>CAOLHI010000765.1:0-518044 GCA_948474755.1 Ctenosaura bakeri
GAGCCCCCTCCCCAAGCTGCAAACCCCAGGATTCCATAGGATGTTGAAAGTAGAATAATAGCACTATAACAGTCTAGTGCGGAAATGGCCTTAGTCTAAGCAAAAGAAACAATAACATAATAAGCCATTTCTGCAGTGGTCCTAAATCTATGGAATTTGCTCCCTAATTAACTGCAAATCCTTGCTGGTTTTTAGAAAGAAATCCAAAGTCTTCATTTGAGACAGCAGGTATATATTTGAGAAGGCAAGTATTTCTGATTAGACTGTTGCTATTTTATTATCAGTTCTGTTTTTTTAATAATCTCTTTCTTATTTGTCTTTATCCTCCTGTCTATGGTTCTGAGAATAATTTGAAAGTGTGTAACACAATTATATCTCTAAAATTAAAGCAGATATGAACGTTTAAGACACTTCCTGGGAACCATATGTAAAGCTGCTCTAAACTGTTGGCACAGGGGAGAGAGCAGATTTTTAAAAAGCTGTTAGAAAGTTGTCAAATGTTTGACTTAAGTGACACTGTCACTGAGACAATCAGGTTGGTGGTTGTTGTTTTTTAATCCTGGTGTTGATTTTTAGTAATGTTAATATTACTGACATGTTCATATTTTAATTCTGTGAGTGACCTCAGCCATACTGGTTGTTGGTGTTACGTGCCTTCAAGTCAACTCTAACTTACGGTGACTTTGTCATAGGGTTTTCTTGTCAAGATTTATTCAGAGGTTTGCCACTGCCTTCATATAAGATTGAGAGAGTGTGACTTGCCCAAGATCACCCTGGTCAGAAAGGTGAGGTGATCTCTGAGTTCATTTGGGATTGCTAATTGTAGAATCTTACGTATCAATAGATAAGAGGTACATTGCAACAGAAAGGCACATTAATAGAGCAATTGTTGTTTAACTTATCCAGTTGTGCACTGACCTTCAAACTCTTCCTCTTCATCTTCTTCATCACTTGATTCACTGACCTGGACAGTAATGGCAGTGCTAGTAATGGGAGTCCAATCAAAATAGACCCCAAAGCCAATGTCATAATCTTCTGTGGCAAATTCCCAGCAGACACGCTTTCCATCTGGGTGAGTTGGCACCCGAACTGTTAACACCTCACCCCGTTTTACCACCATTCGGGCATTCTTCTCCTTTGCCATCTTGGTTTTGAATTCTCTTATCCTGGAGCTTGTCCAAGTAGTTGGTGGAATCAGAGGAGGTGGTCGAGCTGAAAAAAAAAACATGGATGGCATTATTGGCTTGTGATTACCAGAGGAATTTTAATAGGATTAAGAGTCTAATAATGTTGCCTTATTTCAGAAATAATAATAATTCTCCATTGTCTATTTCCTAGCAGAGTTCCCAAAATTAACCATGACTGTTTTTCCTTTCTTTACATCTCTACACCCCACTCCAGCTTTACTTTGGGTTGACTGAAACTACTCTTTTAATGTTATTAACTCAATTCACATTGCAGCCTATTCCACATTTAAACAGTTGTGCTGATTAACTACAAACCAAACTATAGGTCTACTACATATACAGCTGCTGAAAGTAGCTTGATCATGATATAAGAAATTACTACCATAATGTGTATTGAGTTGATTTGCTAAGCAGAGCAATTTTTTACATGTCATGGAGAAAGAAAAATAAACCATCCCTAGAGAACTGTAGCTTTGAGAACCTCACCTCAGGGATTAAAAAATAAATAAATGTGATAACAATCTTTGAGCTTCCCTGCTTCCCTGTAGGTTTCCAAATCTGTTCCTGTTATGTATTGTACAAGAACCACGAAATTACAGCACAGCTTAAAGCGATAAAAGAGGAAGAGAAGAATCAGGAATCACCCAACTGAGAGTAAGAAATACACTGTATCTGAATTCACATGCTATGGGAGAAAAAAAATTTTTTTTTACATAATTAAAAAGGTTTTTTTAAAGAAGAGTGAACTTCAGGTCTCCTATTCTACTTACTTGTAGATCAGCTTCACTTATCATGCTCTATGACAATAGAGCACCAATATTACAAATATTTATTGCACAGAACTCTGGCTTCTGAGTCACACTGAGAGAGAACAATACAATCTTATACTTACCTTTTTTCTGCTCATCCAGAAGGACTGCAGTTTCTAACTCTGCTGAGAGGACATCCACTGCACCAGTGTATTCTGACTGTATCATGACTGTATCACCTGGCCCTTGTGGAGCAGGGTATTTTGTCATCTGCACTACAGCCTCCTATCAGAAACAAGTTTCCACAGTATTACCCTCTAGCAACATTTTGTTCTTTCATTAAGCACTAAATTTTACCATAGGTTATTATGCCTTTTTTAACCTTCTGATACACAATTTCCAAGCTAGCAATTGTCAGAAGATAGGGACGAGATCACCAGGATATTGCATATAAAACCTTTAAAAGCTTCAACTCATGAAGACAAAAGGCAAGTACTGTCCTTCCCTCTACAGGCCTCCACTAGTCCTCTTTTTAACTGTCACCTCTTCTCCTGCCTGTTGAGCAAACCTAGACTGTTGTTGGCCAATGCCCACAGAAGAGAAAGTGGGAAAGATATCAGTGGTGACGCAAGGAGGCAGATACTTAGTACTCATTTTTATTTTTTACTATATAGTTATAATGCCCAGATGAAGATCTGCACCCCTAGTCAAGACTGTCAAAATTTCCTCAACCTATAGGAGGTAACTTATATATACAAACATTCTCTTACTATGGAACCATGGCAGAATGAATTAATAACAATAGCTAAGACAGCAAATTTGTTTTCAAAAAGCTTTATTTTCCACTCCAAACTCACCTTTCAAGGAGAATCAAACGCAAACCAAATTACTATAAATGTTGCTTTCACAAGTTAATCCAAGAATTCCTTTCAACTCTACAAAGACAGATTCTAGCAGAAATGTCCTTAGTAACATTATATATTCATAGAATCATAGAAATGTAGAGTTGGAAGAGACCACACAGGCCATCCAGTCCAACCCCCTGCCATGCAGGAACACCCTCAAAACACTCCTGACAGATGGCCATCAAGCCTCTGCTTAAAAACCTCCAAGGAAGGAGACTCCACTACACTCCGAGGCAGCACATTCCACTGCCGGACAGCCCTGACTGTCAGGAAGTTCTTCCTGAGGTTCAGGTGGAATCTCCTTTCCTGCAGCTTGAATCCATTGCTCCTTGTCCTGGTCTCTGGAGCAGCAGAAAACAAGCCCTCTCCTTCCTCTACATGGCATCCTTTCAAATATTTAAACATGGCTATCATGTCCCCTCTCAACCTTCTCTTCTGGAGACTAAACATACCCAGCTCTCTAAGTCTATCCTCATAGGGCATGGCTTCCAGGCCTCTCATCATTTTGGTCACCCTTCTCTGGACTTGTCAATATCCTTCTTGAATTGGGGAGCCCACAACTGGACAAAGTATTCAAGATGAGGTATAGCCAAAGCAGACTAGAGTGGTACCAGTACCTCCCTCGGTCTAGACACCACACTCCTATTGATGCAGCCAAGAATTGCATTGGCTTTCTTGGCTGCCGCATCACACTGCTGACTCATGTTCAGCTTGTGGTCTATGAAGACTCCTAGATCCCTTTCACACGTACTGCTATCCAGCCACGTGTCCCCCATCCTATATTTCTGTATTCCATTTTTTCTACCTAAGTGTAGGACCTTACACTTCTCTCTGTTGAATTTCATTTTGTTAGCCTTGGCCCGGCTCTCCAATCTATCCAGGTCATTTTGAATTTTGATCCTGTCCTCTGGCGTATTAGCAACCCCTCCCAATTTGGTGTCATCTGCAAATTTGATGAGCATGCCCTCTATTCCTTCATCTAAGTCGTTGATAAAAATATTGAACAGCACTGGGCCCAGGACAGTATTATTTTACAATATAGACAGAGTTTGAAAATGTTACTTTTTCAGATAACTTTTTTAGAATTCTCCAGTCAGCATGAATATGTGCATGCACGTACATGCGTTCACACAATGTCAACATATAATTTCATTTTAATTGAACATAATTTGTTCTTATGACTCTTATAATATTGTACAAAACTTTATTAAGATGCCTCTTAATAATGGTAGCTGCTTGATTTTACAACAACTTTCAACTGCTGTTATTGCCCCATCTTGCCTCTTCTATCATGCTCTTTTAAAATTAAAATAAAAAGAAATGATTGTGTACACATCTCTATCTTAATTCATTAGACACCTCTTTTCATTTTGCCTAACTTTGTTCTAATCTTGATATACCGTATTAGAAGGCTACACCCCACGTTTTTTAAAATTTTAAAGATTTTTCAAATAGCAGAAAAGTCAAGACTATCCATGAATAGCTTGAGTCCAATAATACATATATCTGATGCAGTTTACAAACTGTTAACATATCAAAGAAATATAACAGTCCAAAGAAGTACACACATACTACAAAGAGTATTCCAATCAAATCTCACAAAGTATATTCTCTTGGTACAGCAAAAAAGAATACTGCATTTGGAAACAAAGAGTTGCAGCAATGATGTGGTATGTAAGACACTGCCTAGGAGGCAAATCCCCACCTCTTTTTGTTGCTGGAGTTGGTCAGTTAGGACCTCCTTTCCTGCTACATCTTTCTCTTCTTGATTTCCATCACTACATTCAGAATCCTTTGCAGTATCTTCATTTAGAGATGACCCATTCCGCAGCCTCTCAGAGAAAGACAGTACATCAGTTTGATGTTATAAGAGCACTGTGTAAGAGTGAGGTGAAGCAAACAATAATTTCCAACTTTCAAGTAAGTTGAGGAGAAAGAGGAAGGAGGGAGCTTGCAAGAAGACTTGAGATACTGGAGAAATAGGGTGGCGCTAGCATATATTTATCAGACACATCTAAGTGAATTCTGTCACATCTAAGTGAAACAATAATTAGAATTGATTACTGCTCTGCACTGTATTCCCATGGGAAGCAGAAATTCATCCCAGCTGAGCCCATCCAGTTATCTCTTCATAGTTGGGCTACTTTGTAAACACTGGCTTTAAAAAAAAGTCAAAGAATTAATTTATCCAAACCTCCAAAATATAACAGAGTAATTTCACAGTTTTGTTCAGATATCTCCATGTCTATAAATACAATTTCCCAGGTAACATCTGTTAAAAATGGGGGGCGGATCTATGCCTTATGCCAGGGCCGCACAACCTACAGCCTGCATGCGGCCCGCCAAAGGATTTTGTGTGGCCCACATCGCTTGTGAGCACGAGGGCCGAAAAAGGTTGCAGCAATTAGGTTCCTGATGGTTTTGAACAGAGATGGGATGAATCCAGAATTTTCCAAATCTGAATCCCTGGAAGGTTCTGCAAATCCATGAATCTCATATCTTTCGAATCCTTTTTTAAAAAAGGGTTTAAAAAGCAAGGGAAACAAAGCACTTCTACTGAAGTGTTTTGAAGCAGAATTTAACATCTTTGTTTAATGAATAAATTAAATAATAGTTTTCACTTTCAAGAAAACATACCCATATACTTCTTATCAAAAATTACATGTAATTTGGAAGTAGCTCCAGATGTTGGAGGATGCTTGAGATGATGCCATCTCCTGGATTGACTATTACAAAAAAAAATAAAGAGAGAGCAAGGATAATCTTGGGTAAGACACACTCTTTCAGCCACAGCAAAAGCCTAGGCAAAGGCAAAACTCCCTCTGAAGAAATCTGGCCAGGACAAGTTTTGCCTCAGGATCTCCCCAGATTGAAAATGACATCAAGGCCCTTTCTACTCAGGCAGGAAAATGTGGATTATTAATCCACATTTTCCTGCCTGTCTAAACAGGGCTACATACTACAGTACAGAAATAATCCAAATCAAAACTGGATTTTCTTTGCATAGCTCCTTATGTCATCCTGGGGTTTGTAGTTTGATGATGCACTAGCACACTTTGGCAGAGAAGGCTGTGACACCTTGTAAAACTACAAACCCCAGAATTGCAAAGGAATCTTTTTCAGTTGTCCTTGAAATCTCAAGAACACTGTACTTTCCAGTCAAATCTCAAGTCCTGCAACAAGGAAGGCACTTAAAAAAAAACACAAAACAAAAACACCAGCCTCTAGCTCAGCGGTTCTCAACCTGTGGGTCGCGACCCCTTTGGGGGTCGAACGACCCTTTCACAGGGTCGCCTAAGACCATCGGAAAATACGTATTTCCGATGGTCTTAGGCTCCATTCCCTCCTCAGTGGTGGTGCGCAAGCGCGAGCCACGTGCTCACGTCCTCCTGCCCCCTTTGGCAGGAGCGCGTGCGGCCACAGCGTCGCCACAGCAGGAGTGGCAGTGTGCAAGTGCAAGCCACGCGCTCGCGTCCTCCTGCCCCCTGTTCAGAAGGGACTGAAATCGTTCCCCTTCTCCGCTAGCGGGAGAACCTCCCGTCTGATGGGCCAGCTTGGGGGGGCGGCGGCAGCAGCACGGGGGGCAGGCCCCCTCCTCGCCACGGCCCCTGCCCCACTCTCCACAGAGGGGATGCTGCGGAAGGGCCGGGGGGCTACAAGGTGGCGCTTTTCCAGGGGGGCCAGCTGCGCCTGGTGCAAAAGACAAGGGCACTGGGATTCCTCCCCCCTGGCCAGGATCGACACTCTGGAAACTTTCCCACACTGCCCCCCCAGCGGAAGCGAGAGCGAAGCAGAAGCAGAGCCCGGGGGGGGGGTTCTCAGAGTTTTTTCCTGGGGGAGACGCATGGCTCCTCTTTCCCTCCCTGCCCGCCTCCCTGTTCCTGGCCGGCGAGGCGGCCTTTGCCGGGGGGGAGGCATTGTAAATAATAAATAAATAATTTTATGGTTGGGGGTCACCACAACATGAGGAACTGTATTAAAGGGTCGCGGCATTAGGAAGGTTGAGAACCACTGCTCTAGCTGGTCTCCAGTCTCAATTCTCTACCTTGATGTCCAGTCTCAAGTGCTAAAACAAGGAAGGCACTTAACAAAAACAAACTAACACCAGCCTGTAGTCCAGTCCCAATCCCTACCCTCCAATCTCAAGTCAAAAGAATAGGAAGAAGAGAATAATTACCTTGCAGAGGGAGGCAGCAACAGGAGCAGGCAGCAGGAATGAGCTTGATCTGGGGCGCTTGCGCCAGCTCAGACCCCAGGGCATGCAGGGACGCAGTTTTGCCAGCCCTGCATGCCAGTGCGGGTCTGATCCAGAGCGCTTGTGGCAGCTCAGGCCTTGGGGCATGCAGGGATGTGCCTCTCACCCGCCTTGCACGCCCATATGGGTCTGATCCAGGGTGCTCGCACCAATTCAGGCCTTCGGGTGTGCAGGAACGCGGCTCTCATCAGCCTTCCACACCTGTGCGGGCCTGATGCGGGGCACTTGTACTAGCTCAGGCCTCGGGACATGCAGAGATTCAAAAGATTTGATTCACCTGTTTTGGCCCAGGGATTTGGATCCCCGAATCTCGAATCCTTCCCAAGGATTCAAGAATTCGCAGGGTTGGTTGGCCCACCCCTAGTTTTGAATGAACCTGGCTGGCCATTCTCTCCTCCTTCCCTCCAGGGGGTAGCAGAGAGCCAAGCTGATGCTATCTTTTGCCCTTGCACAAGATGGCGGCAGTTGCTTCTTCTCCTCCTGTTTCCCTTGGATGGGCAGTGAGGGTGGAAGTGCCCAGGAAAAGGACACCAGCTGGGACTGGACGGGGCAAGAAAGGAGGTGGTCTCCTCCCTGAGCAAGCCAGTATGAACTACTGCGCTGCCAACTGGGACTCTCTGGAGGAAGCAGTTTATTACAGGTCAATATCCTCATTCACCCCCCCCATCCCTCCTAAATTGTGTTGGAAAAAATTAAATTGCATTTAAAGACTTCATTTTAAAACACAATTTATGAGGGTGTACGCCAGAATAGACCTAAATTCCAACCCCCTTACCACCATCTGGTATTCCCCTTATCCTCCAATTCTATTTTCTCCCCCTTCCTCATAATACTTTTTCCTGCCACCCCAAATTGTTCCCCTCCCCTTTGATCTTTTGCAAATCTTCTGCAAATTACACACCACTACATTTCTTAAGGCACAGCTCTCTTGTCTTTCCAATAATCCTATTTACTGGTTTTGTGTAATCACAACTTGCCACATCTGCATTATCTCAGTAGTCCAAACAACAGGTCAAGAGGGTAAGACAGTGGCCATTTCTGCTCTATACTGTTACAGTGGTCTTATTCCACTTTCAATACGCTATGGAATCTTTGGGCTTGCCGTTTAGGGAGGGGCATTCAGAATTCTCAGCAAGAGAGCAATTCAGCCTCAGAAAACTACAAACCCCAGAATTCCACAGGATGCTGAAAGCAGAATAATAGCACTGTAACAGTGCAAGGCAGAAATGCCCAGTGTTGTCATTTCCCATGTTGTATATTGGTGGTGGTGGGTGAAATTTAAGGAAGGAAGGTAGTTTTCCTAAGATTGCTCGGTGAGTTTGTAGCAGAGGCAAGATCTGAACTTCTCAGCCATGGAAATTCACTGGGTGACTCTGGGCAGATCACATACTCTCAGCCTCAGAAAATCCAGTGATATGTTTGCTTTAGGGTTGCCATAAGTCAGAAATGACTTGAAGGCACACAACAGCAATAATTCACCAAGTCTACTCTGGTGAGATAAAAGCTTACCCAGAGTTCAAAAGCATTGTTTTTTAAGACTATAACTCTCAGAATTCCCCCGTCAGTAATCATGCTACCTGTGGTTTTGGGAGGTTGTAGTTCACCAAAAAGAACTTTTGTGAAGCTCTTACTTGAAAGGATGTCATGTAAAAGATGGAGCAAGCTTGTTTTCTGCTGCTTAAGAAATTAGGGGCTTTTCCACACTATGCTGTTACAGTGCTGTTATTCCACTTTCATCGTCTTGTGGAATCCTGGGTTTTGCAGTTTAAGGAAGAGTATTTAGAACTCTCAGTCAGAGAGCTCTTTGGCCTCAGGAAACTACAAACCCCAGAATTCCAAAGGATGTTGAAAGTGGAATAATAGCATTATAACAGTGTTGTGTGGGAAGGCCCTAGGTCACAGAGGATGCTTCAAACTGCAGGAAAAGAAGTTCCACCTAACATTAGGAAAAACTTCCCTAATTTCCCTTTTTTAATAATATGGTCTATTCATTTGCAAAATAGTTTAATCATTAACTATACCATAATTTATTTTGCAAATAAAAAAAATATTATACCATTATTACAAATTTACTTGGAACGTGGGGCGCTAAAAACCAATCTGTGGCCCCAAAAAGTTTAGCCTATTTCATTTCAGCCCTTACCTACTGCCTCGTTGTGCAGGTCTCCCTTATGCATATAGAGCTTGCAGGTAACAACAAAGGGATGGCATAAGAGGCTTGCTTAAAGGGTTTACTGACCCTGCTAACCATCCCTCCCCAACACTGCCTACTGCACTCAGCTTCATGAAAATCTTTGAAACTGTTTTCTCCTGAGTAAGACCATTGATCCATCTAGTTCAGAGTTGCCTACTCTAACTAGTTCCTCAAAGCTGCAGGCAATTTTTTTTCCTTGCTGTACTATGGGAATGGAGCTATGGCAAACGTGTTCATCACTGAGCTATGAGTCTGCTCCTTCACAGTTTGACAAAATAGTTTAAAAGGTTTTTTTGATGAGTGTGAGTTTATTGTATACAAAAAGAGATAAACAAACAGAGGCACAATAGCAATAGCTGTCTCCTCTACCCTTAGCTAATCTTCTGGATGGAAAGCTGTCCCCGTGAAGGGGCTGTCCATGCATTTTGGTGCTGTCAAACAACATTTACATTGACTGGAGGACTGTGGAGGCTGTAACAGTATCAGAGGAAATATTTATATCCCATATGTGTCACTGCTGTTGTGCAACCATTTACCAGACTGGGCTAGTAACCATATAATGACAAAAGCTTTCTGAACTGTGTCCTTTCTTTATGCCATGCTCTTTGCCTACAGGTCCAGGTGATATCAATGTTGTCAACATTTTAGCACCATGTTGAAGTCTGACTATTTACTCAAGTTTTTGGATCTTACTAACTGCAGCTTAGTGATAATTCACTGCTGCTTTTGTACTGTGCTGTAGGGTTTTTGTTTGTTTGTTTCATTGCTTTTAGTGTTTGTAACCTATCCTGCGATGCACTGATTAGATAAGTTAGAAATATTTAATGAATAGATAATAAAAATGGTTGCTACCATACAGACACTATCTGGAAGTCAAAAGTGTAGCTATCACATGACTCAAGCTATACCTACTTGGAAAAGGGAAACAAGTTCTACCAGGAAGATAAATGCAAACAAGAAAATCAATGCGTAAACACACATTCACCCTTCATGATTATTCTAGGATGGCCAAACAAGTTGACTGTATGTCTTCATTCACAACTATTTAAACCTCCTAGCTTAAAAAAACAACAGGCAAGTGGGTACATTCTTCTGCAAAGCTTGTCAGTCTTGAGCTATTCCCTGAAAGAATTCTAGAAAACAAAGAATAACCTAATTATAATCTACAAAGCAGGAATGTAAGAATCCCACCAACACAGAGCACTTTCCAGACACGAGTAATGCTTTTTTTGACACTAGATGAGAAAGTGCTATGCATGCACAGGACTTCTGGTATTTAACAGAATGCAGAAAAAATGGAAGATGGGTGGATACAAGTGCAACTCAAACCAATACCATAATAGTTTTAAACTGACAAGCACAGATTATTTCCATATGGTCACTAAAACTTGTTGTTCATTGCTGCAAAGAAAATCCAGCAGTCCTAAAGTAATCAGTAAACAACAGTAAAAAATGCAAGTGAAATTAATTAGATTAGCACCAGGCCCTAAATCAAGAGTATTTTAAATGCTCACAAGTATCAGATGGCTTCCCTGGTGACTCAGTGCTTCCTTACCACCACTATTCAGCTCACTTCTTACACCATAGTACCATATTAGGACTCTACTGATGTCTCATGCCACAGGCCTTCACCAGTTTCAAGCCACAGGCCTGTGTACAATTACTGCCTGTGGAATCAAGTACCCAGCCTTTACTAACCTTTTTAGGATATGTAATAATGTTGGCCTGTACAATTTAATTTTTTTCCACATGTAGAAAGACCTACATTCCAGGCTGGACTGGAAAATTCCCAGAAGCATTGGTACTAATATTTCTTGCAGTTCTGAAGTACAAATTAGGCTTCTGTGAAACTGTATAACTTTTTTCTTTAGTTCAAGAGAGATTGTTAACACATAAAGTAACCACAAGGGTTCAAACAAAACACTAAAATCCAGACAGTCACCATTAAAAGACATGAAAAGATGGAAACGCTGCCAGTACATAGTCAGGTTACCCAAAGCCTTTTGGAAAGAAGTCTTAGCCAGAGTTTTAACAAGAAGCAAGTCTGACAGCCCTCCCTAGAAAGTAAATTGAGGATGGTATTACCACGGAGGAAGCTTTATTTCTTAAAGCTATTATTCAGTCTTCAGTAGCCATTGCACTTAACCAGTGCCTCTTCATTCAATGTAAGTCTTTGAGAGTTCATAGCATGCACACTGCTTGCCCTAAAGACAAGAACTAATACCTTGAGAAAGTGTTCAGGTACTACCTAGGAACCAATTATGAAATCAAGGACTAAATCAAAGACAGAAATTTGAAGGATCATAGACATTTAGATCTGTAACAGTGAGTAACCATGGCTATGTTACCCTGAGTTCATGCTAACCAAGAGATTAAAGCAAAAGCCTATTTGGCATCAGTTGGACAGCATCTCTAGGTAGAGATATAATTACGGAGGCCACAGGGATTCCAGTCTCCTTTGTGCTACAGTTTCATATGCCAGGATTATCTCAGATTGCTTTTTTAAAAAATTACATTCTGTTCCCACAGTGAAGTGAACAAAGACTGACCCATTTAATTCCTCTCTCTTTTTTAAAAGTATGGTGCACTTTAGAACTCGATAATTTAAAACACCTACAGTTCAGTGCCTGAATGATGCACAGCCAATGCATTCATTGACCACAGTGGTACTATATATTACATGCATTTTAAACTCAGCATTTCTAATACAATTAGAATTTAAAAACTGGTGTCTCAAAAATATGTTTGCTTTTGAATCTAAACAAATTTGTAAAATGTGTAAAATACGTGAATACCCAACAAAACTCCATAATGAAGCATTTCAGAGAAGTCCAATTTTCTATTTTATCTTGAGAGGCAAAAGCTGCTTTCTAAATCCCTCAGTCATAGAAAGGTGCAAAACAGAAAGAGTGTCTTTCCTTTTCTTTTTCTTAAACATCACGTAACATAGATCTCCATCACAAATTCATATTTCCTACCTGCATGGCAAGCCATCATTTTCTGAAGCCTTCTGGGATGCTGTCTGGGATGTAGTTTCTGGATCTGGAGTTATATCTACATTCTCTATAAAATAATTAAAACAGAAATATTCTTTGGTCTGTACAGTACTTATAGCTACCATCCAGTATGTGACACAAAAAGTCTTGCAGTTTGGCTGCTTTTCCATTCTATATCCTTTCTCAACTGCTTCCAGGAAAAGTATGAGAAAAGCTCATATATTATCAGCACATAAATATAGCAGGCTTCTGTTCCAAGACAGTAAGCCTGTCTTCAAGAAAGAAGTTCCAGCCATGATTAAAGCATGACATTTAAAGCTGGGGTAACACAGCCCTGGACAAATGGTTGGAAGAGGAAACCAGAAGTAGCCCATAGACAATGCAGCATATAGATTATTGTCGTGGAATCAAACCACAACATAATTTGTGCTTGGAAGATAAGCCTTGGGCTCTGTTAGTAGCCTCTCTTAAAGCAGACAATTTACTTCCTTAAATCCTGTTTATATTATAGGCAGGACACCATGACCTGGGCTAGCAATGTGCAGATCCCATGGACTTAAAAATCTAGCACTGCGTGATCTTAAAAGCGTGTGTGTATGTGTGTCTTTGTCTTCAAGTTGCCTGTTGACTTATGGCAACCCCATGAATTTCACAAGGTTTTCTTAGCAGGGAATACTCAGAGGTGGTTTTGCCAGTTCCTGCCTCTGTAATACAACCCACAGCACCTGGTATTTGTTGGTGGTCTCCCACCCAGGTACCAACCAGAGATAACCCTGCTTAGCTCCAGACAGGATCTGGTGCCCTTAGCGTATTTAAGCTACTTAAAGACATAATGACTTGTTAAATATGTCAAGATAACGTTCACATACTAGAAGCCTCTCAGCCACAGAGAGCAGCTACAAAGGATCCACAGACAAGCCTAGGTTTTAAGTATGTCCTCCCAAATGCAATACAACAGATTAGTCATGAGCTACTTTCTACAGATGCATATGAAGTTAGATTTATTAAATTTGAATAAAATATTGAAAAATCATTTTGATGACAAAGGCTTAGCTTGGTCAATCATATTTCAGCTTTAAAAGATGAGATATGAAAGAACCTTATGCCTATGGATATACTTGCTCTGCTTCTTCCTTCATGTAAGCCGCATTTAAACTAGCAATTCTTTAACTCACTATAGTTTCCCATTTCATCCAAACTAGGAAACTCTGACTAAGAAGTTCAGAATGAACCAAGACAGTAAGCAAAGATTTGGAGTTAGTTAAATATCTCAGCATGTCCTCAAACTGGTAACTACCGGTACAGCCTCTAATTCAGATGAAACTGGAAATTATGTTAATTCAGAGTCTCTCTGGTTTAACTGTAACTCATGCAAACAAGCTCCACATACGGGGGAAAAGAGTGTGCCTATGCAAAGAAAAGCTATTAATGTTTAATAGAAACCTAACGACAAATGCAGGTACTTTTTCTAGAAGGCAATGTAGCTCAAAAAGATAGAGCTTTGTAGAAATCTCATAGCAGCAGCATTCACTGGAGATGACTGCACCAGAGCAAAGGGAGAACACAATACCAAGCATCTCATTACCTATACCAACCAGTGATGGTGATTTTCCTGAAAACATACAAAATAACTCTTAGAGCTTTTTTTACAAAACGTAAACTGTATAAGTTAAATCAGATTGATTTTAGGACAAGATAGAATTTCCTAATTCAAAATTTCCCTGCCCTAAAAATGATCTTATTAAACATGTCAGACTTACATTCAACAAACAAAACATTTTCCAATAGCCAAAATGTAATATTCGATTGAGAAAAATAAATAAAATGCATATTTTGGATTAAATGTTTTGTTCAAAGACATTCAAAGCTTTACCTGAAATTAATTTGATTGGAATACTTGCAAATATTTTAACACATGATAACTCAGTAGCATATATGTCCATTACATCATTCTGAATTTAAGGTGGGGGGACTGAGGGCTCTGAATATTTAATTTCAGCATGCCTCAACAGCTATGTACACAAGTATACATATATCTGAATATATCTCTCTGAAAAGGAGCTAAGGTCCCTAACTTTGATTTTAGATATGACTGGTCTTGTATACCTTGTTGTTGCACCATTTGACTTAAATTATATCCATTCACTATACTTCCAACCCATACCATGAAGCAATGCATTCCTTAGCAAATGAAAATTAATGCTTCTTTAACCCACATGTCACCTTGCTCTGTGGGGAAGTAATCACAGGAATAAATTTGGTACCAGAAAGTTCTCTGGTATTTAGTGACTCACATATTCTTTTAAACTTACAGAATACACATGGCTAACTTCCACAGACTTTATAAACAGCCCAAGAAGTAGGACTGATTCGTTAAATGCCCATAAGATTCTCCAAAAGGGAGTAAGTAGTAAGTATGTGCCATTGGTTCCCAAAAGGCAGGAAACTATTATTTATTTTGGAATTTTGCCTCCACAGAAGACATATTTCTAGGATTTTTGGCCTCAACTTCCAAAACAATTTTGGTCAACTTTGGGTATTATACCTGGAGGAAGAGACATTTATTATTCTCCCCCAGGCAGCAAAATGTCCCGACACGACAGAGACTACACATGAATTGGGGACATCCTAATTCAAAGTTCTGCCCTCTAATTACAGCATCACACCAACTGTGAAATAATGTCATGTACAGTACTACAGTGAGGAAAATGAAAGAGGAAGAAAGTCCTTACTGTTTACCCTCTGGAAAGTAGACAATAAACCTCTATGCCTAGGAACCAGCAACATGGTAAATTAACTGTTAAAAGTCACTTAAATCTCTCTAAATTATGTTGTTCTACTTGACACCATAAATAAAACAGCTACTAATCCATAAAACAAGAAAGCAAAAGATTTTACGGCTATCTTACTATTCTCTGTTATATGATGCAACAATTACACCAAGGTGCAATAGTTTAATTGCAAAACGGCTGATATGCTAGGGGAAAATAAGACAAAGTAATACCTCCAGGGATGTTATTAGAGGCCAGCTCCTGACAAACAAATCATCAAACAGCATTATAGCTTAAGAAAGTTGATCAGATAAAGTAGTCAGCAACATTATTTCTTGAGTGATAAATGTGACATCAAGATACACTGCAAATATCTTAAACAGTATAACAATTTGATCTCTTTGCCTATTTAAATATTTTCCTTTTCATCCCAGAGTACTAACCTTATTTTTTTCTTTTTTCACTATCTGCCTAGTAAGAGCATTCTGTTAAATCTTGTTATCTCCTAATGTTGATTGTGACACTACAATAGAAACTGGTCTTGTCGTCCTTGATTTTACCTCTAGCTATTTAGATGCAAAAGTTTTTTTTTTAACATATTTTTATTAAACTACAACAATAAAAACAAAACAGTAATATCCAATTTCTATCTTCCTTATTAGTGCTTTTCACATTGGAATTATATCAACAAATCATAGATCCTACCAATCGACTGATTTATGATAGTCTACTTGATTTGTAAAAAAAAAAAAAAAATTCTAATGTTTTTAAAAATCAAAACCATTCTATACAAATCATTTTCTAATTGTATTACCCAAACATATTCTACATTTCTTACATTTCTTATTTATATTATATTTTCCGACCTTCTTTTCTTCCCCTCATCTCCCCTCCCCTTCCCTTAAGTTCCCTCCTCCCACCCCACCCCTTCCCTTTCTTACATTAAAACCTTTCCCTTCCCCCTCTCCATCCTCCTCCCCCCGCCCCCTTTTCCATCCATATTCCGCGTTTTCTCCACTCCAAACTTTGTATTCCTTTTCTTCTTCTAAACCTCCTTCCTCCGAAATCTCTTTTTGTTTTTGTTTTCTATCTTATTTAACAGTAATTATCTTTTTAATTATTGTTATTTAGTTATTTATCTATTTTCCTCCTTCATCTCATTATATGCCCTCCTTAGTGTAGATGTTACCTTTGATATTTCTTTTTTCTAATCTTATCTATTCAACTCTTTTTCACCCATATAATTATATCTTCCCATTGTTTTTCGAAATGTTGAATTGAATTGCCCCTCAAGTTGTTGGATAATTTTTCCATTTCCATAATGTCCATCACTTTTATTTTCCATTCTTCTTGCGTTGGTTCTTTTTCTCCTTTCCAACCTTTTGCGTAATTCAATCTTGCCGCAGTAATTAAATTAAGTAGTATTTTCTTTTTGCTCTTCAGTGGACTATTCTCTTCAATCATATTTAGTAAATATATCTCCGGGGTCATTTCAAATTTCACCTTTAAAAGCTTACTTATACTATCATGTATCTTTTTCCAATATCTTTTACCTGTAGGGCATGTCCACCATGTATGAAAAAATGATCCTATTGTTTTTCCGCATTTCCAGCATTGCCCGTTTCCTTTTCTTGTTATTTTCATTAATTTCTGAGGAGTCATATACCAGCGGTGCATCACTTTATATAGGTTTTCTCTTAATGCCAGACTTCGTGTGAATTTTATATCCTCCTTCCATAATTTTTCCCACTTTTCCACCTCTATATTATGACCAACATTCTGTGACCATTTTATCATATAATCCTTAATTTGTTCCTGTTCCATCTCTCTTTCTAATAGAATTTTATAAATTTTTGAAATTGTTTTTTTCTCATTTTTAATTAAGATTTCGTCTAATTTGTTCAGTTCATGTTCCCATCCTGTAGTTTTTAAATCCATTTTATATCTTTCTTTTAGTTGTCGATAAGGAAACCAATCCAGTTCTCTTTTCTGATCTTTTAGTTCCTCTCTAGTCTTCATCTCCGGTAATCTTCCTTCCCATTTTAATAAATCCATATATCTTATTATTCCTTCTTGTTTTGGTTCTGAAATATTAAAGGCTTCTTGCGGTGAAGTCCACAGGGGCAGTTTACAATAAAATTTCTTATTAATCAATTGCCACGTCCTCATCAAGGCCCTCCTGATGTAATGATCCCTGAATTCTCTATCTATCTCTGCCTTATTATAACAGAGATATCCATGCCATCCAAATATTATGTTGAATCCTTCTAACTCCAATACTTTCTGATTCTTCAATTGTATCCATTCTTTTATCCATTCTAGACAGCATGTTTGATAGTATAATTCTAAATGTGGTAATCCGAATCCTCCTCTTTCTTTGCTTTCCTGTAGTACTTTCATCTTTATCCTTGATTTCTTCCCAGCCAAAATAAATTTCGAAAGCTCTTTATTCCAACTTACAAATGGTTTTTTATTGTGTATTATTGGAAGGTTCTGGAACAGGAACATAATCTTTGGGAGAATCGTCATCTTAATGGTGTTAATCCGTCCTAATAATGAAAGATCAAATTTGGTCCATTTTTGTAAGTCCTTTTTAATTTGATTCCAAATTTTTTGATAATTGTTTTCGAATAATTCCGAATTTTTCTTTGTAATGTAGATCCCCAAATATCTTACTTTTTTCTCGATATTAAATCCGGAAATTTCCTTCAACTCTTCCTGTTCTTTTTTAATCATATTCATTATTAATAATGATGATTTATTTTTGTTTATCTTGAATCCTGCTACTTGTCCATAGTCCTTCAATTCCTCTAGCAAATTAGGTAGTGTTTCTATTGGATCTTCTAAGAATATTACCATATCGTCTGCGAAAGCTCTTACTTTATACTCATTCTTCTTTATCTTTATTCCTCGTATCTGGTTTGATTCTCTAATTTTGTTACACAAAATCTCCAACGTCATGATAAATAAGAGTGGTGAAAGTGGACATCCTTGTCTCACTCCCTTTGAGATCTTGAACACTCTTGATCTTTCTCCGTTAATCACCAAATTTGCTTTTTGTTCTTTATAAATCACCTCAATCCACTCTCTAAATTTTCCATCACATCCATACTCCTCAATAATTTTCTTCATGAAATCCCAAGAAATGTTATCAAAGGCTTTCTCCGCATCTAAGAAAGCCATTGCGAATTTCTTCCCCGGGTTTTTATCGTAGTATTCTATACCATTTAATACTGTTCTTATGTTTTGTTTAAGGTTTCTCCCTGGTAGAAATCCTGTTTGGTCTTCGTGTATATAATCTTTGAGAATCCTTTTCAATCTTCTACTTATTATTGCCGTAAATATTTTATAATCAATGTTTAAAAGAGAGATCAGTCTATAATTTCTCACATCTTTTAAATCTTTTCCTTCTTTGGGAATCACTATAATATTTGAGTCTCCCATGTATCTGGTCTTCCTTCAGTAGATAATACCTTTATCATCTGGAAGTATGGTGATATCAATTCGTCTCGTAATTTTTTGTAATAGGTTGATGTAAATCCGTCTGGACCCGGTGATTTTACTTCCTTTAATTCACTAAATGCTTCTATTACTTCACTCATAGTAATTGGGGAATTCATATGTTTTTGGTGATCTTCCGATATCTTCTTTATTTTTTGCCTCTTTAAATAGCTCTCTATTGCATTTTTTTGTTGGGGAGTTATTTCATTTCCTGTAAATAGCTTTTCATAATACTTTAAAAAAGCCTGCATAATTTTCTCTTGATCTATAATTACCTTATTCCCCTCTTTTATTTCTGTGATTATATTCTTTTCTCTCTTTTTTTCAGTCTATACGAAAGCCACTTCCCAATTTTATTCGCGTATTCAAAATGATGACACTTCAAATATGTCAATTTTCTTTCTATCTCCTCCGTTGTCAGTTGGGATATCTCTTTTTGAATTATCCTTATTTCGTAATCCACCTTTTTCTTGTCCATACTTTTTTTCAATTTTTCCTGTTTTTCTTGTAATTGCACAGACAGATATCTAAACTTTTCCTCTTTTTTCTTTTTGTATTGGTGTTGTTGCTGTAGAAAAAAGCCTCTCATTACAGCTTTACTTGTATCCCAGATCGTAGACATTTTAATCCCTTCTTTAATATTTTCTTGGAAGAAGTACTTCAAATTTTCCTTAGCTTTCTTTATCACATCTTCATCTTTTAGAAGATTATCATTCAATCTCCAATTAAACTGTTTTTTCGTTTCCTTAAAAATCACATTTACCGGGTTGTGATCAGATGCTATTTTGGGGAGGATCTCTGTTTTTTTAATTTCTTTTAGTAGATTCTTAGAGACTAAAATCATATCAATCCTTGACAATGATTGATGTGCTTCTGAAAAAAAGGTATAATCTTTTTCCATTGGATGAAGAAGTCTCCAAGAATCTACTATTGTTAAATTTTGTGTCATTTCAAAAAAGGTTTTTGGTAATCTTCCTTGATCTTTCTTTTTATTCTTCTTGCTTGTTTGTTTATCTTTCTCTGTATCCCATACTCCGTTCCAATCTCCTGCCAATATCAAATTTTCATAATCATATTTCTGAATCTGCTCGCTTAAATTTCTATAAAATTCTTCCTTCTTTTCATTTGGTGCGTATATGCCCACAAACAAGATCTTCTTGTTGTTATTCCAAATTTCTAATCCTATGATCCTCCCTTCTTCATCTTTAAATATTAATTTAGCCGGGATCTTTTTATGAACATATACGGCCACTCCTCTTTTTTTCTTTTCATACAGTGTCGTATAACATTCTCCTAATTTTTTATTCTTCAAATATTTCTCACTTTTCTTATCTATATGGGTTTCCTGTAGACATATGATTTCTCCTTTAAATTTCTCTAGTTGATGAAATATTTGCCTTCTTTTATGTTGTGAATTGATACCATGAACGTTCCATGTTATTATTTTCATCTTGATTTTTGGTTTTATTTTACTTATAAATATTTGTTCTTCTTCTTATTTTTTGACCTTCTTCCTTCCTTCTCTCTTTTACTTCTACTCTACTATCTCTTCTACTAACTCTTCTTCCTCTCTCGTAGATTCCTCCTCCTGGTCTGACAAGTCAATAACTTCCTTCCTTCTCACTTGTTCTTTTTTCTTGTTGAATTTCTGGCTCTTTTTTTTGCCTTGTATTCCTTTTCGTTCTTCCTTTCCTTTTTTCCTTACTTCCGTTCCCGTTCTCTTCTTGCATATATTTCCTCTGGAATTCTTTTGCTTGTTCAATTGTTATTAATTTTTGTGGCTTGTCTTTATAATAAAAAAAGATCCCCTCGGGTATCTCCCACCTGTATCTTATGTTCAATCTTTGCAGTTGTCTTGTCAAGAAAGAATATTCTCTCCTCTGTCTTAGTAGTGCTGCTGGTATATCTTTGAATAATTTTATTTCCTGATCTTCTATCATCAATTTTTCTCTATAACTCTGTTCCAGAATAAGATCCTTAATTTTTTCTCTTGTAAAATAAACCACAATGTCTCGTGGCAATTGTTTCTTTTTTGCTATCGGTGAATCCACCCTGAACACTTTATCTATTTCTAGTTCAAATTTTCCTACTCTTTGTCCTACAAATGTAGCCAGCATTTCCGTTACTCTTTCATACAAGTTTTCCTCGTTTTGTTCTGGTAATCCTCTTATTTTCAGGCATTTACTTCTATATTTTAATTCTAGTTTCATTCTTGCTTCAGCTTCTTTTTCTTGTTCTCTTTTTTTAAAATCTCATTTTCTGCTTCTAGTTTGTGTGTCTTCTCCTGTAGTGTTTCTACTTTTTTATCTATAATTGTCATATCCTGCGTTAATTTTTTCAAATTTTGATTTACTTTATCTATTTCCTTTTTAAAATCTTGCTTTAACTCTGTACGATTTTCTTTCAGATCTTCCTTTATTTCCATTCTCAATTTTTGAATTTCTTCCACAAATAGCTTTATATTCGGGTCTGTTATTTTTCCTTCTATTGATGGTCTTCTTGTCTGTATCTGTGTTTGTAAAGTCGCTTGTGTTGTCTTTCTCTGTCCCGTTGCCATCTTTGTTCTCTTTAAACCCTTTTTTAGTTTCTCTTCAATCGGTCCTCACTTGTCATTTCTTAGCCTTTCCTTCCTCTCTATTTTCCCCTTCTCCCTTCTTTCTCCTGCACAACCTTCTCTATTCTCTCCTTACTTCCTTCTGTATTTTCTCTCCTTACTTCCTTCTATATCTCTCCTTTTTTTTTTCAAATTTTATTTTCACCAATTTCTTTTTCTTTCTATCTCTGTCTTCTTAACTACTTTTCTATTTCTTTTCTTGCTAACCTCTGTTTCTATCCTCTCTTCCTCTCTCTCTCTCTCTATCTCCCCTTCCTCTCTACCACTTTCACTTTCTTTTTCTATCCAAAATCTTCTATTTCCCTCTCACCAACTTGGAATCTTCCGAATTCTAACCCTTCAAGTCACTATCTCTTGCTATATGCAGTTTCCTCTTAAATTACATTAAATTATTTAATGATATTATTTGCTTAGTGTATTCTACAAACTACAATTCTGTTTCTTTTCTGAAATTCTCTAATTCACAGCCAAAGAAAGAGGAAAGGAAGAAAGGAAAATATAAAGAAAATATACAGATATTCAACTTCTTTTCTATTGCTTTTCTATAGCTGAATTCCCGTTACTTCTCTCAAATCAATATGCTCTTATCTGTCACAAGTCTGTGAAAATACAAAATAATGTATCTTATTCCTACCAATCTTATATCTATGAACAAATAGACAAATATATGGTATTTTATATATATATATATATAAATCTATATATAAGCGTATTTATGTGTATCACTTCCTTAAATTATGTCTAAACAATATATTTAAACTCTTCCACCCTCGACCTATATAAATCAATATATTATGCTCTTAAACTATCAGCCTATATAAGCCCGTACCTCTTTACCAGTCAAATCAAGTCCAATTACCAAGCCCCTCTCTTCTCCCACCTCCCTTTTATTGTTATTGCCCTCTCCCCTTAACAAATAATATCAATTATTTATTTATTTGTTTATTCCCTTTCCCCTTCCCCTCACCCCCAAAACTTTCTGTTGTCTTCTTCTTGTTTCCGCTCTTGCCTTTCTGACTTGGAGGCTGGTGAGGGGATTACTGGTGTAGGAGAGAATTTCGTCGTTGTGGTTTCTCTCTGCTTTTCCCTTGAAAGCTTGGCTTCTCTATTCCTTTTCGCTGCTAGCTTAATCTCTCCCTCTTTTTTTTTTCCCCCAAAACACTCCACACCGAATTTTCTTTCTTTCCCCATCACTCTCAAATAATATTTCTTTCTCTACTTAGTTCTTTTTCAGTTCTTGTATGGATTATACTTTCTGGATCTCTTCACATCCTATTTCCAAAAATTATCAATCTTTTAAAGTCCGACCTCTGTGTTTTCCGTGAAGGTTCTCTCCGAATTCCTTCCGTCTCTTTCTGTCTCTTTCTCAGTGATCTCAGTCCTTAGTCCCCTCTACCCAGTTGATTTGTGAATTTTTAAAATTTCTTTCCAGTCTCCTTTATAATTCACAGTCACTGTCCTATCTTTTGTCGTTATCGTCAGTCAGCGTTTTCGTGTCTTTACACCTCCGCCATTTTCCTGTTCCTATCTTGCATAAAACTCCGTATTTAATGTCCTTTATTTCGACAAATATAAATAGTCCTCTTTCAAGTCCCTTCTTCTTTACATTCAAAATATCATTTTACTCCTTTTCGCCCTCTCTTTAATCTTTCCTTCCCCCTTCTCACTCTGTCTCTGTCCGCGTTTCTTATTTCCGTCTCTCTCCACGTTGTTCTAGTAATGTTTCATTTCTCTTTTCGGATGGGTCTCCATCGCTGTAAGTTCCCCTTACTTATTCTTTGCATCTCTTAGGTTTTTAACTTATCTCAATTTATGGTAAGGTGGCTTTATGTTAGGTTTAAAGTGAAAGTTTGGAATGTTTACTCACGATTGTTTCTTTTATAGTTAAAAGCAAGGCTGTCGCCGGCACTAGGCAGGTCTCCCTGCGCTGAGTCCGATGGCATCCGCTCCGCCAACTTGATCCCGTCCGCTCACGACTCTCCTTCTCCTTCTCCTCTCCGTCGCCGCTGGGTCTTTCGTTGACTCCGTGAACCGCTCCGGATCCCCTTACCAGGGGGATCTTTTTAGCCTCCATTAGCTCTTCTCTTGGTCTATCTTCTATTCGGACTCAGCGACAGCCCGGGAGTACAAATCTCAGGCTGCCATTCGTGCCGACATATCAGCCGGAAGTCCCTAGATGCAAAAGTTTTTAAACTGATGGGAGACAGCCCTTAGGGCTCAGAACAGCTCCAGCTTCTACCTCAATACAAGAAACCCTTTTTCTGGACACAACAAGGATTCTTCAAGAATTTTTTAATGCTGCTGTTCTACTCTGCACCTGCAACAACAGACATCTCTGATGATCAGCTCCCAGGCTTCATTCAGATTCATGGATTTCCCAATATATCAGATTTAACAGATCAACACAGAGGCACGAGGACAATTAAATGAATCTCACAGTAAGCCACTTGTGTAATACAGAAAAATGCACAATCTACAACCATTGAAGACATATCTTTGTATAGAACTGCACCTACAAATGGATAGGACAGTGAAACTATGCTATTATTTTAATTAATAGCTAACTGCAGCTTAAGAACAATATGGACCATTTCACTAGGGAAGAAGAATGTAAAGATGAAAGTTTAAAAAGAACAAGTATAAGATGACAGGTGATTGTTTTCTGTGCTTTGAAATTTTTCACTACTAGATTAACACACCCCAAATGGCCACCGTATGCACTGGTTCCTTATGAAGTGTTATAGGAATACACTGACAATATAGTCATGGCACTATCTGTCTGTGACGGTGGGACTGTGTGCTCTTGTGAAGCAGGAAGATATGCTGTGGTAGTAGTGCTGCTAGTAGGGTCTCCCATATCAGACAGGCTTTTCCGGAGGAGCCATACTAATGGCACCAAACAGTTACTAGCGTAGTAGCGGTAGTTGAGGAGGAATAACACTTGTGAGGGATCTCTCAGAGACAATGGCAGAAACACCATAGCTAACACTAGTTAGTACTGTGCAGGAAGCAGCACAGAAAACCCCTTCTGAATGTCTTTTACCATGAAAACCCTATGATGAAGCAATCCAAAATGAAACAAGAAATAGTGCCAGAAGATGAAATTCACAGGTTGGATGGCACTAAGAAACTACTAGGGTAGAGCAAAAAACAACTATAAGTAACACTGTGGCTAATGAAGCAGCAGGGCTCAAGTCAAACGGATATTCATTCTGCTGTTGATGTGGTCACAGGTGAAAGGGAAGTCTAAAACTGCCCAAGATATTTTATAGGAACATGGAATGTGAGAAGCATGAAACAGGGAAAGCTAGATATTATAAAACAAGAAATGGAATGTATAAGCATTGCAATACTTGGGGTGAGCAAGGTAAAGTAGACACCCTTTAAGCCTCTGAGAGAGGCATCCCTGAAGCATCTATCATGGAAGGTGCTGCTTCTCACTGCAGTCCTGAGACAGGAGATTGTCTTCTGCCCAGTTCAGTGGCTTTTACATCTCTACCATCAGGGACTGCGACCTTGTCCCACCCTCACAGTTCAAGTGGACCTTTCTTGTGATGTTGTCTGCCCTCATGAGGACCACTTTGCCCCAAATGATGTTTGTGGATGCCAAGAAGGCCAGTCTGACGGCCCTGAGTTCCACCTAATTGATGCTGTGGCTCAGTTCCTCCTGATTCCATCTGCCTTGAGCCAGGTAAAGCCCTTAATAGACTCCCCTACCCCTTAAACTGGCATCTCTAGTTATCTGGCACTTTTCCAGTTCCCAGATGGGCTGCCCCCTGTTGACTGCAGGGAAAGTCCATCAGTCAAAGAAGCTAATGACTTACTGAGGAACCTTGATTAAGTGTTGGCTCCTCATGTTGATCACATCCTAATGGGAAGAAGGCCGAGGGAAGGCACTCTACAGTGGAGATCACAGTCCCTGCAAGTGGGGTAGGTTTACTAGAGGTGCTTTCTTAATGCTGCAGATGGACTTGGTGAATGCATCAATCAAGACCTGAAGAAAGGAGATGATCCCTAACCTGGTGCTGATCTTGGTCCCAAGATGTTGAATCTCCTGCGAGAAGCTTAGAAAGCTCCTTTCCAGAAACCTGTGCTGGCACAGTGACTAAAGGATCAGTTGCACATCTTCCTGACCTTGCTGCAGTGAGATCAAGCATAAGAACAGATCATCCAAGTAAAGAGAGTGGTATGTTTGCTACTGCCCCTATCTGAAGCAGATGGTCAATGGTTTCCAGCAGGTGGTGGTATTTCTGGGGATTCCTGGACTTGGGAGAAGAGATGAACACTTTGTGTTATGTACAAGAGAATTCTAACTGGTGCCCACATCTGAGTTTGTCCAGCACCTACTGATCGGAGGTGGAGGTTTCCCACATTGCACAAACTCCCAAAGTCTGCTCCCTACTAGAGGAACAATGTTGTTGGTTCTTTCACTGAGCCCTGTTGTTTTTGGACTAGGGTCTGCTGGACACAACTGAAGACAAGTGCTTGGCCTGGAATCTCTGCTCTCCCCCAGCAGTCTATAGCCTCTGGAGTATCTGGCCTGAAAGGAAGAACTGGGGGTTGGGGTAAAGTAGGATCTAGAAGTGCAAAAGGAAGAGCAACCCTGCCCATAGTGTTTTTTTATCCTTCTTCCTCTTCCCTGAAACTAAGGCCTTCTTTTTGTCCTTATTCTCAACAAGGAAAGGCTCCAGGACTCCCCAGAAGGTTTAGTCCCTAAAAAAGGGATGAAGGCCAAGTTTAGCTTGGATTTTACATCCGTATTCCAGCTCTAAGCTAGAGCTGGTAGCAAACTGCTACTGAAGCTTCCTGGGCTCTAGCACTGAACTGAACTGTGTCCAGCATGCCACTGCTGCAAAGGCTGCTGCCTTCATCATCTTGTTCAGACCCTGGCTTACGCTGGTCTCATTGGGGACAATTTGCTTCAACAACTCCCTGGGCCAATGAAGGGATGCCCTGGCTATCATAGATACAGAGGCAGCTGCCCTAAGGGCAAAGGAAGTTGCCCCTTTTGAGGACTTTCTCTGCTCTCCTATCCTCGAAGATCTTCAGAGTGTCCTCACCTTTTTGCAAAACACAGTAGAGGACATGAGAGTGGATATGAGGGCATCCACAAAGGGGATCTGAAGCTTGGTTTGAGGAGCACAGAACTAGAAGCCAATTCTTCCCCTCGCCACCCTCTAAGAAAATTTCACCCTCCTCTGCCCCAGAGGATGCAATGTAGGACACTTTATCCTCACACTTCTCCAAGGAATAGACCCTCCCAGTGGATCTGGAGTCTCCTAACAGTGCTAACATTCCTGCCACAGCAATGGTGATGGCCTCCTGGGCAATAACCAACCAGATCCAGGTTGCCAAATTGGGGGATGATTCCAGCTTAGCTCTAGAGGTGAGAACCCCCCTTAATCACACCTTCCCCAAAGTCTCCATTGTCTCAATTTGCCTCCATGTGCCCTGGTCTGATTCAGGCTGGGAAATGGCACTGAGAAGAGGCAGAGATGCAAAGGGGTTTCCCCTCCCCTGGCTGCTCCTCCACTTCCCCCTTTCTGCCAACCTAGCATCCTCTGTAGGGGTCTGTCTTGCTCCCACCACAAGCGAGGACAGCAGGAGCAGTAGGTAGGTTGCTCCCTCATATGGGAATACTGGAAGGTCTTTCTTTTTTCTGCCTATTGGAATGAGTGGGAGCAGCAACCCAAATATTTAGCATGTTCCTTCTCTCTTTGCAGAGAAACTGTAGGAAGAAACATCAACAATTTATGATATGCAGATGGCACTATACTATTAGCAGAAAATACCAAAGACTTAGAATGATTACTGAAATAAAGTCAAGGAAGATACTGAAAAGACAGGTTTACAGTTGAACATTAAAAAAAAAAAGACAGATGATTTACATAACCTTAAAACAAGTGATGCAGACTATGAAATAATTACAGATTTTCCACACCTTCACTCAGTCATTAATCAAAACAGGGTGACATGGTGGTCACACTTGGTGTGACTCTGTTTTTTATTGAGTGATTGTAACAAATATGTAGCTTTTAGAACAACCAAATTCTTAGCTTTGGCCTTATGCTTGCATGCAAAGATGTTTGTAATATATTTGTATAACAGCTGTTTGCTAGTTACAATAAAATTATGACTGACTGACAATAATTGGAATGCAGAATGCAATAAAAAATCAGAAGACTAGGACTTGGAAGGGTAGCTATGAAGGAACTCAACAACAAGATCCTGAAGTATAAAGACATATTATTGAATAATACTAAAGTTAGGATTGTCCATGCCACAGCATTTCCAATTTCTGTGTATGGTTGTGAGAGCTGGACAATGAAGAAAGCTAAGAGGAAGAAAATCAACTCATCTGAAGTATGGTGCCAGAGAAGAATTCTGTGGATACTGTGGACAGTTAAAAAGACAAATAAATGGGTCCTATAGCAAATCAAGCCTGAACTCTCTATAGAATCCAAGATAACTGAGACCATTCCTACTTGGGACATAAGGGAAAATATGACTCATTAGAAGACAATAATGTTTGATAAAGTAGAACGCAGTAGGAAAAGAGGAAAACCACATTACAGATGGAAGGACTCAATCAAGGAATCCTATAGCTCTGAATCTGCACAACCTAAGCAGGGCTGTTGATGATGTGTGACTTGGAGGTTTCTCATGCATAGGGTCACCCTCTACGTTGGCTTGACAGCAGTTAACAACAGCAAAGTGTATACTAGGACTGCAATCAGAGTATCTAAATGGTTGCAGACATTAAGCTAAGGGCAAATGGTTACTTAAACAGTGGTTTCGAGAGGGCCAACAGCCAACTCCAAACGACAATGAATTGCCAACAGAAATCATCTCTAGTGAGCAGGTATGCTTCATAATCTGAGAATCTTCCTGGACCCCTGAAGCCCAGCTATACAGACCAAACCCAGGCAGGCTGCTCCTCTCTCCCGCCTCCATTTCTAGAGCTCAGATAAATACATCCCGTCCCCCAAGAGGAAACCTCCCTGGCTCAAACACCGCGGCTCCATATTACAGGTTGCCGGCTTGTCTCTCTTCCTCTCTGACAGGACAGCAACTCCGTGAAAGCTAAGAATTCAACAGATGCTACCCACCTCTCCTGTCACAGCCCTCCTGCGGCCGGGAAAGGCGCACCTGTTGGATCTCTGCTCTCCGTGCAACCGGCAAAGGCACAGAAGGACCCGTCGGGGGGGAAAGGCGGGGAGAAGGAATGGGAGAATGAGCCGGAAAACCCACCGGCAACCGAGGCCATTTCCGCACTAGCCTGTTATAGCGCGACGATTCCACTTTCAACCTCCTCTGGAATCCTGGGGTTTGCAGTTTCGGGAGGGGCCGGCCGGCCCCTCCCGAAACTGCAAACCCCAGGATTCCAGAGGAGGTTGAAAGTGGAATCGTCGCGCTATAACAGGCTAGTGCGGAAATGGCCCGACTCACATTACCAATAACCCAGTCCAGCTACAGCTCTCTCTGTGCGTCCCTTCCATCCAATGAAGACGAGAGGCCCTAATAGCAACCGGGGCCACTTCCGCACTAGACTGTTATAGCGCTATCATTCCACTTTCAACATCCTATGGAATCCTGGCGTTTGCATTTTAGGACGGGGCACTCCCTAAACTGCAGACCCCAGAATGCCACAGGATGCTGAAAGTGGAATAATGGCGCTATAACAGTCTCGTGGGGAAATGGCACCTGAAACACGCGGCCCACCCCCGCGGCCGTGAGGCGCCCACAGGACCAACCCGACGTACCTGAGGGAGGCGGGAGCGGCGGCGGCGAGCGGCGCTTCTCCTCCCCTTCAGACCCTCCGAGGCAGCCGCCGCCGCCGCCGCCGCCGCCGCCGCCACTGTTTCCCGAGTCTGCGGCCGCGGAGGGTTCGAACCGGATGCCAGCGGCCCCGGCCAGCACGTCCGACATCGGAAGGCGGCAGAGGACGAGCCAACCGAAAAGAGCCGGGGAGAGTCGAGCCGAGGCGGAAACACCCGGAAAGAGCCGAGCCGCGCTCGTCGACGTCGCCGCTCTAATCCCTCCGACCACCGCCTCTCAGGCCCCCGCCCTGGACAATAGAGTTCCCGCCGCAAGCGGAGTCTTCGTTGGGCTGCGGCGGCCTCTTTCTCGACGGAGCAGGAAAGAGGAAGACACTTCCCGGAAGTCCTGGTATCTATGGAGACCGCCCCAGAGAGGACGCGTTGCCATAGCACCGCCGCCGTTGGGCTGCTGGTCCTGTCACCCGTCTCTCCCGACCCTCCTCCCTGCGCCCTCCTGTCAAGATGGAGGGTGACCCGAAGGAGACGGAGGGAGACGACGACGGGGAGGAGGACGCCGACGGCGACGACGACGACGAGTATGACGACGACGACGACGACGACGAGGAGGAAGGAGGAGAAGAGGAGGAGGAGGAGGAGGAAGAGGAGGGGGCCCGCGTGTCTCCCCGGCGGCGCCGTCCCTCCGCCCCGCCCCGGGGTAAACTGGACGGCGGCGGAGTGTCGACGGAATCCGAAGTAAGACCCGGACCCGAGGCATCCGAGGTAAAGCTCCGAGTCGATCTCGAGCCTCCCGCCCCCGCTGGCCCGTCCTATTTAACCTGGACCCCCGAGGAAGTGGCTGCGTGGATCGAAGCCCTGGGTTTTCCCCAGTACAAGGTAAGGGGTCCCGGGGAGAGGGCCGCAGCCAGTCAGGTCGGCGACTGCGGGAGGGGCGAGGGAAGGGCAAAAGCGGACAGCCTTTCATGAGAGCCAAGGATTAACCTTTTTTTGGCGGGGGAGGGAAAACGCTGGCCATTTCCGCACTACACTGTTATAGTGCTATTATCCCACTTTCAGCATCCGGTGGATCCTGGGCCAGAAAATGGCACCTGAAGCACGCCCCATCCCCAGGGAAACACGCTCCCCAAACTGCAAACCCCAGGATTCCATCGGATGTTGAAAGTGGAATAATAGGGCTATAACAGTGTAGTGCGGAAAGGCCCCCTGTTCAACACCAAAGGGTGAAGAAACGCTAAATACAAAGGATCATGGTTCTGAGGATGTGCAGAATGCACTTAAGTCCCGCAAAGGAACCAAGACCGATATTCATACATAGCGTTAAGCGTGATGGTTCAGATTCACAAAATGTATCTTCTACACTAGGCTGAACTCAAGCACTTATCTTTTTAATTATTAAATGCTCCTTTAAGTAAATAAATATACATCCATGGGCTCTGGGTTGGGCTGGGGTGCAGTAAAACAAGAGACACAGTGGAGAATGGGATGATAAATTTGGGAGACCGTCAGTGTAGATTGCAGCTAAAATGAACAAGGAGGTGGGGAATAACAAGTGACAACCTTCATGATCACAGGTGTTACCCTGAGAAAAGGCTTGTCAGGAGGTGTACTGCTTGAAGAGGATCTCAGCCATGGGCTACAAGGGTTTGTGTGTATGTACATGATAAGGAGACCAGGATATTCATAGTATGGGGCTAGGTGAGACTACCCAGTAAATGGTATCTGGCAGAATGAGGAGCATGTTCGTAGAAAGCTTAAATTAGAAATGTGAAGGTGCTCAGGATGCAATCTATTGCAAAGTAAGTTCAGTGGATACTTCCTGTTTGTTGTTGTTGTTGTTGCATGCCTTCAAGTTATTTTCTAACTTATGACAACCCTAAGGCAAATCTATCACGGGGGTTTCTGGGGCTGAGAGATTGTGATGTGCCCAAGGTCACCCAACAGATTTCCATGGCCGAACAGGGGATCAAACCCTGGTCTCCAGGGTCATAGTCCAATGCTCAAACTGCTATACCTCGCTGGTACGTTTTACTAAATAAGTTCTGTTTTAGAATGTTGCTAATAGTTCACTGGACTGAGGGACTTTCCACACTACGCTGTTATAGTGCTATTATTCCATTTCTACATCCCATCCCATTTCTACATCCCATCTACATTCTATTCCACATCCCATGGAATCCTGGGGTTTGCAGTGGGGGGGGCATTTAGAACTACAAACCCCAGAATTCCACAAGATGTTGAAAGTGGAATAATAGCACTATAACAATGTAGTGCAGAAAGGCCCTGAATCCAAATTTCAACCAATAGGAACTCTTGGTAGGCTAGAGTCAAGTTCCAGACTTCTAGTACATGTTTATTTCAACCCACTTTCAGCTCAAGGGCAAAATTAAATTCCAGATAGGTTCTGGAGATGGGAGCGCATTTCAGTGGTGGGAAGGCAAAAAAAAAAAAAAGGTATGAGTAGCAGTACCCTTGTATTTTAGTTTAAATCCTTGTATTGCCAGTAGTAAAGCCTTAGAAGAAATGTTTCAATCTTTTTGAATGTAGGGAAGAAACATATAAACTTCAGAAACCACTAGGCAACACTGACACGGGAAAGGGAGTATAGCCATATGCAGAAGCACAAAAGGCCAAACTGGGACCCTGGTGTTACCCTGATTTCTGGGGGTTCCGTGAGGTACATCTAAGTGCGCTCCAAATTATACAAGTTGGGGAAATTAGTCAAAGAGCACAAGCTAGCAATACGAGAGGCAGGGCAACAGAGCGAGATCTTTTACCCAATGTCTACGGGGTCAGGCCAAGTCAAGGAGTAAACAGAAGTGAAATAATAATTGTTGTTTTATTAACATACAATCAAACAGTGTATGCAGCACACTCACACAGATAACTAGAGAAATAAAGGTTGGAGTGGGATAGAGGGATTTTTAGAGGAGGTTGTTGGTATGGGTAATACTACACCTGTCCTGAGGCCTGGGTAGTCTACAGCAGAGGTTCGTAGAGATGAAGTTTCTCAGTTCGTGGGACTGAGGAGAAGGCTCGCAAAGCAAAGCGGCAGCAAGGCGGGATGGAAGTCGGGAGCAATCCAAGGAAGCTCTCAAAGTCAGGGGTTCTTATGGGGGAAGATGTGGCCGTAGGCTAGTCCATACTTGGGGAAAACAATGAGTTTCGGGCTGGAGACAAAGCCTCCGAAAGGTTAGCATTTAGCACGATTGAGTTAAGTCCGAATTGTCAGTAGAGTAGCCAGTATGCAAACGCAGAGTGCTTGATAGATGAGTATTCTTCTAATCAAGCTGCCTGCTCGGGGCAGGGAATTCTTTGTAAGTAGCATCCATACATAATGTGGTACTTGCTTTGAGGTCTCCTGAAGCGGCGGGATGGCTATTTCTGGCCTGCCTGTATTTGTGTGGAATATTACAACGATTAGCGGCCATGCCTGTCTGTGAGCTTGTCCGGGGGGACCTTGCAGCACGTGGAGAGGAATAGGCCGAATTATTGATATCAAAGTGATATCTAATATCCCACAAGTCCGGGCTAGCAACTGTGGTAACACTGGAACTAGAGGTTTCTCATCTGTGTTATATAAAGTATACAGACTATTCACAGTGTAAAAATACAGTACTGCGTAGATGTTACCATTGACATGACTCTATGAGATGACAATATTTCCTATTTTGTTTTAAGCAGGAGTGCTTTACTGCAAATTTCATTTCTGGCCGTAAACTCATCTATGTAAATTGCTCAAATCTGCCACAGATTGGGATAACAGATTTTGAACATATGAAGGTGAGAACACGTGTTTCAATTGCATGTTCTTATATCTGTAGTAAGACTTATTTTATTATTATGTGACTGTTGCAAGGGTTGTCCAGATTTTTTACCATCCAGTCAGACAGTTTTTCTGGAGAATTTTTTGTTTTCAAGTATGGCAATTTTTTCAGTGACATTGTAGCATAATTCCTGCCTGTATTTCCTGGCATAGCAAAGGAGGATTTTGTGACCTGCTACTGAAAATGGCCAAAACTCTGCATGAGAGGCTATGATGCTTTACAATTTACAATCACAGAACTACATTTACAACTTTACAATGACAGAACTACATTGCTGCATGATACTCGGCCATGTTAATGAATTGCAACAAGGCACAGTGGGGCACCGCAGAAGATGTGCTGTTGCAAAACAGGAGCTCCTGATGCCTAACATGTCCTGTTGTGTATTGGAAGATGTTGCGCATTAGAACCATTGCTGAACAGCCATGCCGCTGGCTCTATTTGTGCAGTAGCTCCAGAGATATGGCTACATCTCTGCTCCACTCCTGAGATTGCAAGTGTTGCCTAACATCACCATCACCATTATGTGATCATAACTCAGGCCATTTCTGCACTAGCCTGTTATAGTGTGATGATTCCACTTTCAACATCCTCTGGAATCCTGGGGTTTGCAGTTTCGGGAGGGGCTGGCTGGCCAACCTCCTCTAAAAATTTATTCTCCTTTTCAGAATAAATTCCTTAAGATTAGCCATGTTGGGCTGTTGTAGGAAAAACAACAGTCTTGTGACACCTAAAAGGCTGATGCCTGGCTAGATTAAACAATATCAGTTTTATGCCACAACAGCAATCTGGGAAGACTTGTGTGCAAAGCATGTGCTCTTCCAGTGGAGTATGGTCCTTCTGCTGTATTGCTGTTTCATCATGATATAGTGCAGACATGCAGCTGTGGTCCTCCAGATGTCTTTGGGCTGCAGCTTCCATAATCCTTCAGCTCTGGATATGATGGCTATGGAATACAGGACTGAAATGTCTGGAGGACCACAGTTGCCCATCCCTCAAGTGAAAGGTTGAAAACAGAGTGGAATCAGAAACTCAAGGAGTCTTCACTTGTGGTCTTCTGCATCCTAAAGGTTGCAGACTGCCCTGGTTAGGTAAACCAGAATACAGTCAAAATCCAACCTGAAAGAGCAATTCAATTGTAAGTGTGATCCAGAGGCAGATACAAGAGAATAGCCAAGGTGATGAAGGTAAATATAGAATAGAAGTCAGTTTAGGAATGGAGATCTGGAAGCCAGCAATAAGAAAGAGGCAAGTTCACCAGCAGCTGAGTTCCACAAAGGGAAGACCTATATATTTCAAGCAGTGGAAAGCCAAACTGAAGGTTTAAGTAGCTTGGTGTTCCAAATTCCTACTCCAAACCAACTGGAAGCAACTTGCAGATTTCTGTGCTAGAAGAGCCCTTTTACTCCTGATAAATATGTTGTCTTGGTTCTTGGTGGCAGGAGAGTGCCTGCTCCTTCTGATGCCAGTGCCCACTTCAGCTGAGTGATTGTCATAAATGCCAAGAAAAAAGCAAGTACTTCTAGTCCCTCATCTAAGGGTGACTCCAAGTCTTTAGTTGCTAAGAGGCCTGGTCTAGCATTTCTGCAGTTTCTTGCTCCAAAGAAGAGATTTATAATCCTGGATCAGGCATGACATCTATCTCATTTATCATTTCTAAACAAGATTGTGTTAAGTTTCCTTTTGGTTTTCAGGAGGTTTCACGACACGTGCGAGAATTGCTGAATATAGAGGAGCCTCTTTTTGTCAGAAGCATCTCTCTCCCACCCAGAGACAATATGGGCTTGTTTCTAGAGCAAAAATCTCGAACTGGAACACGAAGTGATGTCCTCAGCTATTCTCAGTTTATTCAGGACGCAAAATTACATGATTATGAGCCAAAGCCTCCAGCTCCACAGTCTTCAGCATCACAACATGAAGGTTTGGAGCATGAAAGTCCACAGCAATCTAATTCAGTTCTCTTCAAATAAAAATATTTACATTGTTTTTACAATTGTGTCAGATCTTGCATGTAGATTTCCTGTGGTTCTCTCTCACTGAGCATCCAGTTGAACAAGAGTTGCTACCTACTGATGTCTTTCAAATAGAGCAGACATTCTACCCCTTTTGGAAGCTTGTTTTCATCTTGATATAAGTGTCAAATTCAGCAGTTGTTGTTATTATCTTTATTTATGCCCAACTTTTTCCCCAAGATAGAACCTTAATTTGATTCTGTTTTTGCAAGGAATTCTACAAGTCATTGTTCTTTATTAGGTTAGATCAGGGATAGAGATCCATTTGAAACAGGGGCTAATGATGTCAGTTGGGTGGCTACTAGTTGGCACTTAGGCCAGGGATCTGACTTTGCTTCTCTTTACTCTTCCCCAGTGCAAGAAGATCACAGTCAGCTACACCTAGATAATGCATTTGCTGATTGAGTGCACATCAGGATTTGTGCATTCTTCGTTATTAGGATTGAGATGGCACATTAATGGAATCTTCATTGTTATGTTCAACAAATGTTTGCAAATAATATCCAATATTCCTGTCTGTGATAGATTCTAGGAGTTAGGACTAGGGCAAAGCGCAAGTTGGAGTTGCAGCCTCTGCAGGCCAAATTAACCTGGCAATTGGTGTTTTTCTCCACTTGAAGTAAGTGCTTCCCCTCCTTTTTTTTTTTTTTAATTAGTGGTTGTGCAGCCACCAAAACACTAACTCTTGTTTTTGCTTACTTTTGAACATAATCCTTTTTTTAAAAGGCAATTGTGTGAAAACATATGAAACAGGAATATGTTTTTGCTGCAATGTTCCAGTCCTGAAACAATGAGCAAAATGATGGTGCATTTGCTCTGTCAATGCAGCATAAGACCATATCTCCAAAGGAGACTACTCTTACTGGAGTTCACCTTGACTTCTCTTTGTTACTCCCTTTTGAAGGCTCATGGAATACATAAGAAAGCATGTTAATGGCTAAAATTGTATGCCATGAAAGCCCAAATTTGAATTTTATATCATCCATGAACTCTCCAGGCAGCACTAGGCAAGCTACTGCCCTGTTCCTTCAGCACTTCCAAAATAAAATGTTGATATTCTAAGGATTGTCAAGATTATGTATATGAAGCGTTTTGATCCATGCTGAATGTTATTACAGTGGGCCTTTCCCACATATGGCCTTCACATGCACAAATTTGTGTTTGCACGAGGCATCATGTCTCTATACATAAAATGGCAGCAGGCATCCATGCGCACATAAGTACACGTCACTGCCATTAGGTATTATGGAACACAAGCATTCATGTTTCTTCTTTTATTTGGGGGTTCCTGGAACAGAATCCCCACATATATGGAGGGACCACACTATTTCAAAACATTCAAAAAAAGAATACCAGCCATTTTATGCTAGAATATAAAATGCTTCATAATAGATAATTTCTGGATAAGCAGTTACATGCTACATGCGCCACAATACAGATTAAGAGATTCTTTTACATTCATATACTGGAATGTTTTATCTTTTCTTCTGAAACAATTATTCATGTGATCTGAGATCTCATTGACTATATGATCCAATTATATAACTTGAGTTAGATTACAGTGGATTGCTTACTTTCATCTATTAGCGTTGTTCCTCTCACAAAATAGGATTTCTGTAGAGATGCAAGGCTCCTGAGCTAGACTTCTAAATTATGCCTATGTTCACATTTTCATGACCAATTACAAAACAGGGCTTGTTGGAATGAAATATATGGATTTGAGGTCAAGTACAAGTTAAGACAGGCAGATGTCACTGACCACTGAAGGAACAGTACTACTAAATTCAAACTGGGCATATCGTGTACTTTAATCGTCTGGTGTACAGTGTGCAGGAAGAGTTACAAATAAATGATTGAAGATGTTCAAGAATCAGTATTGCTGAGTTCAGTGGGATAGATTACAAGGTAGTGTATGTTGCCACCTCCTAACTAAAAATTTATGTTAGATATCCATTATAATTACCTGATTTACTACTATTATTCAGCAGCAAACATTCTGAAGTCTAGTTGCCATTTCAGCTTGCCATCAAATCTAACCTTTTGATCCCAAGCCAGCATGCTAAAAATACATCACACAAAATCAGCCAAAAAGAATATAAAAGAAAACATATTTACTGCAACCATGGCAAATGTACCAAATACTGGGTTGACAATTAAAGAATATAATCAGTTTGGGGCTGAGGAACCACCATTATACTACCTGTTTGCTTTCACTCTACTTCTAAAAATCCCTGCTAGTTTAAGACCAAAGTTAAAGCTATACCATTCGTTAATGAAATGTTTCAAGCTTCACAAAGCCAAGAAATAGAAAGCCCAGCCTGATGTTTTAACATGTTACCTATGATCAGTAATGATATTGTGTGATAACACAAATCATGTTTATTTACAGTCCACCTGGGGTCCAATGCCAGCATCTCCTTAGAATTTGGGGGAATTATAGCTCAAAAGAGGACTTAATAGGAGTATAATGGCAGGATCTTTTCACCTATGTATACCAGTACTAACTGTAAAGAGGACTCCAAGTTAACAAATATTTTATTTGAATTGACAAAACACAGGCAAGATCAGACACTCTTAAAACCATATAAGGCTATCGGAAAGTGAGGCAAGAAAGACTGGACAATGATGGACAGTCTGATAGTTATGAATTAGCAATTACATTTCTATACCACTTATCATGCAAAGCACTCCTGAAGCAGTTTACAATGTGTTTAGCTAATTGCCCCCAACAAGCTGGGTAACTCATTTTATCAACCTACAGAAGGATGGAAAACTCAGTCAACCTGGTGCCCTGCAGGACTGAACTCACAGTGTAGTGGCTGCAGTACCAGCATGTAACCACTGCGCCATTAGGGCTCTTGTACTAGTCCTGACAGAAGAGGTCATAGCAGAGTGGCTCAGGCAGCGTCTGAGGGTATCATGGAGGAACGGCTATCTGGGGCACCACATGCAACATACTATGGCCAACTTACTACAGATAGCTGGGGTCAAAGCTAGGGTTTTCATACCCTGTTTCACACCCTGAAGGGGGGTGCATTGGCAAAGCTATAATGGCCTTCCCACAGAATTTTCAAAGGGGTCTGGAGTAGGCTGACTGCTTAACTCTGGAGTGACAAAACATTGATGGGACTCATAGCAGTCTCTTAATATTCAGCCTGGTAGGGTTATAGGGAAGAACTCTGTAGGATAAGATTGAGGGATGGTCTCTGATTGTTCACCAGTCTGGGCAGCTCATCTTTCATTGTATTCAGAAATGCACAAAGCCCAGAATAGTGAAAGAATTAGCACAACCCATCAACATTAGGCTTTCCCACCTAATCCTCTCTGAGCTTATGACCCTGACTACGTCTCAGGTCAGCTTCACCCCAAAACACATTCTCGGGTCAGCATGACTTTGATCATGTTCTTCAGTAATAAATCCAATTTATGGAAATCGCGTATCTTGCAGTGGGGGTAGAAGGGTATTGTAACACACCCTCCATATTCCCAGACTTTCCCTTGGCCTTTCAAGGATCAAATGCAGATAGAGAGGATGGATACCTGTGTTCAGAGACTGTATTATCTAATGAACTCTTACTGTATTGTTAAAGGACTCCTTTTGTGAACTGACACAGATTTATGTAATAGTATTTACTTTGGCCTGTGAAATTTGGGAAGCTGCATTCTATCATTAAAGGGATAGGCAGTGCATGTAGAATCTACTAAATACTTGCTGTATCACAGAATTTTTTTGAAGTACTGGCAGTGTTGCTTCGGAATGGCATGGAGCATGCACAGAATAACCTCATTGGTGGTTCCTCTTGTGAGGCAGAAAACTTTGATAACATTTGGACCATTGCGCCATACTTCAAAAAAACAGGTGTAGATTTGCCTACATCAAAAAGCCTGAATAAACTATATGAATAAGTTTCACAAAAAATTGATAGAAATTCATTATATGGCTCTCTGAAAATCTGAATAAAAATGAGATGGAGTCTCAGTTTTCAGCTCTTCTGAAGTTGTTGCATCTGCGGTGGTACTTTTTGAATTGGTATGAAAGTTAATACAACTATTAGCTTCATCAAGTACAGTGCTCCCTCTGCACACATGAATGCCAGGTCACATGAAGCCTCATGTCTAATTATTGTCAGTTGATGTGGTGGGTGTGCACAAGTTGCATCCAGTGATGATAATGGGATGGAGCATTTGTACTTTTTGTTTTACATGAGGGTTCCTGAAACAGAACCCTCACATACACTCTAAATAATGGATTCCAACTTCATAGTAGTAGCTCAGAAAGGGCCGTCAATTTTTTATAATAGTGGAATCTTTTCATGTGTGACTCGCCTTATCTGAAGTAGTAACATCCTGTCCCTTTTATTCCAAGTGGAGCTTTGGATAAGCTTCAATATTGTATTGGATCAATCCAAATACTGACTTGGCCTTATTCAAAATTACCCCTTATGGGGAAAATTCTGCACTCAGGAAAACAGTATGGACATTTAAGTGAATAAGTGTCCAATTAATTCATATGAAAAACAACTTGCAGTAGGAGATCTGAATATTTTACTTCTCAGCTTCTTTATACAGTATGTTCCTTTGCATTTATAGGAGAGCACTAGAAGTTGTTGCATCATGACCAACATTGTTTAAAAGACAAATCAAATGTATTTTTTTAGAAGTGTGTTTGACTGATTTTAATGGAGTGTCCATTTTATGAAATTGCTTTACATTACAATCTTCAAAGCAAGAAATGCCATTCCTATTTTAATCTTATCCAGAACCAGATGCAAGTGGTCATCAACACCATACTGCAAGAGTACAACGACTGTTTATTTAAATCAGTACTTCTATTCCATTAAGAGTTTTAACTATGAGCAAAGGCTGGTAGTGGAACACAGATCTACTAGATAGAAGTTAAAAGAATCAGAGCCCAAACAACTGTGTTGATGCTGCTGTTAACTTTATTTTTCCATAACTTACAGCTCAATATAATTGCCTCTTAAATAAAATAAAAATACCAATTAGGTGATTCATTTTGTAGGAGTTCCTTTCTGCTCAGCATCTGTTGTTACTGGTTTTCTGTGGCAAAATACCCTTCTCTTTTGACTTCCATTGCAAATTACTATTTAATTCCTACAGTGTACATGGTTAAAAGGGGACACTGAGGATTATTCCCAAAGAGTCAACTGTATTATTTTTAGAAATTAAATATATTTTAGTACTACAAAGGAAAACTCTTCCTGTTTCTGAAGATTTGGAATTAAAGAAAGATTTATTTAAGTCTCTTCAGAATCAGTGCTTGATGCTTCTTCTGCTTTGCTTATAGAAGTCACAGCAGCTCCCCAGTTCAAAGTTTTGGTGGGGTGCAGTAGCACAGCTGAAAGAGAAGTCTTTTTTAAGGAAAGTTCCATGAATTCCTCATTGTTTGTGGGAAATTTGAATGCCATCATGTTACAGTAGAATGAAGCAATGTTGTGCTGGAAGGATGAATTTGTTGCAAGAAGCTGGCCAAAAGGTGACTCCCTTAGCTGAACAATTGTCAAATCAAACAAGGGGAAGGAACTGAAAGTAGAAAAAAGGCTGCTGTTATTGGATTTCTGAGGCAGTCCCCCCATCAGTTCTATCCCTATCATTTTGTCATTTCAGAAGTATGTGAATGTAGGAGTAAATACCAGTTACCTAATGAATCTCTTTAAATTTTCCATTTAAGTGCCATTCTTAATAGTGACAGCTGTTCCCCAAAAAGATAAAATAGATATGACAGCACATATTATTATTGATTGATTGATTGATTGATTGATTATTTATTTATTTATATTCTTTACAATGTACAATATCACAATTGTACAATGCCCTCTACTTTAGGAGTAATAGCCAACAGAAGTTTCAGTTCCTGAGCTAACAGCAGCAGGGGTGTTAAGCAGAACTGTACCACTAAGCACTCATCTCCATGTATCTTGTCCCTCCCCAGCCACAACATCTATTGTTAAAGGAAATGACAGGCATACAGGATCCATTCCCTATGTAGTGCCAGGTCTGCTGGGGCCCACAGAGGAAGGGAGAAAACAACAAAATAAGAGAACATCACAAGGACACTAGGACCATTTCAAACAGTACTTTTGCTGGAAATGTCAGAAGGAGCTCTGTGAGGGGGTGTAAGGTTTGAAAATTGTTCATTTGATAAATAGCTTCAATTGGATAGGGAGTTTCCATTTTACTGCTACTGATATTTAGTGACCATGACAATGCTAAGAAAGTCAAGGTATGCAATCAATAATATCCATAGAATGAATATTATAGAATTGCCTCAATGGCCTATTTCCAGTACGCTCCACATAACAGCCTAACTTTGGATTTAACCAAGCAGAGACTAATCCTAGATACAGCCTAACTTTAGAACTCACCAATTGATGATGTGGAAACTAATCCCAGATGTGAGAAGTAAAATATATTTTAGTTTCTGCAATATTATTAACAAGTATTACTAACATATGTATTAGCTTATAGCTTATAACACATTTTAAATATATTTACACACATATACTTTAGTATGTGAGCTTTTGAAATACAATGGAGTCTAAAGAAGCATAAATTTTAGAAACTGGCAGCTTGGAGCCAGAGAAGACCTTGGAGCGAAAGGGAACCAGGCACATAGAGATAAGGATTCAATAGTGAGATGAATGTACTCCTTTTTGGGGAGGCACCCGCTTATGCAGACTAAAGGTCAGCAAAAGCTGAAAGGGGTGACTAAGCTGATAAAGAAAAACAAGACGAGAATTTGACCTTGTTTAGCAAAAATGGGAGGTTAGAATCTGGTTGATGGGCATTTTGAAATAGCAAATGAGAGTTAAGAAAACACAAGGTTAAAGCGTGATTATGTGCATGATCATATATACTGTAAATATGGTGAAGGGGGCATTTCTTAGGCGATTCTGATAGGGTTGTAACTTTTGGGTCCTGCCCAAGGGGAGGGAAGCTGGCGTAGGGGATAAAATGTGTGTTGTTTTGTGGGAGGGGGTCCTTCTCTCTTGAGAACACCCGTGTCTGCAGAAACGTATTTTTTAAAATAAATGCTTGATGCTTCAGCCGATCCTGTGTTAAATTGATTCATGAGTGTTAACAGCTATCTCCCACACCAGATTAGTTAAATTAGTTACATGCATCAACTCAGAATCTTTTAGAAAAAGAATGGCAACTGCATGGATGGTAAAAGCCAGTTTTCATCTCTGTCCTCCATGAGCTGCAACAACATGCCCTGACAGATTGAAAGTGATGTCATGTAACTTCCAGTTGCCATTTCTGGCCAGGAAAAAATGAGGGGGGGGTTGGGTGTGGAGGAAGGCTAATTAGTCTGTTTGTGTATGGTTAAGCACAGGTTTCAGATTTTAAAAATCACCTGAAAATTATATCAAAATTTGGCAGACCTCGGGGGACTGCAAGGCTCTTTGAGGACCACAAACATGAGGCTTGAGGGCTGTATGTATCTCATGGGATGCACTTTCCCCACTCCAGGGCCATTTCCGCACTAGGCTGTTACAGCGCCATGATTCCACTTGCAACATCCTATGGAATCCTGGGGTTTGCAGTGTCAGGAGGGGGAAGCCAGCCCCTCCCGAAACTGCAAACCCCAGGATTCCATAGGATGTTGCAAGTGGAATCATAGTGCTATAACAGTCTCATGCGGAAGCATCTCTGTTCATGAAGTTTAAAGTGGGCCAGGGACTGAAGGACAAAAAACTGGAGGAACAAAGCTATTGTTACCTCTTGGGGAACATACCAAGAATTACTTAGAAAGACTGATTCTAAATAATTCTTGGTTGGAATCCAGTTGGGACATTATACTAGTGTAAAAATACCTATGCAAGAAGTCGCATTTCTCACAGACTGCGTAAGTGCAATCCCTACTGCAGCCAGTTCATCTGGAAGCATGCATGCACAGACACAGACACAGACACACACTTCTCTCAGACATTTTAGCTTTATGACTGGGGAGCTGATTGGTCATTGTGCAAGGGTAAGCTTGTTTGTGCCTCTTTTAGATTTTATGTGTCTACGCTGTCATATATTTATGCTGTGCTAAAAGTGCACAGGATCTTGGGCATTAAATATAATGCAAATGTACTATACATGAAGCACCGTTAGCTTGTAAAAAATGTTTAGTAGGCAAGATTAAACACTACAGTTTCCAGCTTGACTCAACTTACTCGTCAGGTCCCAAGGAGGAAGCAAAGGTTGGGTTGATAAAGTTTTCACAAACCAGCAATGGCGGTGATTTATTTTCTCCATATGTATTATCATCAGGAAAACACACCTTACTAAGTAAAAGCAGAGCCTTTGTATAGGATAAACACTGCCATGTGTAGCTGTTCAGAGCTGCATAGAACACTGCTGCCAGCCATTCCCTATTGAGAGCAATTTCACCTGTAAAATAGAGGAAATTTTATATGAGATATACCAGAAGTTTATAGTTTGCCATACCTGTACAGTAGGGGTAGAGAGTTTGTGGCCCTTCATATATTCTTTGACTGTAACTGTCATTTTCCCTTCTCTTTCGCAGTGCTGAATAGAATTCATGGAAATTGCTGTCCAGTAATATTTAGAGTAATATCTCTACCCCTGCTCAAGGATAAGCTGTAGTCCAAATGACGCATTTTCCACGTTAATTTTTGTACCTCCATTTGAAGAATGCCACCTACTCATTGATTGAGGCTATTTGCCACATGTATGTGATGGCTGCCCATCCCATCAAAACCAGTAGTGGCACAAGAATGTTGGCAGTACTTGCCCTCTTTCTGGATTAATGTTTCATTTGTGTGTGTAGCAAAATGAAGCAAAAATGAAATATCTGAGTTCTGAGGCAGATACTATTTCAGGACTACAGTTCAAGGAATCACATTTTTAATGCTCCTTTGCATAAACAGCTCTCTACATAAAGAAAGGTATAGGACAGTATCACATCAAATAATCTGTGAATAATCAAATCTGCAAATGTTAAACCCACAAATGTGGAGGGCTGACTATATATCAAAGAAAGCTTGATATTAGATGTCCAGAGAGAGAATTTATTGAAGAATGAAAAAAAAAAGATGCCTATTGAGGGAGGTAATGGTGCCACTCTATTCTGCATTGGTTAGACCTCATTTGGAATACTGTGTCCAGTTCTGGGCACCTCAGTTCAAGAAAGATATTAACAAACTGGAGCGTGTCCAGAGAAGGGTGACCAAAATGGTGAAGGGTCTGGAAGCATATGTTAAAATATGGATTAGACTGAGATATAAGTAATACGACAGACATTAATGAAGATATATGGTTAATAAGATCAGAGAAGGAAGTAGAAGGGTGTAAGTGAAAGAAGAAAGTATGTGAAAGTGGATGATAGGAATGTGATGGGTAGTAACCAGATGAAAGAATGAAGGAATGATGTAAGATTCTAGATGAGGATTGGAAGGATTATGAAAAGATGGTTTTGGAAAGTAATGTCTGTGATTTGGATGTTAATCTGTTTTTGTAATTTAATGTGCAATAAAAATAATTTTTAAAAAAGTGAAGGATCTGGAAGCCATGCCCTATGAAGAACGGCTTAGGGAGCTGGGTATGTTTACTCTGCAGAAGAGAAGGTTAAGAGGGGACGTGATAGCCATGCTTAAATATTTGGAGGGATGTCATGTCAAGGAGGGAGCGGGCTTGTTTTCCGCTGCTCCAGAGACTAGGACAAGGAGCAATGGATTCAAGCTGCAGGAAAGAAGATTCCACCTGAACCTCAGGAAGAACTTCCTGACAGTCAGAGCTGTTCAGCAGTGGAATATGCTGCCTCGGAGTGTGGTGGAGTCTTCTTCTCTGGAGGTTTTTAAGCAGAGGCTGGATGGCCATCTGTTGGGAATACTTTGATGTGTGTTCCTGCATGGCAAGGGGTTGGACTGGATGGCCCCTGTAGTCTCTTCCAACTCTATGATTCTATAAAAATATGAAAAATAACCTTGAAGCCTGGCAAAACAAACCACTACTTGCTCAGTATTATTAAAAGTGCAGGATGAAAAACTGCGAAGGAAACATTTGGAAATCATTATAGAATAGGACATTGAGAGCCAGCCTGTTGGTGGTTTGAGTATTGCAGTAAGACCCTGAGAGACCAGGGTTCAAATCCTTACTCAGCCATGGAAACTCACTGCTGACCTTGGGCAAGTCATAGTCTCTTAGCCTCAGAGAAAGGGAAAGGCAAACACCCACTGAAAAAACTTGTGCCAAGAAAAATCCATGACAGGATCACCATAAATCAGAAAGGACTTGAAGATACATAATAACAATAACAACATGGGACATGGAAAAAGAGATAGAAGGACTTCTATTTACAGCTCAAAAGAAATAGTATTAACAATAACCAAGGAAAAGTAAATGTCATCTATATGCAAACAGAAGAGCTAGTGTAGTGTAGTGGCTTGAGCATTGGACTGCAACTCTGGAGACTAGGGTTCGAATCCTTGCTTGGCCATGAAAAGCTACTGGGTAACCCTAGGCAATTCACATTCTCTCAGCCCCAGAGGAGGTCAAAGGCAATCTTTGAACAGATCTTGCCCCCCCCCAAAAAAGTGAGAGGGTCACCAGAAGTCAGAAGCAACTTGAAGGCACATGGCAACAACAAGAAAAACCCTATGAAATTCACGAGGTCGCCATAAGTCGACACATGAGTTGAAAGCACATAGATACACATGGAAAGATGAAACTGTTAATCACTTTATTAGCTCATGTAGCAAGACAACACAGACCAAATATAATAAATGGTATGATAAAGTGGCTGTAATGGTATATTGGAATCTCTGCAAAAAGTCTAACTCACTGTCAGTGAAAAAAAAAACAACTGTTGGGAACACTGATCTGAAAAATTTGTTGAAAATTATGAAGTAAAAAATCTTATGGGATTTTAAAATTTAAATTGATAAATAGTTAGAACATAATATGCCAGACATTAACCTTAATATTGTAAAGACACCAGATGCAATCTGCTCTGGAAGCTCAAGAGGGTCAGCTCTGGTTAGTATTTGGATGGGAAACCAGCAATGACTGTTAGGTGCTGTAGACTATATTTCAGAGGCAGGAACTGGCAAAACCACCTTTGAGTATTCCTTACTTAAGAAAGCCCTATGAAATTCATGGGGTCACCTTAGGTTGACAGGTGACTGGAAGGCACATAAACACACATGCCAGATATAACTGTGGTTGAGAAAAAGACAGATGAGGCAACCCCTGGGGATAGCAGAATCAAAGACATAGGACTTTTCCACATCTCACAATGGGGATGGGAGAAGGACAGGACCGCAATGATGCTTCTGCATGACATTGTGGTCCTGTCCTTCTTCTGTCCCCAGGGGGTGTGATTGAAGGTTAAATCATTGACAGGTTTTCCCCATCAATGACCCTCAATCACGCCACCATTCCACACTGTCCTGCAGGAGCCCCAGAAACGCAATGGCTGCACTTCCTGCCCTAGCACAGCCTGGGAAAGTACCCAGTTGCACTGCAGAAGGAAGAGGCACGCCCAACACACTTTCTTCACAACATAACCAGCCGGTGCAGAGGGGAGTGCTCCCATAGTGCTCCCCTGCCAGCACAGCCAATGCCAGGATCCCTATCGGATGACTTTGCAAAAGTTAGGGTGCAGAAAGGGCCAAAGAGAGGGAAAAGTTTATGAAATAATGCAACCTACAAAATGAGATTCAGTGCCTCTGAGAAAAAAAAACCCTGTGATTCTAGTGGTGATAGATGCTTAAGAGCAGTTACAAAGAAATCAGTAAAAATCTAAATGAAATTGCTATAGGTAGGCTCATAACAGCATAATTACACAAAGTGACACTACTTGGAATATGCTACATTATCAAATGATATTTCATCAATTGCTAGATTCTACCCCAGAATCCAAACAATTGATGGCCATAATGCCAGTCAGTAACTTCTAGTAGACTGTGAAAACTATTATTGTTCTCAATTTAACAGTATATCAACTAGTACTGACTAGAGTTTTGGACCATCAATATTTCAGATTCTACTCAAGAATTTAAGAATCAGTGAGGAGCCATCAGATAATGTGGCATACCACAAGTAGCCCAACTTTTCATACTTGTCCTATTGTGAGCCAATCTATGGTGATTTTATTCAGATGTTTTAGCAGTCCATTCACCACTTAGAACCACAGTTGTTTTCTAATGGTTCTAAGTGCTCTGGGAGCACATATTATTGTTGATATTGTTCTATATGCATAAGCTGCAAAATTAAGAAAACAGTTCACCTACCTTTTAGGTTACAGGGACATGTAGTCTGGATAACAACTGGGTCTTTGAGGGCTTCCAGAACTGTCCTGTTCGCTATCCACATATGAAAAATATCACTGTCTACAAACTTGTACTGTGGCCTCAAAATAGAATTACAAGAAAGGAGTTGCTTCAGCCTGAAAGTAAATAAGAGCTAAGTAATTTAGGTAGCTCATCTGTGCCAGGGAAACCTACAAAAGGGGAATGATAGTCATCTGTAGAATAACACTAATTCTACCATGCAGGGAAATTTTTCCTCAAATAGCCTGCATCCTTTTGCATACCAGTTTCCATACAGATCAAGGAGTTATTGTATATATCAGACCTGTTTGCTAAATATGCAGACAAAAATATTTTACATTGAGTGAAGAACATATGACATAACAAACACCAAATGCAACTTGCAAGATGTTTAGTGATGTACCACATTTGCACAATATAAACATTTGGTCCAGATGCCATACAAGACGCATGGTTGAGCATGTGTATCATTTGGAGTGGGCCAGGTCTTATTCTAGGGTGCAGAGGTTCAGATCCTTCTTTGTGATGGTCACCTCAGGTGTTTTTGCATTGTGCAAAAATGACTACAGTTGGTTCTCCACATTTGTTCGAGTTAGAGGTGGAGGACCCCCAGCAAAAGTGGGAAAATCACACATCTCTAAATGTGTGTATTTGTCTCTGGAAAGGGGACTGAAGCATGATGGGGGGGTGGGCACCCAGGGTCCAAACCAGGTGAGGGAAAGGGGTGAGGGAGCACTGTGGTCCTATATTTCCTCTTTTGCCCATCTCCTTTCTTGAGTGTGTGGTGAGCATCAGAAGAAGATTTGTGGTACTGAGGAATCAGGCTCTGAGGTGTCCTTAGCTAGCCAGGCAGAGCTGGTAGAGAAAGAAAACCAGAGACAGGTTGTTAAAGGACTGTGTAGCCTGATCAGAGCTGTCAAGAGGCAAGTTTCCCCGAAAAAGAAGTGGCTGAGGTGGGAGGCAAGGGCTAAAGAAACTTGCAAATGATCAAATCCATGAAAATCAAACCCACAAATGTGGAGGGCTGACTGTGTATTGATTGGAATTTTTTAGAAATCATATTGAAGGGACAGTTTTCCAGTCATGGAGGTGTGTGCTATGGGTATTTCTAAGCTTAGTTTGTGGTGGATGGCAGATAAATGTTAGCTCCTTAGTCAGTTGTAACTGAGTTCTGTTTTAAAGTTTGGGGCAAATAAGGAACTAGGTGTCAACTTTATAAACTAACTTACCTCAGCATTATATCAACATTCTATTTTAATTAAAAATATCTTTACTTACAATCCACAAAGTATTCTTTTTGCAATCTATGTACAAATTAAACAACAACAGCTGATAACTTTAATGTCAGTGGGTTAGTGGATCCACTTCAGGTTTTAGTCCAGACTTTAGAAGAGCTCTTCAAAATGCTGAACCATACTTCTAAAACAGGTTTGGCTCTTTGGACAGATCATGTAAAACTTGGATTAAAAGATGAAGCAACAGCCACCAACTCATTGCCATGGCAGCACCACTGATGTTTTTGTCACACATCTCACTCAAAATACCATTCTACACATTGGGATTGGCAACTAATTATTTAATTTATATTCTACCTTTCTCTCAATATAAGATGCATTACCTCTGCCACCGCACCATTTTCTCTCTCTCTCTCTCTCTCTGTTTTTCTCCTTGGTGCCATATACACTGTTAAGAATACTGTGTATATGGGAAGCACTTATTTCTATGCAACATTCTCCCATCACAGTTGCTTCTCCCAAATCCACCAAGCAGGAGTTTACTTCTGTTATAGGTAAAGGACTAAGTATAGAGAGAACTGCAATTAAAGACATGGGATTAGACTGCCAGTCTCTGAAGTCTAAGATACATGTGGACAAAATTCTGAAGTTTGGTTTCCAATATATATATAGCCTCGATCAGCTGAAAACAATATAGGTGACCTTATGTATCAGCAATGGCTCAAATTCTGAATAATTAGATTCTTCTAACTTTTAATTTGCTATAGTTGGGACAATATGTTAAACTTGACGAATGACCATATTTCAGAATTAGCCTTTATCCTGGCAGAAGCCATGTGTAAAACAGCAAACATTTTTCCCCAAATGAAGTTAGCTATGGTGTCAAAGCATACAGTACCTGGTCAGAGGGACCCCTGTGATGAGGCTGTATATAATACAATGTTTTTGGAATGTATCTTGGACTTCTGAGGAAATGTGTGGAAGGTGAGATGGAAGACAGCAGAGAAATACAACATCTGCCCAGCCAACGAGTTGTCTGTTGTTATAAAAGCAGTTTACTCCTAGCATCTGGAATTCTGCTAGAAAAGATAAAAGTAAAAGTAAGCCCTGCTTCCACTTAACAACACCTAATTGCTTAATATTTTGAGGTTCTGGTCTTGTGCAGATTTATCTGGGAATAAACCTTGTTTAAGCATAGAGGGACTTCCTTTCAAGTAAAAATGCTGTGGATTGTGATCTCAAGCTTACTACAAGATTACTGCTGTTGTTGTTTAACACGAGCAGTATACATGGAATTAGTAAAAATATGCTGATTATTTTATCCCACCTTTCTCTCTGTCTCCATATCTCTGTTGTCCAAAGCCAATTTCATTAAAAGCATCTTCCAACATTTCCTGAAGCTGCACAGCATAACTCTTAATGCATATCTTGGGAAAATTACTTACCTAATTCTAGAGGTTGCTGTCCCCCTCCCCTCCCCCAAATACCCACTTCTCCAAGCATTTCATGTAAGCAAACCTGAAAGTCAAGACTAGACAATTTTTGATGCTCCTGATGTTTGGGTCTACAATTCACTAAGCAGAAGCACACCCAGTTGTAAGGGTTTGCAAGAGCTACCAATTCAAACCAACTAGAGTACCGAAGATTCTGTGTTCAGGTGTAGCAGTGATGTCGACTTGAGTCGACTGACTTGGACTCAAGTCAGACTTAAATCACTTCAGTGACTCTACTCGGACTTGACTTGGCACATATTGTAATATGATATGTAATACTAACTCGACTCAACTCAAGACTTGCATATTTTTAGTGACTGACTTGCTGCCCTTGGTTCAGTAACATAACACATTCATCCAGAAACCTTACAACTTACTGGTTACATGACGATCTGTCTCAAGCCCAAAGTGTGGACACATTTCTCAGAGGGAACAGCAAATGGGTTAGGCAATGGCCTTGAGGTGGGGTTGAAGTCTGACAGCAGCCTGTCCCTGCTACATATTGGAGGAGCTTTCTAAAACTTTTCCTAAGAGCAGAAGGCAAGACTCATGCCCAGAGTGCAGGGCACGTATCTCAGAGGGGAACAGAAAATGTGTTAGGTACTGGGCTTGAGGAGGAAGGATCCTTTCTTCTAAAGCTCTTAAAGCTTCAGTAATGGTGACTAAGGCCCTTTTCACATGGGGTTAAAAAAACGGTGTAGATTGACCTCCACGGAGGTCGTCTACACCGTTACGTGAATTGGGGTGGATTACTCGTGAGTAAATCCACATGCCAATCCACGGTCGGGCGCCTGCAAGTGGCGGCGCCGCGTGCTTTTGAAAAACCACATTTTATGTGGTTTTTCAAAGGCACGGGGCGTCCAGCCCCGTCCAGCCCCGTCGCAGCGCCAGTATGGATTTATGGATGCACGAAAGGGCATCCCTGCAAATCGAGCAGGGGGCGGGATTTCCAGCTGGCGAGCTTCTCCGATTGGCGGAGAGGCTCTGCCAGTCAAAATCCGCCATTTTGGACGCTGCCGGGTGCTGAGGATGCCGGAGGATGCTGCTGCGTGTAGAGCAGCGAAATGTGCTGCTCCGCGCAGCGACGGAACAAGGTAAGCCCCGTTTTGGCGTGGCTTGCCCCGTTCAGCCGCCTGTGTGTGAAAAGGGTCTATGAAGGATCTATTCCTCACTTCTGAAAAAGTCTTCAGCTTCACAAATGGGAAGTAAGAAGGATCCTGTTCTCCACTTCCAATGCTGAAGATGGCAAAATCACAAAAGTGGCAGGCTGACTCTGCTTAAATTATTAAAACTGACTTTATTCGACTCTGTCCAGAAATTCTGGAATACAGGTTGGGGTATGAAGTTGGCTCCCGGACTTGAGACTTGACTCAAGACTTGACTTGAAAGTATCTTGCAAGGACTTGAGACTCGACTTGAGACTTGAAGATAGACTTGAGACTTGACTTGAAACCTGGAGTAAAAGACTTAAATACATCGCTGAGGTGTAGTATGCAGAACCTGTCTCTGTAGGAGGCAGGCTGAGATTCCCTATGAGTGGCTGTGTTCCCTCCAACCTGATCTAGCTTGAAATGAGGAATTCATTGGCTTGCATAACATGTCCAACTTCTTATGTTCTTCTTAAGTATTTATCATTGTTCTGTATTAAAGAAGGTGTTGAAGGCATCCTGTTACAGCTTCTAAGTGACTTTCAGGCAGACCAGTTAAAATCAATTCACATGGTAATTATCTCCCTCCACGCCTCCCCTCCAAATGTAGGAAGCAAACAGTACAGGGGGAAGAGAATTCCAGAGTTACAAGGCAGTCACTGAGAACATCTTTTATAGTCTCAACCTGGATGAGAGTTTACTTAAGAGAATATTTACCATCAGTCCCAATAGCAGGTGTGTATATGTGTGTGTGCTCTGATACCATGTATATATTCATGTGTATATGTGTGCATACTTTCATTTTAAATATGTTGATGTGAAAGAAGAAGGGCTATAATTTTTAATTTGATCGTTTCGTTACAGGCAGTCCCTCTTACCAAATGACGGGTGAGGATTTGGCATAGATACAATGGTGAAAGTAGTAGCACAACACAGGTCATCTAGATTATAAATAAATGCAGCAGGAAAATAATCACCTGGCAGTATTTCAAAAATTCTGATTTAAAGCCCATTGCTCAAAAAAAGCCAAGCCTCCAAAACTGGCCAGCATTCAAAAACTATAAAAAGCCTTTTAATAATCCTCCTTCTCTCTATCATCAGGAATGATTAGTAAAAAGAAATTAATTGTTCTAAATATCCATTTACTGTCCACTCACTCTGTCCATATGTATACTTCATTTGGTGTAATGTCCTTATATCTAGCTTTTCAGATATAATTATTAGACTGTTATGTGTCACAACTAGTCTCTAGCTCTCACTTCTGATCATTTTTAAAAACACGCTTGGAAGGTGTGGACCTTGAACCTATATATGATAAACTGAACAGTGGGCTCATCCAGACTAGTCAAAAGCCTCACAATTTGAAAGGAATTATTCCTGTTGTTGCTGTGGGCCTTCAAGTTGTTTCTGACATATGGCAACCAACATACAACAATATAGGGTTTTCTTGGCAAGACTTGTTCGGAAGGATGTTGTCATGGCCTTCCTCCAAGGCTGAGAGAGTGTGACTTGCCCAAATTTACTCAGTGGGCTTCCATGGCCAAGTGGGGATTCAAACTCTGTTCTCCAGAGTTCTAGTCCCAACACCACACTGGCTCTCTAACTGTGCCTGTACATACTGGAATTTAAAATATATATCTATATGGCATACCTCCTGTCCTGGTTTATTTCTCATTAATTTCAGGACTAGCTGTGTTTAGGATGGGTGACACCTGGCTTGGCCACAGTACATGTGAAAGGGATCCAGGAGTCTTAGTAGACCCACAGTCTGAACATGAGCCAGCAGTGTGATGCAGCAGCTAAAAAAGCCAATGCAATTCTAGGCTGCATCAATAGGCATATAGTGTCTAGGTAAGGGGAGTAACAATACCACTCTATTCTGCTTTGATTAGATCCCACCTGGAATATTGTGTCCAGTTCTGAGCACCACAATTCAAGGAGGGTATTGACAAGCTCGAATGTGGAGAGCAATCAAAATGGTAAAAGGCCTGGAAAGCATGCCGTATGCGGAATGGCTTAGGGAGCTGGGTATATTCAGCCTAGAGAAGAGAAGATTAAGAGGACACATGATAGCTATGTTTAAATATTTGAAGGGATGTCATATGGAGGATGGAGCAAACTTGTTTTCTGCTGTTCCAGAGACTAGGACAGGGATCAATCACTTCAGAGTTCAGGAAAAGAGATTCCATCTAAACATTAGGAAGGACTTCCTGACAGCAAGAGCAGTTCAGCAGTGGAATATGCCGCCTCAGAGTGTGGTGGAGTCTCCTTCTTTGGAGGTTTTTAAACAGAGGCCAGCTGATCAGCTGTCAGGAATGTTTTGATAGTGTATTCCTGCATGGCAGGGAGGTTGGACTTGATAGTCTTTGTGGTCTCTTCCAGCTCTATGAGTCTATGAATTGTTAAAATTCAGGACAGGGGTGGGTTTTGTTCTGCCCTGGGAGTTTCTGATACAGGCATGATAAATTCCCCTGTCCATACCTATAATCTTGGTTCTTTCTAAACTTCTAGATAGTCCCACTGATGAAGTACTGAATGGAGGTATGACCTTTATGTTACCCTATCCTGCACCCTCATCCTGCGGGATGTGTTTTTTCATATGGCTGGAAATACATGAGTCTAAGGCATACAGACTGGAAAAGGCTGAACTGACTTGAGACATGGTCAGGTCATAAATTCAAAGAGGATAAGGCATAAAAGAGGTTCAAGCTCATCTCTTCATTGATCTCAGATCTTTGAATGTCCAAATGGGCCTAAATATGACAATGGGAGTGACTCTTTGTACAACCTTGCATTCATGTGTGCAGAGGACGCAACAGAAGAGGATGTACTGTAATTATGAACAATACTTTTTCAAAAATGTGCCAGACTGGAAATGGGGATGCTGAGAGAGGAGTTTTGGGGAGAAGCATTGAATTGAAGTAGTAAGGAGATGACAGGGAGGGAAGGAAATCCCACCCATACCACAGTTACCTCATCTCAAGCAGGAAAAAAAGGGGGACAAAATCCAGTATATTTAGGGCATGACTAGATAAGGGAGCAGAAAAACTGTTATGAAGTATTAGAAGGTACAAAATCCAGGAGTAGAGTAACTCAGCTTTTACCAGAACTATTGGCTCATTTGGACGAACCCAGTGTTTCTCAATCATTTCATTAGGTTAGTATAAAGACACAGGAGGAGAAAATAAAATACAATATTGATATATCAACTAAAGCAAGAATGTTATATTAAAAGTAACTGGCAAGTTTAACTATTATGGCTTATATATACAAGTATTCACAATGCACATAATAATTAATGTTGTCATTCTAGGCTGGACCTCCTGCCATCTGCAGTTCCTGTTACCATCTCTTCCACTGTTCTGAAATGTCAGCTCTCCAATATTTTCTCTGGAACAAATGGGAGGGGGGATGGCTGTTACCCTCACTTCTGGGGGTCCCTTGGGGGACAGCTTGATTTGCTCCAAAAATACTAAGATTGGGGAAATTAGCAGAGCACTGGCTATAGCAAAATGAGGGGCAGGGTAACCCAGCAGGATCTTTTACCCAACTTTACGGGGTCAAGCCAGGCAAAAAGCCAGACAAATGTACCAATAATTGGATTTTATTAAATGAATATATTCTCAGGCACCAACTCACTCACTCACTCATGCACACAAGGCCTATTGAAAAGGAAAAGAAGTGAAAATTGATAGGGGATATAGCAAAAGGGAGTGTAGAGGTGGTGATACTACACCTATCCTGAAGCAGCAAGGAGAATGGAGCTCAGCAAAGAGAAGTGGCTGAGGAGATCACTCGTCTAACAGAGTGCTGATCTGTTAGTGTGGCAGGGAGTTCTCCAAAGAGACCCTCAAAAACTAGGACTATTTATAGGACAGAATGTACCTCGAAGGCAGGCCCTCTCCCGGAAAGAACAATGGCCAAAACAAAGGGAGAAATGCCACACAATGGCAACTTGGTAGTTTGCATGATTGGTTTATGCAGATGGACCTTGCCGTGTAGGACTTTTCTAAAGTCGGAGTTGCTCAACCTGGGGAAAACCCAATAATCCACTCAGGTTGGCTGAAAATCTTTTGTCTGCGTGGACGTGTTTAGCCTGAAGTCCCCTAGGAGAACCTGACTAGCGGTTTTCCTGGCCTATTTTTGGTTGTTCAACCTCTTTGTCGATTCGGGCAACCTCTCTGGTGTGGCAGAAATATTTGATATCAAATATATAGTCCCTGGGATAGGGTATGCTAGTGGGGAAGCAACTCTTCTCTCTCACAGCCAGTGGAAAATATCAGTTCAATCAAAAGCATCCCACAGATGGAAACAACCCTTCCATTAGTGGGATGTTGGTTCCCCCACTCCAATTTGGCCGCATTTTGTATAGTTTTAGAAAACTTCACAGGGCAGCTGAGAGCAAAAGAATCCTATGTTAGCTGGAAGCTGCTAGCATCAGCCTGACTTAAAGTGACATGGTAGCATGCTGGGTGGCTGCATGTATTGTAGTCAAAGGTCATAGCCTCTGTGTCCTCCAACTTAACTGACTTAGTAGGAGAAATAGAGGGAAACTTGGATTCATGAAGCTGCTTTCCTGACCTTCAAGTCACCTGTTGAGTCAGACAACCCACAAAGGTATCTTGAGTTGCTCAGTCTAATGTATTGGCGGGAAATATCCTCCAGTCTTGAAACATTTTGCATCCAAAGAGTATTCTAAGGTAAGGCATCAGGTACTGGTCTCTTGTTCTGTTTTAGAAATCACATCCAGGCTGACCTTTAGAAGACTAACTACTCTAAAACTGCAGAAGCAAATAAGAGTCTCAGGAAAGCTCCTGGTTGTTCTAAGACTCATCCTGTTGTTTTTAAGTTCTTCCCCAGTTCAGCCTCACCCAGAATAGTTGATGCCTTTGTGTTTTTGCTTCTCCCTTTGAGTCCAAGGTCCACTTGTAGCTATAGTACACACCACACACAGTATTCCCCCAAGAACAACTCTGAGGCATGTTTCTATTAGACTAATGTCAGTTTGAGATTGGAACTCTTCTGTTCCATATCCAACATTTGAGCAAGCACATTGTTTTTAACCAATATGGTTTGCCTTAGTCTGTTAATGTTGGAAGCTTTCTAGAGTAAATAAATGGAAGAAGGAAGAAGAAGAATACCATCATGCTGAAAGCCAACAGCCTCTGCAGATGAATTGTCATGGAAAGCATTGACAGGAATGGATTTTACCATAAAGTAAAGTAAAACTGGAGTTGTTATCATGGTTATGATATGTCTGGTGAGAGCACTAGATATCCTTTTGATATCAAATAATTTGGCCTTTGCTTGGCCGTTCTCTGCCACCCTACTCCATGTGTTTGCAGAGGTCCCCCGGACAAGCATGTATTGGGCACGGCCATTAATGGTTGTACATTCCAAAACCCCATTCAGGCAGGCAACTTAAGCCTCTCCGATGCTTTAGGGAAAAACCTCCTTGCAAACCGGCTTTGCTCAGCACGTATCTTTACAAAGCCACACGGCCAAGAGCCGAGCCATTCCTTTATGTTGGGCCATCAGCATACTGGCCATACTATTGTCATCCAGTGCTAAGCTCATCATGCAAAACCTGACCTTTTCCAACTCCTTTGTCCAGCTCCAAATTTCCTTTGTTCTCACCTAGCATGGCATGGCCCGTAGGTAAAATCCACCCTACAAAAAGTCCCCATTTTCAGGACTTCCTCAGAACACTTTGGACTTCCATCCCGCCTTGCTGTCAGTTTGTCCAGAGAGCTCCCCTCAGCAAACCACGCTGAGCTTCCTTCCCTGCAACCTCCTCTTCTCTCCAGGACTACGAGACCAGGTGTCGTATTACCCATTCCCCAAAGCTCTCCATTCCTATTTCTCAGTTAGTTAGCGTATGTCTTGTCTTTCGTGTTTCTTGTCTTCAATAAAATATTATTTGTTACTTTAAAACCTTGTCCAGCTGCTCTCTGACCTGACACTGTATACATAGGGTTAAAAATTCTAGCTGAAATTACCCTGTCTCTCGTTAGCTGAAGAGAGTGCTCGAGCTTAATTTCCCCATCTTGTGCTTTTATTTGGTTATTTGGGCACCCTCCTGGGACCCCCAACATACAGGGTAACAGAGTCCAACCTGAAGCAGGAGTGCTTTTCAATTTTATGTGTGAATATAACTATATTTTTTACAGTTGTGTAGGGATGGGGGAGTAGTGGGGGAAGTTCGCCCCCAGCAGCAGTTTTTTTGGAGGGCGTTCTGGCTCCTTGCTTGCCCTCCCCCATGTGCCATAGCCCTGCCCCATCCATTGTACCCCTCACATGCCATAGCCCCACCCCCACATGGCATAACCCTGCCCCACAGACTGTAGTCCCGCCTCACACCATAGTCATGCCCCCACACACCTTAGCCATGTCCCTTCCTGCCCCCTTCCATGCATTCTAAGCTCCACCACTGATTTTTTAAGTGCCTGGCTCTTACATAGAGTTTCTGGCTGCCTTGTAGAGATCTGAAGGTTCTTTTCTGAAATGCCACTCAACTGTAGCAATATCCTGGCAAGCTGTTTCCCAATATGGCCTCCACCAATAATCCCAATCTTCAGGCTTTGGCTGTTCTTAGATGCTTGGGAGGCTGCAGATGCATCCTCACTTTTCTCCTCTTTCTGCCTTAGGAGAGAAACAAAAGAGCTGTTGTGAAAATTGAAACATATTAAACTACAAAGAAGCAAAGATAATCCATACATTTCTTAGAGCAGAAATGCTCAGCCTGTTTCCACCTGAGGTCCACATTCCTTTGGAAGAGATCCATCAAGGAGGCACAGTACAGTGCTAAGCAAGGCCACCCCTTTTTTATGGGGCTGGGAGACTCAATTACTGTGTGCCCTTGGAGCAGGACAGGGGGTAGAACATCTGCATCACCACTGATGAACAAGCACAAGCTCTGATGGCAAGGGTGCAGGGCCTAGGAAGGAAAACCTTACTGTAGGCTATTAGTGAGCCTTGCACAAGGCCAGAAGGTCAAAAGCTGTGCCAAATGTCATGTGTATTTTTGGTAAGGACACGTGATATGCAAGCCCAGAGGAAATCAGCTACTGGGCACATCTTGCCTCTTGCTCTGATGCCAAAAGTAGTTTCCCTTCACCCTGGGTTGCTATATTTCTTGGTTAGCTAGGTTTGACTCTGATTCCCTTCCCAACAATCAGCTGGCCCTGAAGTAATCCTGTTCCTCTCCCAGTCTTTGCCTTTCTTACCTCTGTGATGTCACAAGGACCAATCCCCACATTAACTTTTGTCCTAGAAATAAAAGAAATGATTTGTGGGTAATGTGGCAACTCCGTAAGTGCCTTCTTGATGACCTGTATGTAGTACAAGTCCCATCTTTTCAATATGGTAGGGATGATGGGAGATATACTGCAATACATATGGAAGGCACCAATATAAACATTTAATGAAATACAGTATGAAGAGGAGATGACATCTTTTGGTTTGAACACTGTAACTGACTGGCTGGCCAGAGACCTTGCTCTGTGCTTACAAAAGGTTAAGGTTATATAGGTAAGTCCTGTAGAGGAAATAGTAACATGACAGAGATAAGAAAGGATGTAGATGATGAAGCCATGTGGGCAGCTGAGGGAATTCAATAACATCCATGCTTCAGGAATGTCTCAAAGGTGAACCTGACAAAGGCACGAGTAGCTAAAATGTTTGCTAGATGCCTTTAGAATGTTTCTGTTATTTTGATATTTTGGACTCTTGGAGCAGATGTATCTACGTTTTCTTTAACTCTAAGATGAAGTCTAAACAACGGAATAAATGTCTTGCTTTTTAATTATAAACAATTTCTTGTAACACTAAGCAACGTAGTTCAAAATGTAATTTCCTTTCTTTTTAATAAAACATCCCTTTTAAGACTGCAATGGTGTTTATGCTCTGAAGAGGAAGGTTTATATCCACATCATTAAGATTGCAAAGTCAGCTACCAAGGGAATGAAAGTTCAAAGCGGAGGCAGTTATTGCAGAGTTAAACAGCAGGAAAAAATGCATTTCTCACCAGGGAAATGGGAAATCTCTTTGAGAGACATCCTGTACAGAGGAGAGCTCCTGGTTATTCCCTCTGACTGCTGTGATTATAATCCATTTGGAGTGGTGGTAACAATAAATCCAAAGTCAGAGGAATCTTGAGGAACATTAAATTAAGCTCCTGGGGACCAATGCTGGAATAATTTTGTACACTGGCATATGGGTAGGGGTGGGAGGCAATGAGGATGGTCCACGTCAGGTGGCAATTTTTTGGGGGGCGCCCTGCACGATGCGGCCATGCCCTCTCCACACAACGCAGTCACACCCCTGCCCCTCTACCCCCTTTGCCCCTGCCCCCCCCCGCACTCCAAGCTACACGGCTGAATTTGTAGCCCCTCTCTTCCAACTTCTGCATTCACAGCACAAGATTCATCCATGACAAAATTAATTTCCTTTCCTATAATATACCATCACAGAAGCAAACTAATGTACCCTCCTCTTATGAATCTTCTCCCATCTCTAATATGTGCCACAAGCAGTACCTTGATTCCTGTACAATTAAGTACACTGAACTCTAATGAAGCAGTTTAAACTGAAGGATGAATGCTGCACAGGTCTGAACAAAGATCAAGATAAAAGTATATGTAGGTTCATTTATGGCTTAAATTTAGGCTTTGCCTTAGAGGCCGTCTGTTCAGAAAAACAGTGAAGGAAGAAAATGTCTTGCTGTCTTTTTGATTTAAAAAAAAGGTCTTAAGTCATGTACTCAAGAGCACTCTACATTCATACCCTCCAATTTTTCACAGATGAAAAACTGGACATGTGTGGCCAAGCAACATCAGAGTGTGGTCAAGATGGCATAAAACATCAATGAGGATGAACACATAGCTTATGAGAATCTACTGCAGTTTGCTTTTGCTTTCCTCCATTGGACTGTTATAATTCTATTATTCCACTTTCAATATCCTATGGAATCCTGGGCTTTGCAGTTTAGGGAGGGGCATTTAGAATTCTCAGCCAGAGAGCTCTTTGACTTCAGTAAACTACAAACCCCAGAATTCCACAGAGTGTTTAAAGTGGAGTAAAGCACTGTAACTCTGTAATGCAAAAAGGCCCTGAGTCTCCTGGGCTTTCCAAAGCCTCAGGGCTTTCCAAACGGTGTGCCGCGACGCATTAGTGTGCCATCTGAAGTGTGTAGGTGTGTCGCCTACAATCTTGGAAATGTATGTTATTATTTATAAATCATATATTTTAAAAAAATATATGAAAGGTTTTCCTGAAATATGTTGTGTCCCCATACATTTTGTTATTACAATTTATGTATGTGTCTGTATCTCTTGTCAGAGGTTGGTTTAACCTCCAGTTTGCTAGTAAAACTGAATTGTGCCACAAAATGATGCATGTCTAAAACATGCGTCACCAACATGAAAAGTTTGGAACGCTCTGTTCTACCCCTCCTCTCCCCTGTTAATTACTTCTGCACTTTGCAGCAACCAAAGTAAGCTGAGGATGAAGTAGGAAAGAGGCAAGAGGGGAAGGAAACTGGGATATTTTTAAAAGAGCTGGAAAAGTGAACAATAGAGGATTAACCAGCATTGTCTCTACCAAATTGGGTCAACAGGAGGGTATGCTAAATTCCATCCTGACAAAAATTCATCAGGCTATGATTCATTTTACTAAGCAGATTTCAACCACATAAAAAATAGATTGAACGTGGGCAAATTCAATTTTTATTATATTTTGACATATTGTCCTTAAAGCTATTTTGCCTGAGAACTATAACACTGCGAACTACAGCAACAAACACAACATCCAGCAACTTTTGTCCTATCTGGAAGAGCCCAATAACTTTAATCTACAACAGGATAGGTAATTATTTTTGCCTTACCTGGAATACCTGGTAGCTTGGAGCAGTTTGCAGAAGAAGAGTGCATGGGCACAGGCAGTAACGGTCAGGCCTTTGGCACGGCATTTCAGACGCAGCATAATCTCATTTGTCCCTGCCCCATAATCGGGCTGAAATGTTTTCAGATTTCCCATAATATCTGCCATTGTGTCCTTGAATAAATATTTTCAGGTGAGCAGCAACTGCAATAAAAGAACACAACTAATCCCTTTGTAGTATTCAGTGTTGGTCACCCTTTCTGAATATGTGTTACAAGTCAAGGAGAAAGAATGATGTAATTCTGCTATGGTGCACCATGCAGTTTCATGTGCAGCAGCCAGAACCTCTCATGAATTTGTTCCAATGTATTTTGCTAACATAATATTCTAAACAAGCTTTTCCCAACCTAGTGTCCTTCAGTTGTTTTCGACTGTAGCTCCTAAGGGCCCCAGCTAACATGGCAAACGGGAAGATTCAGGCCATTTCCACACTGCAGTGTTATAGCACTATTATTCCACTTTCAACATCCTATGGAATCCTGGGGTTTGCAGTTTACCAAACGGCAAACCCCAGGATTCCATAGGATGTTGAAAGTGGAATAATAGCGCTATAACACTCTAGTGTGGAAATGGCCTCAGATATTTGAGTCCAAAACTTCTCGTGGGCACTGTTAATGAAGACTGCTTTACACAGTGATATATAGCAATTAAGTCTGTAAACAGAAAAATCAAGAAGTAGGGTAATATATGTGTGTTTTTTTTTTAAGTGAAGGCTTTGGAGTTAGAATGATCCTTACATTGCAGCATTAATGGTTTTATAGAGATTTTGGATCTCTTCCTGTTCTATAACTCCTGCTCATAAGGTTTCAGTAAATAGATTGCCAGACAAATCTCTTAAAGACCTCCTGACAGCTGATGGTCAGTAATATTCTCATAGTGCACTTCAGTGGGAGCTGGGAATGGGTCAAGAAGGTATAGGTCAAGGTAGACACACACAAAGGGTCTGGGAGCCATTTTTCACCCTACGTTGTGCCACACGACATCATTTTGCAGCTAAAAATCACAGCCAGAATCTCTTCTGCTTGCTCCTTCCTGTCTTCTAGGGAAATGAGGGAGAGTGGGTAGGTTCAGAAATAATTTATTATTCCTGGACTTCCCAAGAACAGCTTTTGATCAATTTGAGTGCAAAAAAATCCTCAAAAAAATACAGCAGACATTTTTGGGAGGTTTTGCTGTTCAGAAATTGGATGCACACATGTAGCCATATTTGTATTTGTACATCACAACAGAGTAGATAATGCTTAATGCTGCCTTTTAATTATTATTTTGGCAATAGTAGAAATGGTATTTGGCATGAAGTTCAGCACCTTGGCAAATCAGAAGTTTACCTTTAGCCACCATATTCTTAGCCAATGCCTCAGAAGATACAGCAGCTCTTGATTTCCCCATCCACACCATTCATTCTCTCACCTACTGTAGTGGACAGGACTCCAACTATGCTGTAATTGATGCAGGAAAGAATGGAAAACATGAGAGCAGAGCCCAGTAAGAAAACATGGGCACAACAATCCTTGGCTGTTCCATCTCCTGCTTCTAAGGTATAGGGAAGTCTCTGCACTGCAGTTTGCTGTTGGCATTGCTATGTGCCTTCAACTCAAACCTGATCTCAGGCAAACCTGTCATTGGCATTTTCCCCCCAAAGATCTATTCACAAGAGGTTTGCCACTGTTTCTGTCTTTGGCTAAGAGAATGTGACTTGCTGAATGTCACCCAGTGAGTTTCCATACCAATGATTTGAACCCTCATTTCCCAGAGTGCTAAACCAACACTCAAACTGCTACACAACACAGCCCATTTCCACACTACACTCTTATAGTGCGATTATTCCACTTTCAACATCCTATGGAATCCTGGGGTTTGCAGTTTTGGGAGGGGTTGGCCGGCAGGAAAGGCAATGGTGCAGTGGATGGTGGACGTGTATCCACATACTGGAAGACCAGGTACTCCACCATTGGAGCCGGGTCCGTGACCTTTAGGCCAAGTGCCGTAACCATGCGAAGGAGGATGGCAGAAAATTGTTTCACGGCCTCCGGTGCCAACTCAGGTCCCAGGTAACGCGGTAACGTGATCGGAGCTGCAGGCTGAGGTGTCGGTGCTACGGTGATGGGCACTACAGCAGACCGTGCTCGTTCGATCGCCTGCGTGACCATCGTGGTCGGCACTGTTGCCCGTGCCAGAGTGGATTCCGACACTGGTTGGGTTGCAGTCGACGTAACCCTTGGGAGAGGTGACACCGCCCGATAACGGGGTGTGGGCTTCCTGGATCTCCAGTGGCGTGGAGAGGGTGATCAACTTGGCGACCTCCGATACCTGGAGTAATGGCCTTCTCTTGAGTGCGAACGGGATCGCCAATAAGGTGACCAGTGCCTCGGATCAGGGTGGTACCTATCCCTATAAGATGGCGAGTAGGATAGGTACGATCCCGGGTACTCGCACCACAGGTGTTCTCGACCATACCATCCGAGATGGGAGGCGGAGGTATACAGCAAGTCAGTAGAAGGGCGAGAGTGGGCCCTCTCAAAGGACATATCTTGGTGTCGCGGCGATGGAGGTCTGACTCTCCGCTCAGGAGAGTGGGACTCGCTCCTGCCAGAGGCTGCCCGGTGACTGGGTGAAGGCCGATGTTGGGCCATTACCTCTTCCCGGCAGTCCACCGTCCTGCGGTGACTCGGCGGGGGTACTGCAGCCGTTAGAATGGGCGGTTCCGAGGGAAGACCTCCACGGTCTGCTCCTTGTCCAACACCTCAAGGACCTCTTGTTGGTCCGACTGCTCGCCTGGATCCCCAGTGAGCTGTGTCGGTGGAGGTGTGGGAAGGCGGGCCACCTTAGAAGGAGATTGCCTCTTCTCTTTCCTTTTCTTCTTCTTCTCCTTCTCCTTTCCGACGTCCTGGGTAGCAGGACGTTTCCGCTGAGCGGCAGTTAGAGGCCTGGATGACTTAGCAGCCTGCGAGCCCGCAGGTGCCTTCTCAGTTGTTTTCACGGCCGCTGACAGCTTTGGAATCCTCGGTAACGAGGAGATGGGTGGTCTCAATGGCGGTACCGAGCCCAATACCGAAGCCATGGACGGTGCAGCAGCTGCTGACACCGTAGATGGAATAGTCGATGTCTGCCCCGAAGTTGATGTCTGAGACATAACGGCGTGAGCCTCGGGCTGTTCTTTCGCTTGCAGGGACTCCTCCCAACAGTGTGATTTGAGCCTTGACGAGTGGTTTCGAAAAGTTTGAGATGTGAACTCTCGACAGATAGAACAGGCCCTTACATTGTGGGTTTCCCCCAAACAAAAGAGGCACTCACGGTGTGCGTCGGATAGGGCAACTTTCCGACCACAAGTAATACAGTTTCGAAGAGGGCCGACATAGACGGGAATCCAAGATGGAGGAGAAAGACCTAGACAGAGGAGAAGAGAAGCCGAAGGGTTTGAAGAAAGGTGAATGAAAAGGGGGTTTAGAGGGGTCCAAAAATACCAGAGTCAAGTCCGTTATCCAAATCTGTAGTCAAAGTCCAAAAGTCTGTAAGTCAAGCCAAAAAACGCCAAGAAATGCAATCAAAGATAAGCCACTACGAAAGAACCTTCTGTTTGCTATGGTGGATGAAAAAGAACTCGGAGTGACCATTGCTCGGCAGGCTGAGCATGCGCAGTACCAGCATGGGGGAGGGGTTCTCATCAAGCTACTAAGCTCTAGGATCTTCTGAATGCTACTGCACATGCGCAAAAGCTCCTAGCGTGTGAGGCACAGAGACCACGAAGAAGAAACAAAGTAATAGGTCCATAATATGGAAATGACCTGAAAACACACCACAACAACGAACAACAGCAGAAAGTATATTAGGCAGTGGTGTAAACCACAAGGAAAGTCCTCTGACGGTACCTTTGTTGCTTTTCATACTGCAGATGATAGGGCTGGAGAACTTTTGTGAGCCCAACAAAAAGCAAAGCTAGCATTATTAGTCCTCCAGCCCTTGTCCAATGAAAATTATAACCAAGTTTTCTCCAGGTGGGGCCCTCTAGATTATTTGGACTACAAATCCCATGATCCCCAGCTGGGTAGGGTTGCAGTATGACATGCCTAGAGGGTTCCAGATTGGGAAAGGAAGATAGAAATCCCTGTTTGCTGAATTAATTTCTACTTCACAGCCAAAGCTGTAGAGTTTTCCTTAAGAAAACAAAACATTTGAATATACAAACCAAGTTCCTTCCCCTTTCCAATAAATACTGACAACTGAGGGAAGTGAAGTGTCTGTACCAGGGAACAAGATGGGGAAAGAAAAATCTGAGACAATTCCCAGATTTCACGTCTGCTGAAAGAACCAGGCAGCTGCAGGACGCTTCCTTTCATCTCTCTGAGCTTCCACCTTCTCTTCATCAACTTCCATGCTGAATGCCAGCCAAGATCACAATCCAAACAAAGTGCTGTTGTCATGGCAAATGCCTAGTTACTGATGTTTCTAGAACTCTTTTTGCGTTGGGTGACCTCACAGTTGCAGCCTTTGATAGGATCCTCTCTACTATTGTCTAGCCTTGTCGAGAGCATCAGGCAGTTAATGTTCAGAACTGTCCTAAAGGCAGAGAAATTAGACAGACTAACATCCCTAACCTAGATACCTGAAAACATATTCAAGAGTAGCTGTTGGCCATGCAGCAAAACGTAACAAAATCCAAAATTCACAAAACAGCAATTTGGGTTTTTTTGGGTATGTGTGTGTGTGTAACTAAAAAGCACAAATATATACCTGAGGGTAAGCCCCAGGGAAATCAGCAGGACTTACTTCCAAGGTGTCATATACAGGACAACAATGTATGCTGCCATAAATTAAACCTGGCACAGCTTTAAACTTTGAACTGGCCTTGGAACCTTTGAATTTTTTTTTTGTAGGTACACAATAAAGGGAGCTAGCGTGCAGGGCAACTGATTTCCTTCTCTATGAATTAATTGCTTGCACGATGAAATTACTTTTTCAAGTAATTACACGTTTGGTGAGGGCATGGGGAAGAGTCTTCTTGGTGACAACTACTAGGTTGTGGAATTCTCTCCCGTGAAGGGTAGGTTGCCTACTTTTTTGCCGTCTTTCTGCCAGCAGGCAAATACTTCTTTGTTTACGCAAGCCTTTGACTACTAACTGGCCATTGCAGAAGATCTTTTAACTGGGGTATATTTGCTTTTATCATTATTATTATAACTGCCTTTTAACTGTCTTTAGCACAATTTGTTAAAATGTTTGCCTTTCCCATTATTTTAAACCTGTTTTAACTTATATTATGAGCCATCCTGGGTCCCATATTGAGAGAAAAACAGGATATAAATAAAGTTTTTTTTAAAATCGTACTTAATTCAGAGAGCTAGTGTGGTGTAATGGTTTGAGCACTGGACTATGGCTCAGGCAGCCAGGGTTCAAATCCCTGCTCTGTCATGGAAACCCACTTGGGCAAGTCATACTCTCTCAGCCTCAGAAGAAGGCAAAGGCAACTCAAATATGAACAAATCTTGCCAAGAAACCCCAAGATAGCTGCACTTTAGGGTTATCATAAATTGGAAATGACTTGAAGGCATACAACAACTTAATCCAGACTGAATTGTCCCTAGCTTGCTTTAGGCAGCAGCTCCTTTTAAAACAGATACATGGAACATATCTAGTCTTTCTCATCTATTTTATGAATGAAATACCATTCAATGTAAACATATTTCCAGGTTCACAAAATGAAAACCACTCAACCTTATTTGTCATCCTTTAGCAAACAGAATGCAGTTATCCTCAAAATATAATCCTCAACCTAGGTTCACCAGAGCAATCTCACAAACATGGTACTAGTTCAAGCGTAATCCTCATGCTAGGCCTGCTCCAAGGCTGTTCTTTTCCAGTATTGTAAAGCAGCTTTCCCCAACCCAACACTTCCCAGATGTTTTAAATGAAAGCTCTTATAATCTCTGACCACTGCTAAGGCTGGCTAGGTTTGATGGGAATTATAGTTCATCCAGAAGGCATCAGGTTTGGGGAAGGCTGCTGCAAAGGATGCTCTCCAGTTCATCAGACAATAACCACTGCTGAAGTTGTGAAATTTCTGGTGGGTAAATAGAACCTGAACCCCTTCCTCTGATCTCAGTCCATTTTTGAAATTTTTATTACTGATTAATTTCTACCCTGCCGTTATCCCAACATGAGGTCTGAAACGGTTTACAAACCTTAAAATAAAATGTAGTAAAAACAAATTGGGAGCAGATTGGGAGGCATGGGGAAAGGAGAGAAAAGGTCTACTGTGCCAATGAAGGTCCACTCGCACGATTGCGGATTTTACCCTTCAAGTCCAGAGTGAACCACTGACTGCAGGATGCCCTGTGAGTCATCCTGCAGTCCTCTCAAGGAGCCACAGAAGACAACAATGCTTCATAAAACAAAGCAATTGAAAATACTATTCCTTCTCATCCTTACAGTTCTTTGCAGGATTTCACTGTGAAAAACTACCTGCCATTCTAGTCTTGGAGTAAATCGTTTTCATGGTCAAACACAGAAGAATGATGAAACAGTGAGACCACAAAGATAGGATGCAAAGCTTTATTTACAGGTATGAAAAATGAAGACTAAAAGGGGCTAGTGAGGAGCCCCCTTAACAGAAATGAGCCTAGAAAGAGGATCTAGACTTGGAGTATACCTTGGGGCATAAATACCAAAGGATAAATATATTTATTAGTCCTTTTTGGGGGGAAGAATTATTCCAGTTGCCCAATAAGCAAAGAAGTCTTTAAATGGGAGTGATTTCAAGTTCTTATTGGCTAAAAGGTCAGGTAGTTAATGCATACAGATCTGAAAAAGGAAACATGAGCGGGGCTATCTCCATTGTTCTTTTTAGGTCAAACAAGAATCCCAGTTATCTTGTTTTAATTTGTCCTAAAGGCAAAAACACTGTCCAGGCCAGAGTTTTCCAGCCTGCAAGAGCAGTCACTGTCCTAAGCTTTCACCCTGGACGAGACGGAAGGACTGGAAGCAATTATTATACATGAGAAATTCTTCCACTGGCAGCTGTCCTTATCTTTGCAGATGAACAGACAAATAATCTTCAGATAGCAGAATTATCCATTTCTTGCTGCAGATATACTTGTGTTGTCTGTACAACAATGTACATTCATTATGTGACCACACTGACAAGAAGGAATGTTGACATTAACTTGGTAGCTTTGTATTCTATTAACTGAACATGTGGTTTTCCCTAATGCCAACACTTAGATGTCTGCTTCTGTTACTCTGAAGATCCAAAGGCAGTACTGGCTGACAAGAGATATAGTAGACAGTGACTTGAAACCAATGTCAACAAGCTGTGCCTGGCTGTCTTTCTCTTTCGCTTTATTGTGCTGTAGGCAATCAGGCCGGATCTGAGTTCTGTAGCATTTTTCAATTCTTCCACCGAATTTGCTGAAAAAGAGAAGCAGAATGGCATATAGCTAATATCAAATCACATCTCTGTGCACTGAGGGAAGAGAGCCAGTGAACCCGGCTCATGGAAACAGATGGAGACAGAGGCCCAGCTACATATACATATGCATATCCTAGAGAAAGAAGCTGGACCAAAATTTTATCTATTCACTAGAGCAGAAAAAGATTTGGTTTTCCCATTCAGTGAAAAAAGGGGCAATCCACTGAAAGTTGAGGAGCTCAATCAAAGCCAGAAATATTGAATTAATACTGAAATAGACTGATCAAAAGGGAAATGTTACCACTTCTCTTCCACTCTCAAAAGCTAGATGAATTATACATACTAATGAACAATAAGCAATAAACTGGCACAAAGCATTGGTGAACAGTAGGAGATCAGTTTTACTTCCATCTGTATTATGAGGATAACTGTTTAAGTTACTCATAGAACATTATTCACCAACCAAGTGCCTTCCAGAGTTGTACTACAATTTTCATCACCCCAGCAAGCTGGCTGGGGATAATGGGAAATGTAGGGCATGGATGAAGGTACCTGGAAGGTATCAGGTTGTAGAAGGATAGTATAAACAATAAAACAGGAAACTTCTTGGGTTATGCTTCCCATCCATGAGAAAGTGAATGAAAGGTATGACTAAACCAACAGCAGGATCACAGAGCAGCTAATGACTGGGAAAGTCTTTCCAGTATCACTTCTGCTCACCTATAATCCCTCAAACTCCTTTTTGCAACCATGTATCAATAGGCACCTGAAAGCTCATACTGCTAGTTGGAAGGGAAGTAGAGACAAGGACATGGAAACAACAGCCCATTACCCTACCTCCAACATAATTTAACAAGAGAAACAGCTTGGAGGAATATGAAATGAGACACGGGGTGGGCAGAAAGTATATCTGGATCTTCTTGTACTTTGCTATATATCACCAAAGATCTTTAACTCCCAAATGTTTATCCATAGAAGCAAAAACACAGCCCACTACCACTGTGCAGCTGAAACAAAGAGAGCTGGGAAAGAGTGTGGTAATCAGGAAAAGATTGGGGGACTGGAAAAATTGAGTTCTGTTCAGCTCTCTCAGCACACACTCCAGAACTCAGGATTTTTGTATTCTAAGCATATGTTTGTATCCTCAGCCCTCTGCCTCTGCAGCTCTGATTGGTTAATCTACGAAAAAACACTATAGATCCTACACGCTGAGGTCTTCCTATTCCTACCTCACAAAAAACATTATGAGGAGATGGGGGGAAAATGAGAAAAACAATGAGAAGTATAACATAAATGAATGAAAAGGCAGCAGCCTCATCCATTTGTTTCTGCAGATCTCATTTCAACCTATAAACTGCTATCTTTACAGTTTTCTTTAAAGCAGAGCAAAATCCAAAAAATGCCATTATTTACACTAGTTGCTCTTGAAAGATTTTACTCTCCTGCTTCCACTAATGACTTGGCTAAACTACATGCACAAGTTGCTCTTTCTTACCGGGTTATTCAGGATACTATCAATCTTCTCCTCTGCTGGGGATCCTCGTTCAACTTTACACCTATATGCCATCAGCTGGAGGCGATCCTTCAAATCCCTGTATGTCTAATTGAACAGGAAAAGTGAAAGCCAATAAAAGTATATTAACAACCTTTGCCAGAGTCCTCAGTCTCACAGCTAGTCCTTCTCAGTGGCTGTACCTAGACTATGGAACTTCATCAAAGGAGATCTACCTTGTTGCCTTCCATCACAAATCTTAATTGTAGGAAAGGTGTAGTTTATTAAAGGACCTTTAAGTGTTTTCAACCGGAAAATAATTCTAACTTGTCTGGAAACTACTAAATGAATCAATTTTAGTGTATTATTTTGTTTTTCTGCCTTGCTGTTGTTTTTGTCCTGGTATTTTTACTCATCTATTATGATACTGCTTTCATATTCTGGTGTTTGTTAACTGCCTTAGATGCTGCTTGGGGTTGGACAGCACTGTTTTAAACCAAGAAATCTTCTCCTTTCACACTATTACAAGATTGCTTCTTTCACAGACTGTTCTTAAAATAATTCCATAGTGGAAAGAATCACTTGCAACTTTATTTTGGAAAAGAAGCAGGCATAATACCATCCTGTTACCCAGTTAGTTCAATCTCCTATGTTGCATTTACATCTCTTTTTTTGTTTTACCGACAGTCAATAATCAAAGATTAGGATTTAGGATTAAACAATATAAAGTTAATTTGGAAGCAGTAGCAAGCAAAGAAAGAGGGTATGTTCTACAAAGCAGCAAGTTAGACCTTGAATCTGCTTCCTGTGTATGAAAGGGGGTCACTAACCCAGCAGAGAGTCCTGCTGGTGGAGTGGAAGAGGCAGGGATTTTTGCTAAGGTCATACCATATAGAATTCAATACCAAAAAAAAATGGGGGAAAGCATCCAGAAGGCTAACATTTTTTGGAATGAACACATGTGAACTTGTAGCAGCAGTCACGGCTTTATTCAAGCATAAATAGTGGTAAGAAATGATCATCCTTCCAGCAATCAAATGAAATTCTCTCAACAGCCTACTCTGATCTCTGTGTGTACAACTGTCCCAGCTTTCCAGCAGTACAAGAAGATGGCCAGGCAACTTATCTGAAGTATAAGCCACATGGAATCATACATGACAGTGAGCAAGGAAGCAGGAGATTCCCACATAGCTGTTGTTTGGGATTTTGGAAGAGTAGCATAAACTGGTAACTCTGGGGCAAGTAATGTTTGGCTTCTCTGCCATCTCCTCCATGGAAACTAGGTAAGGCTATTCTAAGAGACAGCTGAGCACGCTTTATTATGATAATTAACAACTAATTTCTACTTTTCTCCAAGGTAGCATAGCTGGGTCTTCATTCTTCACAACAATCATGTGAGGCAGTTTAGGCACAAAGACAGTGGCTGGCCCACAGTCATCCACACTGCTCTCAGGAGTAGCATCTGGTACATTAGACAGAGAGACGGTTGTTTAGGTTGTTCAGGTAGAGGTGGTCCTCCACTCACCTGAATACAGTAACATGTCTGCCAATATAAACAGTAAGAGAAAGCGCCATCCCTTCCCCAATATATACAGCAGAGACTCACATCTATAACCACATCATGGCACTTGTATTTTACAGCGAGATTCAGTTTTGTTTCAACATCTTCCACTAGGCGTACATATTCTTGTAAGACCTATATGAGGAGGAAAAGAAGTATCAGTAGAACAGAACTATTCCAGGCTTAGGATCTTTTCACCATGCTTCCTAGTTCATCAGTAATCCACCCTGACATTCACTGGTTTCCCTTCATAAAGCCAAGAACCAAGCTGCCCATTAGTTAAGCAAGTCCAGTTAAGTCAAAGAAAAGTTTGATGAAAAACTGTCACTGTTTGGAAAGAGTACAACCAGAGGAGCTGATCTTTCCTGTGCCCACCAAATGACAACATATTTACACTTAGTACAGAAGGGAACACGGCAGGGTAGAGTTAACGACTGCTGCCCGTAGACCAATTCCAGAGGCAGGCTACTAGTATTTTGCAATAGAACTTACTCACCTGCACTGGGGCATTGTTCCGCTGTAAGATCTCCACCACCCTGTGGAAACCAATAGGAGCTCTTTTTTTGGTGTAACCCAGCCAGTTCTGGAATCAGAGCCAAAACATCCCATTAACATCTGACCTTGTAAGAGAGTCATCCCAAGCATGCTGGGGAGGGGAAGCAGTGCTGCAAACAGCTATATCCTAGAATAGATAGCTCATGCTAAGAATGTTCTACAACAGCTCCTCTTCTAGCTACATGCCCCTCATTCTATAGCTAAAGAGCAAGTCTCCTTCCTTTGGCTAATGGTGCTGCCCTTTTCTGACAGATTTTTTTCTGTGTAATGTATCAGTGGATTTCCTTATCTTATCACTTTGGTATGTAATAAAATAAGAGGAAGACAGGCCTGGAACAAGTCTTTTCCTATTGATGAGGTAGTATCCAATATATATTGCCCAAAGGTAGGTATCTCAATGAATTAAAGAAACTGAACAGAAATGTTTTATACCAAGCAGAATTATTTATACATCCCCAGGAACCTATGAAAGCCAGTATTTGGTCCAAAGTTTAAGCAAGCCATTTGAACTCACCTTAGTGGTGAACAAAGCATCCACATCATGCCAAGCACGCAGTTTGGCACGAGCAGCCAGGGCAGTCAGCACATATTGTTTGTCTGGAATCTGTAAGGCAGAGAAATCAAAATCTACCTTCTGGTTGCTTGAAGTCTTATAAAGAAAGCTTGACTAAGGTGACCCCTTTGTGAGGCTTTTATTACACACAGATTGAATTATTTAACATAAATTATTAAAGTTTTAAGCAGTCCTCAGTGTAAGACATCTCCATGGGATTTTAATCAAAAACATAATTAACACTAGTGGCGGTATCAGACCATACATGACAATAGCCTAATCCAAAGGATCAGAACACAGACTTCCAACTTCACTCATTCAGCAAGCATGGCTGGAGTCAAACTGGTGAGACTAGGCACAATTCAGCTATCTAACAAGTATGGTCCAATCCCAGAGCAAATCATACGAAGCAGCCTCTAAGATCAGGCTGAACATGGTCCCAAACTAATTAGATTAGTTGAGTACATTTTGGAAGGAAAATGAATATCATGCAAAAATTTGAACAACATCAGGTGCAAGAAATATTGGCTAGTATGTAAGATTTGTTCCAAAGCTGGCATACAATCTTCCCTGCACGTTCAGAACCACAAACAGGAAGGCAGATTCCATTCACTCCCAACCCTTTACAATAAACAAGTAACTTACCTGCTACAGATTATCCTATACAATCTAGATCACTAGCTCTCTGCACCATAATAAAATCAATAACCCGAAATGACTCAAGTAAGAGAGCCAAACAACATGCTACAGTACAGTGCAACTCTTGTCTCCAAGCTTGAGAAACCCCATCCCACCGCTTCTTTTTGAAGGGAAACTGGGAGAAACTCTACATCTTAGCTACAGCTGTGGCAGTACCAAAGCAATGCAACACAATATGTTATCCCAGGTGAGTGTACGGAGGGCCAAAGAATAACGTGTTATCAAAGATTATTTGCTGCTTAGGGCAATTTCAAGCGGCAAGTGGTCTTGGAGCCAGAGCTACAAGTAGTCTTCGAGGATGTAGTCTTTGTTAACAAATTATCATTCAGCCTCCTGACATAAAGCCACAGCTTTTCCATTCCATCCTCCATGCCTCAAAGCTGTTGCACAGGGGTTTACTATGAATAGAATGGATCTTTCCTTTGTATGGTTGGTGGAAAAGTATACAAATTTGTAAGAATTACCTCTGGTCCTGCCTACGTTATTCAGGACCCATATACTCTGTCCTTCGCTTTGCCCCTGTGGTTTTAGCCCCATCCACTGCTGAAATGCAGCCCTCAGAATCTACTCAAATTGGAATTTATTCCTAGTCAAAAAAATGGTCTCTATGTCTAGCTTATGGCATTGGTAGTCCCACGGAGCTTTTTAAAATACTTATAGCCAAGCCTCCTTGGGGTCTTAGATTGATGTTCATATCTGGAGAGTTTTGATGCACCACTAACCGTGGTTTGACATAAGGATGACAAGCTTGTGTGAGCCTCAAGCCAGAGGTCAACCTCTTCTCTCTGTGTTCAGATTTTATGAAGCTCGTTCGTTTCTGCCTTCCTTCTACTATGCATATTTCTAGCAATGTTGCCCTCTCCTGGAATACACGGATGACAGACTTAGCAGGCTCCAGACTCCTTACCTTAAAGGTTTTCTTCAAGTTTGCTGGACTACTGAAGGTGCCCTGGAAAAGAAAGACCAGGTAAAGTCAGTGAGGGAGACCAACAGGAAGGGAGGAACGGAGAGGGTGGCACCAAGCCTTCTCTGATAGGATAGATCTCCAGTTATTTCTAGCTCTGTCCTCTTCCTCATTACCATCTCTCTATGTCTTCTAAATTTTAGTTTCCTCACAAATTTTCCACAACTGATTGAGAGTTTGTGCCAATTTGTCTTGGGTTACAGGCTGTATTTATTTAAAGCATACACACACACAAACACAAGCAGGTACACACAACAACAAATCAAAAACCTGGAAGCTGAATTAACTTGTTCCAGGAAGTCACAAGGTACAATCAAATAAACCAAAGGCTGTCAACTTTTAAAAATTGCTCTCCAAAATGGATATGGTAGATTAAATCCTTTAGTTCTCATACATCGGAGTGGGAATAATGCAGCCTGTGGAACTTTGGTGCAAGGCATGGCTTCCCTGAACTGAACCTGCCCGTGCAACCATAACAGTAGAAACACCTTTTCTTTAAAAAAAAAAAAAAAGGCCTCAGGAAACATTATTATGTCCATTTTCAGCTTGAGTTCAGGCACTGGACCCAAAGACCTAACACAATGAAAAAATGCACCCCAAAGTAACTGGAAGTCATTCAATTTCTGTTTTTCCCCCCAAAATGGCAGGGCTGCAACTGGCCCTCAGATGATAAATTGTTCCCACTTCCGTGGTATAGCATTTAAACATTCTTCAGTTTTCAACAGCTAGGTGGGAATCCTGATGGGCCAGTGACTTATCATAGTGCAAATTTCTTAAACAGAGTACATCACTCAGGGAAGGCAAATCTCCTTGTTTCCAGTTATCTTCCTCCTAAGAAATTCTGCAATACCTGAAAAACCATAATGTCTATCTGGAAATTGTTTCCTACTTCAGATGTCCATCAAACGAAAGGTGAAATCTGGCTTCTCCTTTCTTTTCACATGACATCAGATTTCAATGGCCAACACATAGGACCCCTCCCTGCCCATCCCTGTTGTTACCCTAACCTCTGCCTCTGTATAATGGTAGAAGCAGGAGTAGAAGAGTGTGGTGACGAGTGGCATGTTCAGGATAGAGGCTTTGCGAGGGTATTTTCGAAATATCTCTGTCTGTCCAGCTGACTCTAAATGCTTATCATTTGCCTGGAAAAACAGAAGAAGGAATACTACATGTAAATAAAAGGTAACCACAAGAAAGCTTGGAACATAAGGACATGCCGAAGCTATTCATAATGGAGCAGGGGTAGGATGATGCACTTGTATTGTTTAGTTCACGTATATGCTGCCTTTCTCCCAGAGTGGGAACTAAAGTAACTCACAAATGGTAGTTAAGGATTGTGTCAATATGTCGCTGCATTCATTTTTCTTCAAAGTAACTTTTTCTATACTGTGCATCAGCGATTGTATTTAGACCTACAATTGTATCTCTACTCAAGCCATGGAGGAACCAGTGTGCAATGCTGTACATGCTTACTCAGAAGATCAACTGTGTTCAGTATGACTTAATCCCAGGTTAGTGTCCATTTAGAGTTCAGCTTTAGTGATCTTCATCTAGTCATTACCTTTCAGCCTAACCTACCTCAGAAGTTTATTATGAAGGGGGAAAATGGGTAAAACCAACTTGAGCACCTGGAACTCATGGTCTGGTACAAGTATAATACTATTAATTTGTTTGTTAAATCTGTATCTTGCCTTCCTATCACCATCCTCAACTTTATTTATAAAACCCACCTTCTTCTTAAAACCAGGACTTTTATCAAATGGCACTGAAGGCAGGTAGCAACAATAAGATATCAGGTAAAATACAAAATTTTAAACATGTTCTAAAAAGGCAGGTAAAATAGTTGTTACATTTATATCCCCGCTTTCTTCCAAGAAGTTCAAGATGGTACTCTCTCCTACCCGACAATCCTGTAAGGTAGGTTAGGCTGGGAGAGTAACTGGCACAAAGTCACCCAGTAAATTTATATATCAGTGGAGAGTTGAATCCTGTTCACCAGTAGAACAAATAAACAGAATTAAAGCAATTTCAGCCAACTTAAAGTAGCTATAATCAGATAGGATAGCAAAGTCTTGAATAAAAAAGGTTTTGATCAGAAATGGGACCAAATGGAGCTCCCTGGCAACACTAATAATTTCCTACTGGAACTCAGCCTTAATTTTTAAAGACTAAGATCAGTAATTTGTAACACAGAACAGCCTTGAAAATGGATGCAGGACTGCAAAGTATCACCATAACCCAAAGGCTAAGCAGTTGTTCAGGAGATTGGTTATGGCATGGAAGCTAACATACAAGACGTGCTTGCTTAAGCCACACCACTAGTGCTGAAAGGAAATTCTGGTACTTGGTGAGTAAATTTCAAGAGTATCAGGAACACAGTGGGAACCTTACCTCAATTATGATTTGCCTCTCCAGGAGTGTATAATGATCCTGAATGTGAGCAGCATCCTCAGGTGAAAACGGCAACCTAGATTGGAGAACAGTTTCTCCTCACTTACAGATTATCATCCTCAGGCACCTTATGCATATTTTCTATTAAGCACGCTGTAGCAAATCAGACTTACTTATTATTAATTATTACATAGTTAGTAAAATTATTTACTATTACTCATTTATTTATCATATTTATTGAATATATATCATACTACTATCATACTTCCTGCACCCTCAGTGAACTCTTTACTATTTCCTTTTCAATAAAGGGAAAGGGATGACTTCCCTTTAAGTCTAGTAACGACATATTCCTTTAACTTTTTCTCACCTAAATGATTTAAGACTGGGAAAAGAAGATGATGAAATAATTGTTGTTTTTAACTATGATGTTAAAAACAACAATTATTGTTTTGCCATGATGCTGCTTTTGAGGGCATGATTAGCATCAATGGGTAGAAAGAGCAAAGAAGTAGATTGTGGCTATTACGAGAAACCTCCTCACTCTGAAAGATGTTTGATGTGGAACAAACTGCCTCAGACATCTTGGTTCCCACAGCAGATGCCTCTGAGAAGCCCATAAAGACATGTGAAAGAACACTGGTAGCTATTGTTCCCCAGCAAGCTACTATTCAGACACACGCTGCCTCCAATCCCAGGAGAACACACAGCTGCCATAACTAGTAGCCTTCCTAGGATCTCTTCCATAAATTTCTGTAATCCTCTTTCAAGAAAACTGCCCAAGCTGACTGCCACCGCTACATTCCACAGTTTATTTACACATTGTGTGAACATGTACTTCCTTTTATCTGTCTTAAACCTTCCCCCATTCAGCTTCTTTGGATGACTTTTGATTCTAATATTAAAAGAAAAGGAAAAAACACATCTACCTACTTTCTTCAAAGCATGCACCATGTTATATTTGCATAGTACTTCCTCTAACTTATGTCCCCCATACTCTAAATAAAAAGTCCTCTCTCAAAGTTCTTCATTTTCTCAGTTTCTAGTGATATTAAAGCTTCTTTAATCACCTCCTTGTTAAGGTTTAAGCTCAATTCTTTTAGAAGAAACATGTATGCACACAATCTACTCTTACCCAATGCAACCTTTCAGAAATTCTTTCCGTTTCTCTGCATCCCCAATACTCAAGTGTTCACGGTACTGTGTCAGCTAGAAAGAGCAGAAACAGATATAAAGAAGAGGCTCAAGAAATAAATATTCCACCATGTCTAGCTGCTCTTCGTTCTCAAGTCAGTGATACCAACAGAAGGAAAACACTGAGTGTCTCACATTTAGCTTCTCAGGACACTCTTGCTTCCCCCAACTAAGAGAGAGATGAGGCCTACACAAGGAATACTTACAGCAACTTCCTCAGTTCTGTCCAAGAACCTGCAAAAGAAAAAAAAGAAAAAAAAACCTAATTCAAGCATGCTCAGTACGCAAAGTTCAATCTTTAGCTCCAATGCTCAGGTGGTTTCTTACCTCAACAAGTCCAAGAGGAGTTTCTGGTCCCCTGTTTCCTTGAGGAAATGTATCAAATGGCGCAAGGCCACCTGCCGTAGCTCCAGCTCTCTGAATAAGATCTCTGCATGAAAAGATAAGGAGGGCTTATCTGGCCAGGTTCAGCACGAATTATTCCCTCACTAATCAGGTATAAATAATATAAAAAGCATTCCCCCCATCCTCAGAAAATAAATGTATTGGTGTTAACTCAGTAGCTGCACTGGATGCAATTGTCTTGGATAAAGTAGCATGTGCCTGGTGAGGAAACAGCATGACCTCAACACAATTAAAAAGAAAACAGAGCTCTTTTCCCACAGTCATCCACTTGCAATAAAAACTGCAGTAGTACTGCTGTACAGAATGCAACAGATAGATGGATAATATCCATATCTCTGATGATGAGTGAAAACACATCCCAATTTAATGCTCAGCAAATGCAACTACAATTGGCCCTCCACTTTTGCAGGTTTAGCATTCACAGATTTGATTATTTGTGGGTTATTTTATTTATGTAATTTATTTATTAAAAAATTCTTGCTGTATTTGCCACTGGAAGTGGATCACAGAGTCACACTGGAAGACCTAGAATTTCCTAGAGAAGCGTTCTCAAGTTTAGGGGGAAAAAAAAGTGTTTTGCAATTTTTATTTACAGTTTTTCCACTTTCACAGAGGTCTTGCACCCGTAACCCCTGTTAAGATGGAGAACTGACGGTACAGTCATTTTTTGCAGCAGTGGTTGACAACTTTCAGTCACATAGGTTGTGGGGTTTTGCCTCCAGAAACTCAAGTCAGCATGGGCATAGGTCAAGAATTCCGGCAATTGTAATCCAACAACTTTGAGTGACCCCAGATTGGGTACTGCCTGGCAACAAGACTGTTTCTATCTCATCCAAAGCAAAGCAATGCCCATTTAGTTCATGGCGACAGGCAATATTAAGCTGTTGACAATAAAATCTGGATCAGTGCTAAGGAGAAAAGGTAGTAGCTGTAGTGGTCTTAAAAAGTTTCCAACATGTGCTAACTTTATGAAAAAGTACAGTGATTTTGCCTCAGCTTCACCTACGTGAGGGAAATGAGGGGTATAATCACGTTAAATAAGCAAGACTGTGAACATTTTCTGAGTCTACTCACTTCTGAAGCTTCACATACCTTTCTTCAAGGTCCTCTTCAGAAATATTAGAATCTGCAAGATAATGGGTAAGTCTCTTCAGCTGAGCTGAAAAGGGATACTTACAAAGCATATGGGTATCACAAGCAGCTGTAAATCTTATACTTTAGTTTATAACATTCAGCTATATCTGAATGTAAAATCTGAAGGAACAGAACACAGACAGGAGGAAGAGAGGAATATTCCATTAATACTCAATTGTCTGGAAGGAGGATGCCTTAAAAGCTACCAACTGAACAAGAAAGAGGTTGCTAGGCATAATACCAAGACTGCACATCTTCAGGAAATGCAACAAAACCCAGGCAGGCCTTTGGTGAGTCAATATATGGTTGGGATAATGCCTTCTAAAACAGATCAAATTTTCACATGCTTATATTGCCAAAACCCTCATCAACCATACTTAGTAAAGAGGTATCAGCAGACTAGGGGTAACCACAAGGTTAGTAGTTCTCAGAAATTAAGGATAGACAAGATGCTTCTGAAATAACACAAATACACTATTTTAAAACATGCTCAGGGACAGAAGTCAGAGTTGTCCATGTACATCAATAGGAAAAAAAGAGATTTAAGTGCAGTTGGAATTGGGAACATATGTGTCCACTCAACACCCCAAAATGGAGCCCAAGTCAATGAGGACTGAGCATGTCAGCAGATACAGAATGATGGCTGGGAATTGCACTTTTAATTGTAGTTATCTGCTCAGAAAAATGAACAGAATGACCTCATATGGTCAGGAAAGCTAGTGATTCATACAGCGAAGGATACTTAACTAATCTAGCAGCAGCTTTCAGAGGTCTCAAGAAAATATCTTTCCCATGCTACCCATTCAAACTCTCTTAACTAGAGGTCAAGCATAGTGAAATCTTGTACATGCAAAGGATTCATGCAGTTTTCTGATGGGAATTACACATCAGTTAGATGTTAGGATATATATCAGGAATAAATTAGAAATCTTCAAGGGATTTCACAAGGTTCATTTACTCTCTGTGTCCTTGGAAGCAAGGGCATCTGAGAAAACATCTTACTTATTAAAATGCTTAGTGAATCTGGCATCAAACACTCAGTGTTCTCAGCAAGAAATCTTCAATTAATTATATCCAATTATATCCAAAATATTATTATCCCTTGGCACAAAGGGACAGAACCCCATTAGTATGTAGACTGATCCTCCTGCCATCCTGAGAAAGAGAAACATGACACAAATGGACCTGATGCAAATGATCCCAAAATGAGAGATAAATAGGACCTGCCTGAGCTGCAACCATCCTTTCTGCCCTAGTTTATGATCTCAGTAACACTCACGGCTGTAATAACATTCCCATCATGTGCTGCAACAGCTTCATCCAGCAGCAGCAACTTGTCCTGCAAGGAGTGAAACCTTTCCAAGGAGCAGACCTAGAATGAGACAAGAAACATAAAAGGAATACGGTGGATTAGGACAGGCACTTGGCATGCCTGAATAAAAAACCCCTTCATCCACACAACTATGTTTGTGGCAGCTTGTAATGCAATGTGGAGTGGAGCTACACCGATAAGCCGTCTACATGACCAGCTCCCCATGCAGTTGTGAAACTATGCTACACTAATGCATAAAAGCAGTAGCTTTGGCTTGATTAAAACTTCTCTGAACCTCAGATACATGGAAGGAAAGCTTGCTACAAAAATGCATTCCATCTCTCCCACCTCACCTTTTCTTATCCTGATCTATAGTGCTAGAACAGTGGTTCTTAAACTTTTCTTAACCATGGATTTCCTTTAAATATTTTTTGTTGTTGCAGACCACCATGACTTAACTCAAGGCAGCTTCTGTCCCCAGCAAAAGACTCCTGCTCTTTGAGATCCATGCATGACCGCCTGTCTTCCTTGCTTGCTTCTTTTCCTTCTATTTTAATTTTTAAGCTCATAACACTTATTCAAGCTTTCGTGGACCCCCTGTGATGACATCATGGCCCCCTTGGGTCCACAGACCCCAAGTTAAGAACTACTGTGCTAGAAGGAAAGTTACTAAGATCTTTCACCAAGTAAGGATGAAACTTTAAACAGGCTTCTAAGAGTAATCAAACACAGTGCAGAAATATTACTTGCATACAGCTGTACATGATATATTAGCTTATCACCAATTCTATCGCTGCTGAGATATTGTTATGTATGCCCTCTATATCCACCAAAAATAACTTATTTCCTCCTTCATCTCTCAATGAAGAGCCTCAAATCAGATCTATGGATCTGCCTCATAGTCTAAAGTGAAAGAACATATTATCACATTATTTGAGATAGGCTTCACTTAAGGATCAGAATCTGCTACCACTTCTGTTATTCCTGACATCTGTAAAACTTCAATCTGATTTGTCTAAAAAGAGAAATCCCAGTTTTCTTTCCTCGAGAGAACTTGAGAAAGCTATGAGCAGTCATATTTGGGCAAAAGACAAAAGGAGCAAACATCCATCTGTTTGCCACTCAAAACCTACACACCTGAGTCAGTTTTGTGGTGACCTGGAGGCCTTCTACTGTCTATAACTAAAGGAATATTTTAGGGAGAGTGATACACCAATTAGGACAACAGTTCAGTAGCATCACTTCAGTCTTCACAACATGGCATTGGTTGTTGCACCAACATGCAATAACATGTTTCCCAGTGCTACAAACAGAAGAACTCTTCATGAAACTGGATTTCTATATAGAACGCTTTTGCCATCATACCCAAATTGAGATTATCAACAAGAGATACAATTTACCACACAGTCTCAGCCATATGGAAGAAGATGCCATCCACAGTCTCAGAAATAATTTTAACATTCCTATACAACAGGCTGACAGAGAGGGAGCTTGGTCATGAACAAGACAGACTACATATAGGAGGCTGAGATACAACTGTTCAACACTATATTTTGTAGAATCCTCTCTAAAGATCCCATGGATGGATATTTGAAGGAACTACACAAATTACTCAGAGGATTCTCCACCAATGTGCAGAACCAAATTCAAATAAACTCGCTTCAGGACATTTCCAAATCAGACATTTTCTGTCTACTACCCAAAATACACAAACAAGGAAATCCAGAAAGACTCACTGTCTCAAGCGTTAGAACCCTCACTGTTGCAGTATTTGGATATATATGGACTCAATTCTGAGACCATATGCCATCAACACTTCGAGCTACACAACAAATGCAACTGATTTCTTGAGGAAAATACAGTCTATCCACAACCTCCCAGAGAACACCATTCTAGCCACTATAGAAGTGGAATCCCTATGCCCCAACATCCCACACCAGGATGAACTATAAGGCATCAAGAATATCCTCCTGAATGAGACCAGAGCACCACTAGCCACCAAACTCTGCTACTGTGTACTCCCTCATAACTACTTCAATTTGGGGAATAATATGTACCTCAAAGTCAGTAACACTGCTATGGGCACCTGCATGGGAAAAAAATGTGTGAATCTGATGTTAATTTTTTTGTAAAAAATATTTGTCTTATATATACTTAATATACTTCCATTCACAACTATATGCTTTAGTCTCAATACAACCAATCACCTTGCAGAATAGCATCATTAATTTATAAAAATGGTTGTTCAATTAATACATCAAAATTGTACAAACTGAATGATATTCACCCAACCTGTGGCACCTATGGGCACCTGCATAGAACCACAGTATGCAAGCATCTTCATGCCTGACGTGGAACACTTCCTCAACACATGCATCTAGAAACGTCTCTTCTATCTCTGGTTTCTTGATAACATCTATGTAATTTGGACATATGCAGAGCAATCACTTGAGAAGCTTCACCAGGATTTCAACAACTTTCACCCATCAGCCTGAGCCTGGAACAATCCAACAACGAATTCACTTTCTTGACACCACTGTGAAACTGCACAATGGACTTCTAAAGACCATGCTAGACCAAAAAAAACCTGATTGCCACACATACTTACATGCCTGCAGTTTCCACACAGAACACATTATCAAATCAACTGTTTACAGCCAAGCCCTCCAATACAACTGCATCTGCTCAGACCCACAAGACAGAGATTCAAAACTTCTGGAATTACAACATGCATTTCTCAAACTACAATACTCACCTATCACTAAGCCAATGTTAGTACACAGTAAAAATCTACTACAAAATGGATCAAAAACACAAAATGACAGAACAACCCTACTTGTCATCAACAGTCCCTAGTTCAGACCACTCAAATGCACCATCAATGAGCTATAATAAAATCTGGAGAATAATACAGCCGCCTCACAAGTTCTGGAAGTTAGGCCTTTATTGCCCTACAGACAGCCTCCAAATCTTAAACAAGTACTCACTTATACAAGGACAAGTAACATAGATGCTAATATAGGGACAAAATGCTGCCACAAACCCAGAGGCCAAATCTGTCCCTACATCTACTCTGGGAGCAATATTACAGAGGCTAATAACATCACCAACAACAGAGATACATTTACTTGTTCTTCTTCCAACATGATATACACCATCCTATGCCAGCAATGCTCCTTGACACTGGACAAACAGAATAATCTCTATGCAAGAATACAAATGAACACAAATCTGACATTAGAAATGGCAATAGCCAAAAATCAGTTGCAGAACATTTCAACTTTCCTGGACATATAGTACAGGATTTGTAAGTTGCAGTCCATGAACAAGGAAATTATAAAGGAAAAGTAGAAAGAGAAATAGCCGAACTGAAATATATTCACAAATTCCAAACAATTAGCAGAACAAAGACAATGGCTTTAATGGTGTACTACATATATTAATACAAGACTCTTCACTGCTGCACATATAACAAAAAGTGTCTTCTCAGAGAAGGTTTGGAATGAAAGTGCATTGATTTTTGGAAAGTAAATTTATTGCTTTCACATATCAAAGGTAACTGATTGCTGCAAAGATATGAAAGATCTGTATCACCTTACACAGCCCTTTGAAAATCTAAGATTTGCATCTTTCTGGATTTTATTACATTCTACCCCCCTCCCACAACCATATAAGTATTCCTTATAAACTAAGTCTTTAGTATCACTCTGCAAGCACCTGAAGAAGTGGATTTATATTCATGAAAGCTTACACTAAAATAAAAATCCAATTAGTTGTAAAGGTGTTGCTATCTTTTTTCTTTCCCCATCTTTCTTTCCTCCCCCTCTTTTCTTCCTTCTTATGCTGAAAGAGATTAATATAGCTATTTCTTTGAAAAAGGGGAAGTCTGTGGTGCTACAATGGTTAATGAAGTGCTTCTCCCATGATCCCTCACCATTAGGCAGGGTGGGTTTGGTGATGGAAACTGGGATTCAATGCCATCTGGAAAGTCATAGGTTCCCAAGCTCTGAAATATAGAAGGGTTAACTCTTTCAGACATATGGATGAAGATTCCTTACTTTCCCTCTCTGCAGCCGTCTTATTGTGTCTTTAGGGCTCCAGTCACTGCTGTAATCCTGAAACAGAAAAATGCAACAGCTGTAAGATACTATTATAGGTTATAGTATTTTGAAATGCCCTGGCCTTGTCAAATGCCTGTCAGATAACAGAGGAAAAGAAAAGGCGACGTGTTTGCATCATGCCAAATAACCTAGGGCACTCTACTACAATTAGTACATGTAAAAGCATGCAAGATTGTCCTCACCAAGGAATACAGCACAATGGCAGCAACAACTTGGAAATGTAGATCTGAGAAAGTTTTGTAACAAAAGATGTATGTCTGAGAGCATGAAGCATACTCAGGAAGTGAAGAGCTGCAGCTCTGAGGGTGTGGGTAGAGTGGATACAATCCACCCTAAAAGAAAGGTTAACTATTTCTGATCTAGCTCCTAGCTGACATCAGCTCCTACAATGAACTTTTCAATGAGCTTTGTTCATATGCACAAATAAGCCAGAACTCTGGCTTATTGTTTGTGACTTATGCATTCACCTGTGCAGGCCAATAGTTCCCAGTTAGCTCTCTCCAGAATCAGCAGCAGCTGAACTAATCAGGAATTGAAAGTTTAGCATTACATTTGAACCAGAGTGCCTGGCTCTTGTTGATGGTATTTGCTATCAAGTTGGCTTCAACAACCCTCTGAATAAGAGATCTGCAAGAGCTCCAGTCTTCAATAGCAAACTCAGGGCTGTGGCTTTCTTTACTGAACCTATCGATCCATAATGAGGCCCTCCTCTTTTCCTATTGCCTTCTGCTTTACTGAGCATTATTGTCTTTTCCAATGAGCCATATTGTCTTATTGATATGCCCAGTATGATAGCTTCAGTTTAGTGCTTTCTGCTTCTAGTGAGAGTTCAGGCTTGATTTGCTCTCAGATCCCTTTATTTGAAGTTTACGGCAGTCCATGGTATCTGTAGAGCTCTCTTTCAGCACTACACTCCTTTGGAATTCTGGCTTATTTTTGCTGCCTTAATCCACACGTATGCAGCCACTGTATTCACATGTATGCGTGTATCCACATATATGTATGTATCCACATCTATGCACCCACTATGTATATGGGAAAAATGCACACATATTTATTTATTTATTAATCTAAGAATGTTTCCATACCACTTTTCTCCATTTTATAAAAATACTGTAGCGATCAACAACAAAAATCAATTCCAATAAGTATTTTACTAAAAACACAACAAAAAGCTGGCAAAGCCATCAGAAAAACATCTGAGTGAATCAGTGAGCCTGTAGCCAGCAGAGAAAATTTTCCATGCTGGATAGCACCTTGATCTTATCGGGGAGATCATTTCCTACAAAAGGTGCCAGAGTTAAGACGGCCTTCTTCCATACTTTGACCAGAAGAATTTTACTAGGACATGGCACAGGGTTTCCTCCTTAGAATATAAGCAAATCTATCGATATAGAGAAAGTCTCCAAGAAAAAAGTGACAGTCAGGAACATGTATCACCTATTGTCTTTTCAATGCACTAAAAAGCCCCCAAAAACCCTCTAAAAAAGGTGGATATGGTGCCCAATCTTCAAGAAGAAATCCTGTGTGCCCTTACTTGGGAACAGGCCCCAAAGAACAGATTTCAAAAATAAAAATCCACAGGACTGTATTGAAAGTCTCCTGTTCTCAACCACAGACTTATAGAACAATCTTATGCATTGTAAGTGTCAGTGTGTTCAGCTCTAGTGTGTCTGCAGGCTGTGAATGAATGTAATCACTTTGGGGCATTATATGAGCAGCCAGTAAACAGTCCTTTGACAAGCAGCAGTGAAGTGAGCATCCACAGTCAGAACAAGGATTGATAATTCAGCCTCAGCGTTCTGCACCTCATAGTTTTGTCCTTAAATGATGCTCCCCAAAATACACCTACCTTGTAATCTGCTTTTGGTCTACGCAGTTCTGGGGCATAATTTTTAAATCCAGTGTCTGTAAGAGCTGAAGCAGAAAGGACAGAATTTTATTAATATGTTTCTTTCCTTCCTCCCCATGCTACCTGAGTGCACCAGACAGCTGAAAATCACTTCTGAAACAGAGGCAATATCAAAAGGATAACACCACAATAAAGTAATTTCAGTTGCATCCAGAAGCACACATAAAAAGAAGAAAGCTGAAGCAAAACTCAAAGACGATAATAGAGGGGGAAGCTTTGCACCTCATAGATTTTGGACTGCAGCTCCCACAATTCTCTATTGTTACACATTCCATCTGTGGGGCCTAGAGCTGAACGCATCTGGACGGTCAAGGTGTCTCCACCTTGACCTAGAGGGACTATGCAATATGACAAACCTAGCATTGTTAACTTTAAAATCACACACTGAGCAGAGCCAATGCAAAGAAGTTTGAAGTCTGATACGAGACCTAAATGTAACCCTGTACTTCCTCTACTCCCATCTCTAGGGGATAAAAAAAATGCTGCAGTTGAGAGCCTTGTTTCTGCCTTCCTCTATTCTCACTTCATGCTATCACCAGATTCACATTGCTGCATTCTGCTGGATGTGAAGGTCACCTATGCTGCAATTCTCCTTTGAGGTATGGTGCACAGCTCTTATTCTCCAGAGAAATATTAAAGCAAACAAAGCCAGCCTCAATAGTTGTGTAACCAAATTCTATATACCATGTTGGTTAAGAGCAGACAGGCAAGTGGGCTTTCAATAAGGAGAAATACCAGTGATCAGGCTTGTAGAAAATGAAGCTGAAGTAACTCACCAGTCAGCAATAACAGCCGCTTGACCCTACCATTAGAGTGAGGTAATGGCCTCAAGCATTAGGTGCTGGTGGAGAGGGGCAGGGAGTTCCAGCAATGTGTTAGAAGACAGCTCTGTGTGATATGCAGTCTTCCCTGCACCATGTAAGTTTAACTGGCTGCACTCAGATGTTATCCCATTACCAATGTAGAAATAAGATTGGGCAGGCTCTTTGACTTCCAAATGTGGAATTAAAGGCCACTTCAGGCAGCAAAATGAGTTGATCTGATCCAGAGCAGCTGGCCACATTCACAACTGAAAAGAACAACTACATTTAGTGCTGAAGAGATTTTACTCCCTGAAATGAAGGACAAGATGCCACCTTCCCATTCCATATACAGATATCAACTGCACTGGAACCTTCCCCTGCAGCTGAGGACAGCACCCTAGCTAACAAAGGTCAGGCCATGTTGCACATCCATTTCTGCTCTTTAACATCTCAATGCAATTTGTCCCCGGTTTCCACTTGCCAAGAAGGAGAATGGCCTCTGCCTGCACTGATATCCCTCTAGAGACCATCTTAACTGACAACAGAAGTAACATCTGAGACATAATGTGGACCTATGACTCTACCATTGTCACTTTATTTCTCCTGTATGCTTTTAACATCTTCACCTGATGAAGAAGCTAGTGAAGCTTCAAAAGCTTCTATGGTATATTTTGTGCTTTTTAGTTGGCCCTATAATCTTGTTGCATCTTGTTGTATTTTGCTGCATGGCCAACACAACAACCCTTGAATATGTCACCCTCCAGTATCTGCTGCCTGACATTGCCTCACATAGGACTGAGATTGTTTCCAGCCAGTAAACTTTCCATGTCTTTCATTAGACTAGTGGAAGTCTGGACAGATTTGAAAGGGCTGAGGTGGAAAGAAAAGGCCAGCAAGGAGAAAATTGCTAAGGTAAAAGTATGAAATCGATATACCAGAATTCTATTTATTAAAAATTTATTAGAATATTTATATCCCAAGATACCTGAATTGTATCTGTTAAATATGACATATACGTTAGATAGAACTGTTGCAAAGAAATATTGGCGAATATTACTGTATATGATTTTGACAGCTCATATTGAGTATGCAAGGTTATGGAAAATTGACCAAATACCTACAATAGAGCAATGGTGGGCAACTTTTATTGAAAATCAGAATGCAGATATAGTCTCTCAGAGATTAAAAGGAAAATCAGATGATGATATCAATAATGAATGGCAAATTGTGCTGGATATGGACAGGGTTTTGACAGGTAACAATTCTTAATTCATGGTAGCATCTTTATTAGAAGTAGAAAATCAGAGAAATATCGTGGAACATGTAAAGTTGGGTTGAAATGCAGGAACTGTCTTGGTACTGTAACAAATTTAGTGCGATGCATAAGAATAATATGTCAATGATACAACATTTTATGTAATCCAGAGAGGAGTGGAAGACAACTGTAATAATTCAGTAAATGTACAGTGAGAAATGTATGTTTTATATGGTGGAATTATAATAAAAATTATATATTAAAAAAAAGAATATTTATATCCCATCCTCTATCTAAGGATCTCATGGCAGCATACAGTAAAATTAGCTTTATCAACATACGCTATAATTCTACACAAACAAGACACACAGAGTTCAAAAGGTTAATCTCTGTAGGGACATTTAGAAGATTGTTCTAATAGTTGAGGAGATGCAAAATCTGGGGGCAATTTTTTTCTACATGGTACAAGAATATCCTTCCATTTGTACAAAGTAGGGACAAAAAGTCTTAAACTCTTACCATCTGAAAGTGACTGAAAACTCCCATGTTTGTTCCTTCCTGAAATAAAAAAACAAGAAATGCTAGAGAACAAACTACAAGCCTGCAAATGAGTACAGATTATGTATTACAAGTACATGCCACAACTATGAAGCCTGTCTACTCCTGAACTGACCCTTTGTCAGGCACACAGAAGGTGAGGCACTATGGAAAGTGAAGAGTCTCTTTGAGAAACTGAAACCAAAACAAAGATCCTCTCCGGACAGTCAAAGGCCTTTGACATTTAATGATATGTTAGTACAGTGTTTAAAAGTGGTGCATTTTTTTCCTTTTAAATTATGTTTTACATGCATTCCCATCCTCAGAGAAAGGTGGGGTAAAAAACAAAAAAACCAAACCAACAAATGTTTTAGGGAAAAATCTGTCTACCAAGCTTCTGATAAACAGCCTCCCACCTTTGAAAAAGCTGCTCAGTGAGTATGAGGAGGCTTGTTTGGGAAACCCCGAAGAGCCCTTTTGTAGACTCGCATCTCTCCTCTCAGAGGCGTTATTGCTGCTAGAAGCAGTCTCTTTGATGGACCAAGAAATGCCTACAGAGAGAGAAAGAACAATTTTGATAAATTCTCTTACCAAGGATTAAACTTATAAACATTATAGAGCAAAAAGATGTTTTTGCTCTGGAATATCAGTTACCACTATTTGAGCCCTGCTTCCTTTGTCCCTGCTTTTTTGAAAAATATCTTCATATAAGACCATCCTAATCTTAACTTTGCTATTTAAAATTTTGGGGAGTAAATTAATACATTTGGAAAACAGAGGACTCAGAGTTTGAATACTTGCCGTCTTTCCCAACGTCATACTTTCCAGATGTGTCAGGTTAGAAATATTGTCATCCCCAGCCAGCATGACCATGCCATTAGCTCTATACAAGTAGTTCCTATAAACTTAAGAAGCTACCTAGGCTTTTCTTTACACCATCTGATATCAAATGCAGCTGGGACTGCAATTTTGGTGAAGTGGCTGCAAGCACCCAAGAAGTGGTAATACTTAGCTAAGTAGCTATCTCTAACTGAGCTAATAATCCCCAAGGGAAAAATGGAACATTCTTTTTTGTCAACCAATTACTGAAAGCCAAATGCAGATGCCATTTCATGATGCCATTATTAGGAACAAAATATCTACAGTGTAATAATAATTCAGTTGGAGGTTGAAGCAAAATAATCATTTTGTTCTTGCCATTGTGAAACAACTGCAAACCAGAAATCCTTGCTGATTTGCTCCAAAAAGCCAGTAAACAGGGCAGCCAGTATGGTGCAATGCTTATGGCATCAGTTTGGGACTTGGGAGAAAGAGTTTCTATTCCTCATTGAGCTATGACACTCTCCAGATGACTTTGAGCCTTTCTGTTGGCATGACCTAACTCACATGGCCTTTTTGAGGATAAAAATGGGAAAAAACCATATACATTGGCTTGAACACAGTGGAGGAAAGTCGGGATAAAAATATAACCAATAAATAATAAGCCACAAGTCTATTAGTAGATTCTGATCTTCCATAGCCTAGAAGATCCAATATTAAGCCCTGTCTAGGGTTTTAGTCTTAAAATGATAAACAAATAGGAGATACCAGATGGCATCTTGTTAAGCAGTTATGATATTGTAAGTTACACTTACAAACTCATAACTGTTTCTTATGAACATTTACAGCAGAGGTACCACTGCCATGATTGTAAACGCTGCCAAAACCCATCTTAAGATGCAGTCAGCCATACCAAGGGATGAAGTTCTGCCAAGCAGAGTGCTGAAGAATTATGTGTCCAGACCTCTCACACCAGCAAATGGTGGTGTAATGACAAGGCTCCCCTGCTTCTGGTCAGCACATCACCATTCACTGGCAGGATGAGGAGGATGAATGCATCATCCTGCCACCAAACTCTACTCCTTGATGAGGTTATGTAGATTTTAAGATGGGTTTCAGAGGTCTGATCAGGAAATGGAGCACAGCTATAAAACTGGGGCTATGTGTCTACTACAGAATCTCCCCAACCATGTTCTACTGTCCCTGGATATTTTCTCAATGTTCACATGCTTTTACATGCTCCCCACAAAGTCCATTTCAAGTTCTACTTCACTTACTCCCAACAGGTTCCCCACTCCAGGTGATCTTCTCAAGATCATCATCATCATCATCTACAATATCTCGGAGGCTGTTCACTGCTCGCTTAGACTCCTTCAGCTATGAACAAAACTAAGATTAGAATGACAGCATACCATATTCCACCAAGAAAAACTACAGACTTTCTCCTAAATGGTCTGTGACCCAGGAATAGATGTGGCTAGCACCTGTGTACAAATTAAAATGGTCCAAGATGATATCTTTTTTGTTGCCTAGACTACAGAAGTCACAAACTATTCACAACTAAAGTCAGAAAATGGTGGGGAAAGCTATAGATCAAATTTGTACCATCTTTCAAATAAAATATGAAATTTGTCCTAAAATTCAATTTAATGTTTAACTTGGCATCTATTCTTCCAGTCTTTCAAATGTTCTGGCAACAAGTATTTTGGCAGCAAATGAAAAGAAGTAGTAACAAAAGAGCAAAAGAATATTTGGAGTAAGGACTAAATGTTGCTATAAATTAGAGAAAGAAAACTTTTGCAGGGCACTGAAACTTTGAATCTTACAAAAGCAAACTCACTTTCAAGCATATTTTATAACTATAAAAGCTACAAATTTGTGCTTTTAATGAATGAAGATTATCTGGTAATCCAGTTCTGTGACAGATATCATGTGACACGTCAATAATTCAATCATATGTCATGAATAAGCTTAGATTCTGCTCATATAAATATTGCAAACCTTTCCCAATTTATTTAAAGTATTTATATCCATAAGTAAAAGATATAAAAGAATTATACTATGTGAAAATTTCTCCTCTCCATATCTTTCACATGAGGAGCATATGTTTTTAGTTTATTTAAATTATTTTTATTGTTTTAAACCATTTAACTCGTTTTAATGTTATTTGTAAGTTACCTTGAGATCTTCTGATATAGAGCGGGGTATAAAATTTTTAATGATAATAAATATATACATAGTGCACAATCAGCTCGTTAAACTGTACCTGAAAAAGCTCATCATCTTCGTCATCAAAAGTAAAGGCCTTACATTTGGAACTGTGCCAATATTCTTCCTCATCAACCTTCATTCTGTTCATCTGAAAAGAAGTCAAATGTTCTTTACCTGTATACATATTTCATATGGTCATTTAAGGAACAGTCTCTGATCACCTCATTGAGCAGTACACCTACCCACATGCTACCACGTGTCTATTCAGAATATACTACACAACCTGCCTTCTCTAACCTGTAACTCTTAAAATCTAGTTGTACAATCAGCCCTCCACATTTTCAGGATTGACTTTCACAGATTTTATTACAGTATTTGCAAGTTTCTCCAACCCCTGCCCCTACCACCTCAGGTGCTTCTTTTTCCACGGGAACCTTCTCTTTTGCTGGCTCTGATTAGGCCACACAGCCCTTTAAAAACCTGCCTCTGGTCTGCCTTCTCCTCCACCAGCTGCTGCCTCGCCAGCTAAGGAGAGCTTGCAGCCTGATTTCTCAGCACCACAAACCCTCTCCTGATGCTCCCCAACACCCAAGGAAGAAGATGGATGAGAGAAAGGAAGTATATCTACTTCTTTCCCTTTCCATTCCCTGATCTGGTTTGGACCCTGAGTGTCTGTTCTCCCTACCCTGTTTCAGCTCCCTTTCCAGAGACACAACTATTTTGAGATTTGCTATTTTGCCAATTTTGCAGGGGTCCTGTGCCTCTAACCCTAGAGAATGTGGAGGGCTGACTGTGTATCTAGTCTAATCTAGTTATGTATTCTTGCATGGCAGAAGATGGGATTTGATGGCCCTTGTGGCCCCCTCCTGCTCTAAGATTCTATGAGAAGTTTTTGCACTCCAATTCCCATTAGCCTTAAACAATACAGTCAATGGTGTGACACCTAGTAGACAGAATGCTCCCTAGGCCTCAAATGGGAACACACACATTTTAAGGACTTAATTACATATTCCCAAAAGAATATTCGTGCCACTCAATGAAGTGTAGAAACACAATGACAAGGCCAACCTGGTATCTATGAACAATCTACTGCAGAACAAGGCCTGATAAGGAAGTTGTAGAATACGCATGGATTGTCACAATCTCAGTTCAGCCACTACAATGAATTATTAGCTATTTACAATGCATCTTGGACAATAACCCCTTCACACAGGATTTGGATGATAAGTCTGCTCACTGTTTACAGAGAACCCCTGATCTGAAACTATTCAATAACAATAAACAGACCACCTTGCAAAACATATTTCCAGAAGACAAAGCAAGCAAGATGTCCTCTCTGTCCCTACATCTACTCAGATTATACTATTACAGGACCTAACAACAGCAGTTGTACTATTAGGAGACCTGTCCATCCCCAAAGCAATATATGCCATCCCTTGTTGACAGTGCTTACATAACATAAACAAGTAAGCTTTAATGAAAAAGGATAACATGATAGAAATGCAATATAAAAAGGACATAGCAAAACATTTTTAATTTAGGGGAATGGTTCAATAGACTAAAACACTCTGCAGTTACCATTCTTCTTTTAAAGGAAAGCATCCCACAAGAAATTGCAGAAGATGAATGTATCCATTAATTTGCTTCTGTTCACTTAGATGTGAATCAAGACATTGATTTCTTCTCCCAGTACAGTTATTAAAATAATATAGCAAACTTAGGATAATGCTTCTTCCCTATATTGGTGCTATTGTAAAAAGGCACAGTGCCCATCCTCTTATATTTGAAATTTTCACAGAGTTGTCACAGACTTTGCATCATTCATTTCATGACAATTTTGCCTCAGTGTTCATACTTTCTTCTCTGTACTCCTGTAGAGGTGTGTGTCTGTGTGCACTGTCTTGCACACACACCAACTGAGAATAACATTTCATCCATTTGATGAAGCAGGTCCTAGTCTGGGAAAAATCATGCCAAAATGAATCTATTGGTCTGTTTGGGGACTGTCACACGTATCACTTTTGCTGTCTTCAAATAGTTCAGTAACATGCAAATGAAATTAGGACTTTCCATACAGACAAGGAACAACAAGGGCTGACAATATGCTACAGAAAAGACATAGCAAGGATCGAGGTTATGTTGTACCAGCTAGTTTACAATTCAGTTAAAAGCATGATCACCAAGAAATTGGCAATGAATTCAGTGATACCCTGCCTAAATACCTGCTTTGCTGATTACTGATCCATTTTGTGTTGGTACTTTCAGAAAACAGAGTGGCCTTACAAACTAATGAAGAGTTGGCAAAATAATATCAACTATGAGACAGCATGGTTGTAGTGGTTTGAGCGTTGTACTATGACCCTGGAGATCAAGGTCATTTCCGCACTGCAGTGTTAAAGTGCTGCTATTCCACTTTCAACACCTGTGGAATTCTGGGGTTTGTAGTTTACTGAGACCAAAGAGCTCTTTGGCTGAGAATTCGAAGTGCCCTTCCCTAAACTACAAACCCCAGAATTCCATAGGAGGTTGATAGTGGAATAGCAGCACTTTAACACTGTAGTGTGGAAATGGTGCAAGATTAGATTCCCCACTCAGCCATAAAAACCAACTGGGTGGCCTTGGGTGTGTTACACTCTCTCAGCCCCAGAAAACCCTGTTTGTCTTACCGTCGTCATAAACTGGAAATAGACTGAACGCACACAACCACAACAATAGCCTCAGAGCTGCTGAAGCACTTATATTCCTGTTGCTACTATAAATCAAATATTTACATACAACATACATTGTGGAGAACCAGGAATTAGTATGTTCACTCTAGGGTACATCTGAACTACCTATAATGGTTCATTCAAAAATGCTTACCTTTCACATATCACTTTACTATGCCACTGAATGTTTCATCAATATGGGGCACTTTAACAACATCCCACACTCTAATAGCATCAGATAATACTAACATATTGTACCTGCTGGCAAAACAAAGCAGGAATCAAATTCTCATTCAGCTTCCCTCAATGCTGCATTCAAGGGCAGGTCCCGTTATTGTTTTAATCTTCATTCTCAACTCATTTGGAAGAATATGTCTACCTCTGGATTATTTCCTCTCTTTCTTAGGCCATTTCCGCAGTAGCCTGTTATAGTGCGATGATTCCACTTTCAACATCCTCTGGAATCCTGGGGTTTGCAGTTTTGGGAGGGGAAACTGCAAACCCCAGGATTCCAGAGGATGTTGAAAGTGGAATCATCGCGCTATAACAGGCTACTGCGGAAATGGCCTTAGTTTCTTTAACCCCCATTGTCTCCTTTACTGGTGGAAGATTTACCCACATTACCTTTGATAAATCTGGAAGCTACTCTGCTACAAACTGATGACGACACTGCATACTTGACAAACAGCCAATGGAAGAATAAAAGGATGATCTGTACTGATTTTGGTAAAATCCCAAAGCCAGGAGAATGGCAGCCACCTATTTGAACAGGAACGGGCAGCCCTCCAGATATTTTTAAGACTGCGACTCCTACTATCCCTCATCAATGGCAGTACCCACTAGGGATGATGGGAGTTGCAGTCCAGCCTCAGGGTGGACCATCCCTATCACAAAACCAATCACAACCAAACCTCATCGAATTTTTCCACGCCCGAAGGAGGCTACTGAGAAAGAGAGCACCACTGCCACTCAAGGGACTCAGACTAAGGCGATTTCCGCACTCGCCTGTTATAGCGCGATGATTCCGCTTTCAACCTCCTCTGGAATCCTGGGGTTTGCAGTTTCGGGAGGGGCCGGCCGGCCCCTCCGAAACTGCAAACCCCAGGATTCCAGAGGAGGTTGAAAGCGGAATCATCGCGCTATAACAGGCGAGTGCGGAAATCGCCTAGGTGACTGTGACAGTCCTTCCCCCTTTCCCCCAAAACAGAGGCAAACCGCCCCGGCATACCCTTGCGAGAGCAGAGCCGCCCCCGTCCAGACCGGCAGCTCCCAACGGGTCAAGAGGGCGGTCAGGCAGGATCCCACTCCATGTCGCCCTTCTGGCTGAGCAACGCGCCTCGCACCCCTCGCTTGGCGACTATCCCCGTAGTCAGGAAGTGAGAGGCGGTTGTCTTCGAAAGGCATCACGGGAAGAGTAGTTTCCAAGCTGTTTCCCAGCCATTGAGGTAACAAAGTAGGCAGGCCCTCCGGTCTCGACCTGCCCACTGTTTTTTGTTCTTAAGGTGGAATGTCTTACAAGCGAAGGAAATTCGAACTACGAAGGCCAGCGGACGCCCATGAAATCATATCTCCTTGTTTCTGTTCCGCTCTCCCCGGGTCATGTTTTGCAGCCATCGTTACGGGTGCTGAAGGGGGCCAAAACACTTCAGCAACGCAACGCTTGTTTGAAAGGGTGTGACTAGAGGACGTTGGTGGTGAAGGGGTTAAAAGGCGGGCGGGAACTTCGGCGCGTGGCCGGCGCTCAACAGATAGATGGGAAGTCTTTGCAGCTATTTGTTCTGCGAGTAAAAAGAATAAAAAGCGAAGGTCGCCTTTATTTTACATACAGGCTGTTTCCCGACAATTCCTTTCCTTTAGCTGAAATACTCTTACGCTGGAATGGAGGCCTGCAGATGTTGTTGGATTTCGGTTCCTACCGTTCTTCAGCGTTGGCTGTGACTGATGGGAGTCGTAGGCTATTGCCGCCCTATACGCTGTTATAGGGCTATTATTCCTGTGGAATCCTGACCTTTGCAGTTTAGGGAGGGATACTTAAAATTCTCAGCCAGAGAGCTCTTTGGCCGCAACGAACTACAAACCCCAGAATTCCACAGGATGCTGAAAATGGAATAATAGCGCTATAACACAGTCGTGTGGAAATGTCCGTAGTTTAAAACTATCAAAAGCCACACGTTCCCCATCGATGCTCTGCAGGAACTGAGTGGCATTGTTCTAAAACTTGACATCACTGTAGTAACAGTGCAAACTATAGCACATGTGGAAACTGGATTAAATCAATCAGGCCACAAAGGCTGTTATAAAAGACGACGTATAGACCTGGGACCAGAATGAAACCAGCCTTGGCATTAATTGGGCTTACAGTAAGCCCTCCACATTTGCGGGTTTGATTATTTGCTGTCACTTCTGCTGCCTCCCTGTGCCATTTTTAATAAGGCCTGCAAGCCTGGTGAGACTGAGAAGCTGCAAACGAGGCTGGTCAGTCCCTATTAAAATGGTGTGGGGCAGCCCCACCAGCCACCCACTTCTGCCTTGTGAAGAAACCCTGATGCCTCAAAGGAATCCATGGTGGGTTGAATATGGTGATCATACTTTTTTGTGTGTTAAATATGGTTTTGGAAGGCCTAGAGTTATTCATGTTTTTTCCACTTTCACAGGGGTCCTGTGTCTCTAATCCTAGCGAATGTGAAGGGATGATTGTATAAAGGTATTTTATAATCAGAATTCCACAGCAGACAATGCTCTCTTCCATGCCTTCCCACAGTATATTCCCTCTACTACTGGAATACAGAGGCCAACCCCTCCAGTAGACCTCAGTTGTCAATTGCTCCTTCAGGTATCGAGGTTGCAAACCATTTAGGGCTTAAAATGTCACCACAAGCACTGTTGAATTCAGATCGGAAGCATATTGGCAGCCAGTGTAATTTCTTTAGAACTGGTGTTATCTGATCTCTTTGTGATGTTCCAGGCACCAGTCTAGCCAACGCATGTTTACACTAGCTGTAACTTCCAAGTTGTTCTCAAGGGCAGCCCCACACAGAGTGAATTGCAGTCACTGAATGGCATACAAAATGATGCAGACTGTGATCCCTGACCATAAATCTTCAAAGAGTTGTGTAAGATGGTACAGGTCTGTGAAGCAGATGGCCTGTTAGACTTGACATGTCTAAGCAATAAATTCTGTTTACCTGCATGTCAGTTCCCTTGAAACAGGGAAATTTTCTGAGGGAGAATCCTTTTGTTGCATCTGTAACTGTGATAAGACCCCTATATTAATAAATGAAGTGTGCCCCTCACCAGAATTATATCTGTTCAAATATCTGCTAATGGTCTGGAAGCTGTGTCTACCTCTGTTTAGCTATTTCTCTTTCCATCTTCCTTTGGATTTTTCCCTTATTCCAGAACAACTTTTATTCCTCAGAGACTGTATATACAGTGGGATCTTTTGGGTCCACTTGGAACAGCAGCTCCCTTTTGCCATACATATTCGATCAGAAGTCTTTCAGTCAACAGCTGGTGTACAGAAGCACATGGAAGCCACTGTGCTGTATATAGACATAATGCAAGTTTGCATCTTTTAAAAGGTTTCATTAAAAGATTTTTCCACATGATCTAATTGAAAAAGAGGGAACATAAAGAAGTCCTCTGTTTGATAATGCCACTTTTTTCTTTTGAGATAACTCATCCTAAAAGCCTAGATTCCTTCCACCTCAATTATTATCAGCTGATAATGTCATGACATTGGCCCTTTCCGCACTAGCCTGTTCTAGCACGATGATTCCACTTTCAACATCCTCTGGAATGTCCGGCTGGCCCCTCCCGAAACTGCATCCGGAACATCCGGCTGGCCCCTCCCAAAACTGCAAACCCCAGGATTCCAGAGGATGTTGAAAGTGGAATCATCGCGCTAGAACAGGCTAGTGCGGAAAGGGCCATTGTGTATATGTACGTGAAAGTGTGCTCGCTCTACCCTAGCTTCAAAAGCTGAGCGGACTGTATGTATCATCAAGACAATGCACATCCTTTGTTGCTATCTGCCTTCAAATTGTTTCTGACTGCGGCCACCCATTCCACACTGCACTGTTTATAGTGCTATTATTCCACTTTCAATATCCTTTCAAAATCCTGGGCTTTGCAGTTTAGGGAGGGGCATTCAGAATTCTCAGCCAGAGAGCTCTTTGGCCTCAGTCAACTCCAGACCCCAGAATTCCATAGGATGTTGAAAGTGGAATAATAGCACTATAACAGTGTAGTGCAGAAATGGCCTTAGACCCTTAGGATGGCCTTATAATGGGGTTTTGTTGGTCCCAGAGACGTTTGCCATTGTTTTCCTCTGGAAGAGTGTAACTTCCCCACAGACACCTTTCTGTGCCCGAGGAAGGAGGCCAACCCGAGCCTCAAACAGCTCCCCCACACTGGCTCCCACTGCATTGGCCTTTTATCCGTAGTCTGTGTGTAAACCTGACATTTCCTCCCGCCATCTCTATGGTATTCCTGGAGGGAGCGTTGCGGGAGGGGGGAAACGGAAGGAAGCCTTGCCGGTGACGGAAGCCGGGAGGCGGCGTCCCTGCCGGCGCTTCTAGTAGCTTCTAGGCGCGCGGAGACGGGCGCCGGGCATCGGGGAGGCGCAGACGCGGCGGCGGTGCTTCGGGGGCGCCGATGGCGAAGTGGGGGGAAGGAGACCCGCGCTGGATTGTGGAGCAACGCGCGGACGCCACTAACGTGAATAACTGGCACTGGTGAGTGAGGGAGGGGGGCGGGCAGGGATGCTGCGGCCGCCACACGACCTGCCTCGTGAGGCCGGGGGAAAAGGGGATGGGTCTCTTCCCTCCGCCCCGAAAAGGCCCACCCTTGAGGGCACGAAGGCCGCCTCTTCAGGTGTCCGTGGGTTCCTTTTCTCTTCGTGTCTCTTCCTCCGTTGTTATTCCATGGCCGTTTCCGCACTAGCCTGTTATAGCGCGATGATTCCACTTTCAACCTCCTCTGGAATCCTGGGGCTTGCAGTTTCGGGAGGGGCCGGCCGGCCCCTCCCGAAACTGCAAGCCCCAGGATTCCAGAGGAGGTTGAAAGTGGAATCATCGCGCTATAACAGGCTAGTGCGGAAACGGCCCCCATCTCACTCCAGGGCTTGAGGCGTCTAGTCCCCCTTTTTCCCTCTCCTCCGCCTCCTCTCCTTGCCCGGGCTCCCAAGGTCCCAGATGATCTCTCCTTCTTCTGGCGTTCCAGGGGTTTACCTCCCAGGGCTGCTTCTTTGCCTTTGCGTGGAAGGACGCCTCACAGTACACGATCCCGTGTGCAGAGGTTGACAGGTGACCGGCAGAGAAGGGGGGAGGAAGGCCCTGTCCGCATTGCTCCCTTCCTGTGTCCTGAAAACCAAGAACACGAAATGGGACCGGCTACTTTCCGGCGGCCCCCCCCCGCCGCCCGCAGCAGCCGAGAACAGAATGATTTGTATAAACCGGCTAATGAAGGTTATTTTTTGGCGTGGAAATAAATATGGTTTTGATTTTGAATTCATGGGTATAGGGAGGTGACTTTTTTTTTAAAAAAAAAAGGCAGCCCCATGAGTTTTGGATTAGAGCTTTGGGATCCTTTTGTGTTATCTCCAGGGTCCCGGTAGCATCTGGCTGTATGAATTGCTTGCAGGCTGAAGGCGGGTTGTGACAGGAAGGTGGCCCTTTCTTTAAATTGAGCCGTAGTAATAGATTCCTAGAATTAGAGTTGGAAGGGACCTGACAGACCATCTAGTCCAACCTTCTCCTGAGTGCAGGATCTCCAGCGGAAACATCCCCAGCATGTAGCTGTCCAGCCTCTTTTTGAAGTCATGTAGAGGAGATCCCACCACCTCTCTAGGCAGTTGATTCCTTTAGTGAGCTGCTCCTTCCAGTGTTCGATCAGAATCTACTCTTCTGTGACTTAAAACCATTATATCTGGTCCTATTCTCTGGAGCAGCAGAGAACAGGCCTTCTTGAGTGCAGTTCAAAGAGTGCAGTCATGTCACTTCTTCGCTTGTCTTATCCATTTGTGAACACTGTGGAGTGAATGGCTGGAAAACAACTTTATCCTCTATGGCAGTGGTTCTCAACCTTCCTAATGCCGTGACCCTTTAATACAGTTCCTCATGTTGTGGTGACCCCCAATCATAAAATTATTTATTTATTATTTACAATGCCTCCCCCCGCCAGCAAAGGCCGCCTCACTGGCCAGAAACGGGGGGGCAGGCAGGGAGGGAAAGAGGAGCTGCACGTCTCCTACGGGAAAAAACTCTGAGAACCCCCCCGGGCTCTGCTTCTGCTTCGCTCTCGTTTCTACTGGGGAGACAGTGTGGGAAAAGTTTCCAGGGTGTCGAGCCTGGCCGGGGGGGGAGGAATCCCAACGCCTTTGTTTTTTGCGCTGGGCGCAGCTCGCCCCCCCCCGGAAAAGTGCCGCCTTGTGGCCTCCCTGGCCCTTCCGCAGTGCCCCCCTCCATGGCGAGTGGGGCAGGGGCTGTGGCAAGGAGGGAGCCTGCTCCCCGTGCTGCTGCCGCCGCCCCAACCTGGCCCACCAGACAGGAGATTCTCCTGGTAGCGGAGAGGGGGAGCGATTTCAGCCCCTTCTGAACAGGGGGCAGGAGGAAGCGAGCATGTGGCTCGTGCTTGCGCACCACCACTCCTGCTGTGGCGACGCTGTGGCCGCACGTGCTCCCGCCAAAGGGGGCAGGAGGATGCGAGCACATGGTTCACACTTGCTCACCACCACCAAGGAGGGAATGGAGCCTAAGACCATCGGAAATACATATTTTCTGATGGTCTTAGGCGACCCCTGTGAAAGGGTCGTTCGACCCCAAAGGGGTCCCGACCCACAGGTTGAGTACCACTGCTCTATGGTTCTATTTTAACTGAGGCCATTTCCACACTAGCCTGTTATAGCACGATGATTCCACTTTCAACATCCTCTGGAATCCTGGGGTTTGCAGTTTCGGAGGGGGCAGGAATTTACTGCAGCCAGTCAGAACTAGGTTGGCTGCAGTTACCAAGAGGACCGACTCTTCTGTCGCTTCCAAGTTATGGAATGGCCTGCCGGAAGAGACCCGGCATATTACCAGTCTTGACTGCTTTAAAAAAGCAGTCAAGACTGTTCTCTTCCGACAGGCCTTCCCAGACTAGTGTTCCACCGCCTCCCACCAACTGTCCTCCTGTTTTTTAATAGTTAGTTGATTGTAGTTAATGTGTTTTAGGGGGTTGGTTTTAGATGGGTTGCTGGGTGGGGAGGATTGGTTATGTTTTAATGCTTTTAATATATTTAATGTATTGTTGTAGTACCGCCTCGATCCATGGGGAGAGGCGGGATATAAATAAATTTTTATTATTATTATTATTATTATTATTATTATTATTATTATTATTATTATTATTATTAAATGGCCTGAGAGTCAAGCAAGTCAGTTAATTAGCAGCAGTGTTGAGGACTGTTCATAGGTATCATTAAAGCAGAATAAATTATATTGATCATTTTGTTTTTTGGGGGAGAAAAGTCACTTAGGCTGTGTTAACCAAGCCAGTAATTCAGTTGCAGAAAAATGCATGAGTGTTTTGACAGCCTTTATAACTAAACAGAACTTGCTGGTATGTAGGCAGTATATTCCTGGAGTGCCACATGCTGAGGATAGCTTGCAAGCTTGGTGACAGAATGTTTGCAGACTTGGAAATAAGATGCTGAGCTGTATTACTTGGATGAGTCTTAGGTCTCACCTGGGACGGAAATTATGCTGTTCCAATAGAGAGGAACTTGAAAATCCTTCAGATGCTGGCTTTATGTATCTGCTACAATGTGTAGGCTCTGGTTTTTACTATTATCATCACAATTTTTTCCATACAATTACTGTGGTAAACTGAAAACTGGATCTTTCTGATAATGACAAGTATGCACAACTAGCTGCAGCAAAATATGCAGAAAGTTTCAAATACCCACTGTGTGGCTTGTATAACAGTGCTTTCTTGCAATACTAAGGATCTATGGCAGCTTACAGCCTGCTTCAGTTTGATATAAATTCTTGTAGGTAGCAGCTGGTTCCTGTGAGAACTTCACAAAGAAAACCGGTCGCAAACTCATCTATACCTCCTGCCCCAAGACCATCAGTTGAGTCACTTTTCTTCCTCGTGAAGTCCACACTCTTTAGTATTAAGAGTCAGCTAGAAACATGATCACCATGCTCCTGACTTGCAAGAGCAGCTGCTGTTTTCTGAGCTGTGGGAAACTTTAAAAGAGAGAAGGGGCAGGAGAAATATGTCCCTTCCTTTGGTAACATGCCAGTTAAATCATACTGCAGGACATAACCAAAGATATATTTGTACCCCAGATCCTTTGGGTGTTGGCGTTGAGACCTTGGGAGGGAGTGTGAGATTGTTGGTTTTTTGAACCTTGAGAGCTCTTCATATGGGAGCTGTTTCTTCCTTCTCTTCCTCTGGTTCAACCTAAGGGGGAGAAAAAGCCAAAAAGAAGAACAATGTCACAGGCAATGTGAAGTAAGCCAGGAGCTCATTCTGCAGTGGTAAGCAAGCTGTCTGTTTCCAAGGGTATGTAATACTAAATGCAGCAATACTCAAGCAACTGCACAACATGATGTGGCTACCAGCTTAGAAAGCACACTTTATTTCTATATTCACATTGTGCAAAATACCTGTTTAGATTTTAAAATGAGTCTTCAGGAGTTGCTGAGCCCTGTTATAAGGGCAGTAGGCCACCATTATGTGGTAACTTGGGCCTTGTAGTTTTCCTGGCTGCGAACATTGGATATAGTTTCATTTGGCACATGCAACATTACACACAGTATGCAAAGAGTTATGACATCTTTTAAAGGGAGAAAACGGACTGCTGTATAATTAGGGTCAGTAATTAGCAAGCTAGGCCATCTAATTTGTGTTGAATTGCTTTCTTGCAGGTCCAGATTTGCTTCCCATCTCAGCGAATAATTTTCTTGGAACCTTAGTTTTCCTCTTCATGAAACAGAAAGAATTTATTTTGTAGGAGAAAGGATGGATTTCCCAAATGACACAGCTGTTGAGAGCTTGTGGTACCAAAAGAGAGGCACAGGAATGGGCAACAGTACATTTAAGAAGTTAGACATTTTGAGTGTGACATTTGCTTTTTTGTAGCATTTCTAAAAGTGTCTTGTATTAAGTATTTGGTTCTTACCTTTTTATTAGGGAAGTAAATGGTCATTAGCATATCATGCACAGCTTGTTAAAAAATAAAAAAAACTCAACAGTTTTCAGTGCTTAATTTTAAAAGTGACAATTTGAATCAAATGTGTTAAATCAGATCATGTTCTCTTTCAGCCACTAGAAGATTTTCCTATTTAAATTCTTCAAAAAAAAAAGCAAACACATTATGCAGGAAAATAATGCTCTGAGTAGCTTCTCCTAATGATTAACTGGAATGTACTGTCTTTTGTAATTTTGTAACTATAGCGGACCCTCCGTATTTGCGGGGGTTCTGTTCCAGAAGCCTCAAAAATGGTGAAAAACATGAATTGTTATGCCCCATTACATTTAATGAAGGCAGCATGCTTATGGATGCTTGAGCATGCCTGTGTTCACATCACCACAATTTTAGGTATAGGACATAATGCACCATGTTAGCTCGAAGTTGCAGTTGTGGAGGTCACAGGTAAGCAGGGTCCACTGTATACAGTTCTTTAATTCAGTACTTTTTGAGGTACTTGTGAGGACTTCTATCTCATGAGTGCCACCAACTGTGAGGGCTTCTACTTACCCCCACCTCTGCCACCAGTGTGAAGACTTCCTGTCACACCACTATGGTGTCATATGTAGGGATCTTATCATATGGTGTCATATGAAGGGATCTTATCAATGCCCTTTGTGGTTTCTGTGTGAAACTTGGTTCATTGAATCTCCCTGCTGGATATCACCACCTTTTAATAACTGCTGCTACCACAGACATTGCATGCATAAACTCAGACTTCCCAGTATATCTAAGTTGTGACTGACCCTAACAACTCTGGCTGACATTTCTTTCTCATATTCCTAACACCAACACTTGTATCTTTCACTCTAACTCATACCCTAACTCTTCAAACATTTATTAAGTCATGTTCATGACTGACACTCTCCTAATTCTAACATTGACAGGCTCAGTTCTCAATCACTTTGACTGACAAGTTGTTGTTGTGTGCCTTCAAGTTGTTTCTCATTTATGGTGACCCTAAGGCAAACCTATCATGGGGTTTTCTGGGGCTGAGAGTGTGTGGCATGCTCAAGACTACCCAGTGGGTTTTCATACACACCCATTTTTAAAAATTTCCTTAGACACTCAGCCAATTCACTACTTCCAACATTCCATACTCTCACCCCCACGAAAAGATCTTTACCTTATTACATCTACTGTATGTCACATACATTACCATACTTTACCATAATTTATCTAATAAATGCAAAAACATTTCCTCCAAAAATCCATAACATCAAAGTACTCTTGTCCTGTGAGGTAGTAGGAAACAATCCCTTTCCCTGTTCTATTTGAAGGGCTGTCATGCCCTCCTCAGCCTCCTCTTCTTGAAATGCTACTGGAGCCTGAAGGAATTGTTGCGCTAAAGGAAGCATCCTTTCTAGACTTGTGTTAGATATCTTTTAATTATTGGTGTTGGGAAAGTGAAGCATTCTACCCTGAATCATAGTAGCCTACATGCAGAAAAACATCATCATCATCATCATCATCATCTAAAACAGTAGACAGCCATTCAAAATAGTCTGAAAATATATAGCAGTTTTAACAATAATTAACACAAGATCTGTAGTGCTGCAGATACTTTGGAAAAGAGCCATGTTTTAGCTTGGTGCAGAAATTTAAGTCAAAGCTTTCCACAACTGGGGGGCCACAGAGTGAATCCTCTCCCATATCTTCACACTGTATATAGAATTAGAAATTGAATGGATACATCTGACACCCCACAGCTTAATAGCCATGGAGCTAAAGAGGAGTTTTCCAGTGCTTCTTTCCGAAACTGGCCCTGGGAGATAGCCATGGGTCTTTCATTTGGAGCCAACAAAAGTCTTAACTAAGAAAGATGAAAGATGACTAAGTCATCTTAGTCATGGTAACCAAGTCTGTTTCAGTACGAGCTTGGGACAAGATCAGAATCCCCTGTATTCATGAGGGATACATTCTAGGACTCACTGTGGATAGTGAAAAATGCAGATAATACAGATGCTATTTTTTTTTCATTGAGATGAATGATGAAATGAGTATGTAGCTTGGAGAGGAGGCTTTTAAACTTGACAGAATTTTAAAATTGTGAGATTCTAAAATGTACAAACATAGCCCTCGGGCCCAGTCTAGCCAACCCAGCCCTCCATCTAGCTAGCTACACATCCTTGTGGGGGAGGAAGGAAAGTGGGAACTCAAACTCTAGCCCCTTCTCCTACAAAGGCTGACACACAAACACAAACATGACTCTCTCTCAGGCCTGCCAAACAAGACCAAGCACTGATCCAGCTTCTCTTTTCCTGTGCTTGTGGGCAGGTGGGGCAGGGACTCACAAAAATTGGGTGAAAGAGAAACAGAGTAGGGAACGGAAATGGTCTGAAGTGATTGCCCACCCCTGTCCCCTCACCAGTCTGTCAGGCTGCCAGAAGCCATGACCCGAGCGTAGTCCTCCTGCAGAGCTGGCCTATTCTGGCTCATGTTTAGTGTCATGAAGGAGCTGCCTCAGCCACCACCCTTTCCTCAACTGCTGGCTCAACCTTGGTTGGCAGCTGGCTTCTGGCTCCACCAGGTGGATCCACATCTCCCTTGTTTCCTCATTGCCAGCAATAAGCAAAGCCTTGCCTCAGGAATTGGTCTTGAGGAGTTGCCAAGCAAGTGTGTTTACAGTTGTAAATAGCATTTTTATTCAGGAGTAAATCCCATGCTTGGTAAATATACTTAGGATTGCCTCACAGTTTAGTTTAAAGTACTGTCATAGAAGTCTAAGCAGCATTCAGGAAAGAGTCCCATTGAACTTAATGGGGACTATTTAATATTTTTGGACTGCATTTCATTGTGTGTAACTGAAATCATATCATGCAGTTCTGGTGGACCTACTGTTTCCAGGCAAATGTCAATCTCTAGCCACCATATACTTTGACATTTTTCCCAGAAGGAGGTTATTGGTGATGAGATCAATAATTTGCTCACGTGTTATACTACTGGTCCATGATGGTTCTGTTCAGCAGGAGGGGTGCTACAGTCTCTGACAAAGTGGCAGACAACGCCTCTTCCCTCACCTGATCAGCCTACCTCAACTAGATCTTCTCAGCCAAGATGATCAAGGCTTACATGTGATGAGACAGAGTGATTCAAGCATTGCACCCACATCATCACATTAGTTCAATTAAAACTCAAGAGGAATGACTAAATGGAACCCTGGACAGGTCCCTAGATACTGTGGCATCAAGTTTTGAGGGAATACAAGCAACTTTTTTCCTTTACGTGCTTAGCAAGTTTATCATCAAGTGTAACACATCATATGTAATGTCTGGTCCTTCTAAGCTTGATCCCCAGAGCTCTGCTAAGCTGATACAATATAATATTTTCAGAAATATAGAAGCCATGAATGAGAGGCCTATTTGTTTCTCCTTTTAAAAAGAAAGGAGAGAGAACTGAAGTTTATGCAATGCTCATATGATCTTAGATATTTTTACCATTTAACAATGAAATTTATCATTATAGCATATAAGTTTAACATATACAATTACATGGTTTGCTGTTTATGAAATTTACAAAGCAGTGCTGTATGTACTTATTCAGAAGTCTGTTTGTTGCTTATTAGGCAGGCAGGTTATTTCAGCCTCAAAATATAAGAGCCTTAGGTTTGCACAAGCAAAACTGCAAAGATAGCACATTCTGGAGAGAGCTGCAGACAGCTACATCTGGTTCTACCAAAGCAAAACTATATTTTTGCTGCTTGAAAACTAAGAAAAATAAAAAGTTGAAAATACAAACCACATCTTTGACAGTAAACAAACTCAAGGGTGTGATTTGAAACAAAGCATAAAAACCCTATGAGCTTCTTTCAGAAAGATTTTGGAACGTTCTAGATGCAGGAACACATCATCAGTCTGAGTATTGTATTTCTCTATATAGGAATTATTCTCCAGGACTACATGTGCACTTGTGCCAAATTTCAGAAGTCCTCTGCAAGTGATTATTTCAGGTCTGCCAGAGCAGCCTGTCTCTTCCCCAGCAACCAGCTATGTTGGCAGCAAGAGCTGGATAGGGAAAAGAGATGGTCTCTTGCTTTTGACTTTGGTTTCATCCTCCTTATGCCTTAGCTTTGCCCACTGACAGAGCAAGCCTTGTCCCTGCCCCCCATGTATGTGTGTCACTTCAATGAACTGCAGCCTTCAATGAAAAAAAATGCTGCTGAATTTACAGACAAAGTTTCATAAAGCATCTTATAAATGAGTAAAACTTTTACTTGAAAAGGATTTTGCTGACTCAAAACATTCTGTGGGGGGTGGTCCCTCCCCCAAATTAATGGTTTTTCCATTTGAGAAAGATTCCCAGGAGAGATGTGAAATACTTGTTTGTTCTCTTCAGTACCTCATATCTATTCCTCCCAAGGTTGTTCCCTTAAATAAGACAGTTTTGAAAATGTAACTGTTGAAACCATGTTTTAGGAAAAGCAACAGAATGAAACATGGGGGTGGCATGCAAATTATATCTTGGCAGTACGTAAAGCCTTTTTATATCTTGGCAGTACGTAAAGCCATCAATTATTTATTACTGCATTTTTATAGTCGTTCTTGTCTCCCTCGTAGGACTGAAAGAGATGCATCTAATTGGTCGTCAGAGAAACTGAAAAGTTTATTTCTAGCTGTTAGAGCAGAGAATGCAGAGGGGACTTGTGAAGTGACAGAAGTGAGCAAACTGGATGGAGAAGCCTCTATCAACAACCGCAAAGGAAAGCTAATTTTCTTCTACGAATGGAACATCAAGCTAACCTGGACAGGTAAGATAACTATTTTGTTTTAATCTGAGCAAAAATCCTGTTTTGGGGTTCTGGATGTTGATTTGTTACAAGCAGAATTTCTAAAGTCTTAATCACAAAAGGAGTTGACAGAAAAACTGTTCTTTGAGTTTTTCAGAACACCAAAGAAAAATTGATTTCAGGAAAGTGAGGTTGAGTAAGACTTTGATGTAGTATTTTTGCTGCTTACAGGCACCACAAATACTGGTGTGAAGTACAAGGGATATGTGGAGATTCCAAATCTATCAGATGAAAATGATGTTGACGAAGTTGAGGTAAGCTCGGTTCCAAGTGTTGTTTCTCAGTGTGAGGTTTTCATTCGGAAAATATCACAAATATGAATAATCTCATGTTTTCAAATAAAATGTTGCACTACTTTTTTAAACTGCATTGTTCCTGCTGCTTTTGAAGCAGGAATATCATCAATCCCTTACTCCCTTCATGGCTTAGGAAAGCTCTTTTCAGCTTTTTATTGTTTGTAACTCCCTTAAGTTTGCTTCTGATTTTTACCATTCAGAGTTACACATAGTTTCAAGCTATGTGGCACTATTGCAGTGCATTTTGGGAGCAAAGCATCCTCCCTGTCACTGGGTGGAGAAGGTGCTTCTATAGAAATGTTTCTAATGCATACAGTACAAAGTGGTGTGTGCAAAAAAAAATATTTTGTGTTGAGAAATGTGATTTTTTCCCTTTTTTATTCTTAGATTAATGTTAGTCTTGCCAAAGATGAGCCAGACACAAATCTACTAGCCTTGATGAAGCAAGAAGGTGTAAAACAGATCAGCAACGCTTTGAAAACTTACATCAGCACTCTCAAGACAGGTATGGAGAAGAGGGAAAAGAAATGGTATAGGCCTCTTGCCAAAGCTTTCCTTGCTTCCTTTTTGATGAAGAATAGAGGATACTTGCAATATTTACTTCTATTTGGAAATACGTTTTCTTTGGACACCCTCTGAGGAGTTAGGACTTGGCCATAGTCACATGTGCCCTAGTCACACCTAGGTGGGATTACTGTAGAAGGTTGTCTGAAAAGTTCCTTTGGAATTTCAGCTAATACAAAACTAGAACTTCAGACTTTTGATCTGCGCCAGGTTTTGGGAAATCATATGCTGTATCAGCTGTCCACATTACTGATATGTTTACGGGTACTGTTAGAAGCTCTAAACAACTCAGACTGTGATACTCCATCTGTATTTATCTGCATGGCCATTAAAGTAGTTAAAAGAAGAGACTGTTCAGTGATGTGAAGAGTAAACATATATTACCCACTACTAAAGATAATAATAGGGTTTATTTTCCTCCAGGTTGATCTACCTTGCTCAGGAACAGCAAGCATCTAATCAGGGTGCTCTCCTTGGGCAAAATATATTTGTAAAACCATAGTAGTTACTCTCCTACAAAGAAAGAAAAAAGATACATCAGTGCTTGAGATCGAAGAGCAGAATTGGTGTTCTTTCTGTAGGTTACAGTTACAGTGGAAGGACTGACTGAGCAAAGTCCAGTGTTACATGAGTGGACTTGTGCTCCCGTTTGGCATTCCTCCCACATTTGTCCTGGGGATGTCCTCTTTCAGTCCTCCAGAGCTGAACTTGGGGTGTGTACATTTCAAACCACTCTTTGACTGAGGATCTGCAGAGAAGAAGTGGAATTTGATTCCTTCAGTGATGCCCATTCTTTTGGCAGAAGGATGCCTTTTGACATAGCCTGATGTCCTTGATCCAAACATCTGTTCTAGTGGCCTTAAATATTCCTTGGTTGTTACGACAATTTCATCTTTAAGGCTGCAGGCCTGTCTTGCAGAGTGGTAGTGGCGGTGGCAGCTTAAGTGACAGAGGCAAAATGGCTGTGGATGCTGCCATGATGGAACAGGGTGGCAGTGAAACTCTCTGCAGGAGAGAAGCCTGCTGTGCCAGATCCTAGCCTGCTTGGGGGTAAGGAGAGCAGCTTTTTTCAGTGATGGAGTTTGCTTTGTTTGATATCTCTTTGCTGCTGCTCTGTGCAACTCTAGGAAGTGCCTTATGCTCACAGAATGGACTGTTACGTGTAAGACACCAGTAGGATGCTGACCTAAAAACAGAATGTCAGGCATAGGGCCTGGAGAGTTTTATGTGCTAGTTGTAGCAAAAGGGGTGCCAGTGTATTTGAGATGATGAAGGTGGCTTGAAATGTACATAGTAACTTTAACCTTCTTTTTCATGTTGGTTATAATTTACTTGGTACACTCGATTGCTGGCATTAGTCATATTTTTTGCTGCCATAAAAGATAGGATTTATTGCATGCCCCTAGACAAGTTGGTAGATGTGTTCCAGTTCTGTAAATGATTGTAAACTAGCTTTTACAGAATGTAGACTTGAGAGGGATTTATAGGTATCCTGGTTTTCAGTTCATTTTGACACGTGTACTAGCTAACTATGTGGCAGTTTCCTGGGGAAGCCTGCCTTGCCTTCATGATGCTATGTCTGTAGTAGAATATGGATTAAAATTCTACATGTTTTGCATGGACTAATGAGGTGTTATATTTTCTAGAGTTTACTCAAGGCATGATCTTGCCCACAGTGAATGGTGAACAGTCGGATCCAGCACCACAGCCTGTGCGTAAAGCAGAGGAACGCAAGGTGGATAAACAAGTTTCTGTTTATTTTGAAATAATCTGAGTGGGAAAGCTTGGGGAAATGCCTTTTACAAGATAATATTTGCCTTTTCCTGATGTAGTTCTTATCTTGCCTTTTTTTCAATATGGTACCAGTATGGCTTACAATTTATAAGGGATAAACATTTTTTTAAAGCCGTAAGGCAAAGGACTACTTTTACTACAAAGACTGGGATCCTATACACTTCTATCATGGTGTCAGTATACACCAGGATAGTTACACTGGATCCCACAGTTGTGCAGTTGATTGCACAATGTGTACCATGCATTCACTTATGCAATAGTCAGATTGCTCTTACTCATCAGCTTAAAAGTAAGTGAGCTATATGTATCCCCATGTAATTATTGGCTGCACTGGCACAGCATTTATGCAACTTCTGATAAAGTGCAACTGCTTGTGGAATGATTTTTACAGTAGTAAATCCTAACAGGATTTGGCCCAAAGTTGTAGCCGATTTCACAGTGTACCACATGAAGTGGCCATGAGCATTAAGTATTATTTCCAGGAATGTTTATATTTGGTGACATGTGACTGGATTAGGACTATTCATGGACAGGGGGCTAGTGGGGTCCAGTAAGGAAGCTGAGTGGTTGCTATTGATGCCTTGCTGCCCCAGCAACTGCAAGTACAACTGTGATTTATCATATCTGGGGGGCTTTTGGATAATTGCACTGCTCCAGTAACACTTTAAGATACATTGTAGTCTTGTAATATGTGGTATTCTTTTAGGTCACTGAACCTGGCAATGCTAGCAATGCACTTAAATCCAAATCTGTAGGAGTCAAGATACCTACCTGTAAGATAAATTTGAAGGAGACTTTTCTTACATCTCCAGATGAGTTGTACAGAGTGTTCATAACACAAGAGGTAAGTTTGCACAAGTCTATCTAGCGATGTCTGTCTCTGAACATACACACAAAACACACCTGTTCTGTCACTTCCTCTTACCCAGCAACCTTACGTAAGCTGTTCAGAACAATTTGACAAGAATTGTGTCTGCTGATTTTTGGGACCAGTACCCACCACTTCCTTTTTCTGCAGTATTTTTCTGGGCAACAAACTGCAGTCAGCTTTCTACAGCAGAAGTGGGCTATGTTTCCAGTACATAAATTCTGGACACTGTGAGCCAGCCACCTTGGCTCTCTTCAGCCTGGAAGTGCTGCATCCTCCTAAAGCAGAGGCCTGGCTTCCAGACAAGTTTCCTTCAGAGACAAGCATCTCCTGATAATGTTGACCCTGTGATGGACGGTGCTGCTTCCTCCCTTAGCCAGTGTGCTGCTGCAGTCATCTTGAGAGTCCTCAGTGGGCAACAATAAATGATTCCACAATACTGTAATCAAACAGCTGTCCTTTTTAGTTAATCAGATTGAAGTCATAGCTAGGTTAGTGCAAGGAGTCACCTTGTGACTAAGTAGTTCCTCTCTTTTTCTTGTTTTAATGGCAGATGGTCCAGGCTTTTACTCATTCTCCTGCAGTGGTGGAAGCTGACAAAGGAGGAAAATTCCAGCTGTTAGACAGCAGTGTCACTGGCGAGTTCACTGAATTAGTAAGTATTATTGATATGTTATTGGCCAGTTTTTGCAATTAGAGAAGTGCCTTCCCTTCAGTTCATGATTTGGTTATGTTGTTATGGTGGTGGTGTGTCTTTAAGTTGTTTCTGACTTATTGTGATCTGAAGTCAAAGTTGTCACGGAGTTGTCTGGGACTGAGAGGATGTGATGTCCCCAAGGTCACCCAGTGGGTTTCCATGGACAAGTGGGGAATCAAATTCTTGTCTCCAAAGTCATAGTCCAATGCTCAGACCGCTACACTATGGTTCACTGAGCCTGTGAACTGGACAGTTCCTTTTCTTGTGGGTGTTGATTTGGCAAGGACTAGAGGAATCCTCATCTGTTGAAAACACATGGATAGTATCATCCCATTTGAAACAATCTAATTAGATACAGAGTGGGCATCGTACCTGTATGCTCTTTTCTCCCTTTCAGTTGTAGGCTTTCAAGACAAATAGTTCAGTTCCTTGTTAACATCTTTTGGAAGCAACACCAACAAGGCCTAGCTCTGGCTTTCTCCAAAACACCACCTGTGTGTACCCAGAGCAAAGCCTTCCAGTTATTAATTAAAGCTCCTTTAATGATGTATGGTAGCATGGATCTGGATGGTTATTAGCACTGAAAATCATTCAGTTGAGACCAACTTTATATGAAAATATAATATAATCTTTATTAAAACAGCAAATAGAATAAAGTATTGGCTTTGTAAATGTGTCCAAGTTCAACCAGCTCTTTAGAATGTGATTAAACAGTATCTTGTCTCTTTATAACAGCAGAAAGGCACAAGTCACACATACATGCACGCATACACAGCTCTCTGGCTTCTCTCTTTGCCAAAGGCTGTGTTCCCAAATCTAGGACACACTCTGGTCAGATTTAACAGTGGATTGATTTCTCTTCTCCCTCATTCAAACCCCCCTCGATTGAATTAGAACTCTTCAGGCTGAAGGATTCACCTTTCGCCTTGAACCCTGAAAATCTGACTCTTCTAGAAATCTCTCTCTCTCTCCCTCTCAAACCAGTGTGCCAGCTATAAATTCTCATTCAGGCCACCACCCCTTCTTCCCATTAAAGGGGCTGGTTTTCCTCTGAAGTGGCCATTGCTAGTTGCCTAGCAACCTGTTGCTGGGCAGCCTTTCTAACACTCAGGATACTACTAGCCCTATACTCTGTTGCATATCTAAACTGGGAAGCAGAGGTGTAATTTCTCTTTATAAACTAGGATCTGATCCTGATTTCTTATCTTGGTTTGTAATCAGAGATAAGCTACAATATTCTAGTTCAGATGTGAAAGGATACTAAAGTTTAACAAACCCTTGAAGTCATTTGTTACAGAGCATGAGGGTAGGGGACTGTACAGAAACAACACTTGGCCTTTGTCTTACAAACCATGGTTGTACCCGAACAAGAAGATTGTCTCTGGGCAAAATTAGCCTGGGGTAGTTTTATATAAAGAAAATGTTCACAAGGCATTTAGTAAAAGACATTAAGTTTATGATACTGGTTATGTATGTGGTGGTATTTTACAGATTCAGTATATGTTTCAAAAAAATACAGTCACAGGAAATCTGGTAGATTGCAGGTGAATTTAAGAAGAGGCTGAATTCAGTAAAACATTTCTGTTCATTTATAACATTTTTCTAACATTCTACAATAGGAATATATGTTTTACTATTAGTCTTTAATAATATTGGTATTCCAGGCCATTTCCAATATAATCTCTTTTCATTTTTTGATTATTCAAATAGAACTATACCTGATAGATAAATTTCTTTTCCTTTCTAGGTTCCTGAGAAGCAGATTGCCATGAAGTGGAGATTTAAGTCATGGCCAGAGGGTAAGTAATCTACTTGCATATAATAAAATAGAAGCCTTAGGCTTAGCTGCTGTTTACACATTTGGTGATTCTCATTCCTGTACGAGACAACAGGAGAAAGCACACACACCTCTCGGTAATTTACAAGCCTAGGTTTTCCCCTTGACTTGTGGCATGCTGGTGTCACCCATACATATTACTGATAACTTCTCGTATCATACAGGATATGATGGTTCCCTCTAATGGTTCCCTGGCTTTTCAGTTATATTCCTGGGAGAGAAGAGTAGATTTTTCCAACCATAGAAAGAAGCAGGTTCTTTGTCTTATTGTGTTACCCCAAGTTATGGTTCACTTCTGATGTTGCGGTTTATATGACTGTTCCAGGACACTTTGCAACCATCAACTTGACCTTCAGGGACAAAGCTGGTGAAACAGAAGTCCATCTGGAAGGGAGGGGCATCCCAGCCAGTGAAGAAGAAAGAACAAGGGAGGGCTGGCAACGTTACTACTTTGAGGGCATTAAACAGACGTTTGGCTATGGAGCCCGATTGTTTTAACGCTGGCGAATGCGGAGAGTCTCCCCAAAGATTCTGCCGTGTGAACTGATTTGCTTCTTGTCTGTCCCTTTCTTATCCTCTGTTTCACTGTTGTGACAAGCAGGATGGGAGGATGGCCTTGAAGGCCACTGTGCAGTGCAGATTCCAGTCCTTCACTGCTTGTGCATGTCTCCTGCTGCAGGAGATTCAAAGGTGGATTCTCATAAATGTACATACACCCTTATTGCTAAATAAACATAAATTAAAGAAGACTTTAAGACTCTGTCTTATCTCAGAAGGAGAAATCACAAGGCTTTTGACCAGAGAGGAGGATGGTTCATCCTCTTCAGAAGGATAGCAGGGAGAGTCTTGGCTTAGATACCTGAAATTTTTGGTCATGGTTTAACAAAGAGGAACAGAAGCATTGTATTCCAGCTTACAGATTTAGAACAGGATGTGGAGTTGTGAGGCCCTCCAGATATTGGTGGAACTGCAACTTCCAACAACCTGAGCCTGCATAAAGATGATCAATGTTAGGAGCTGCAGTTCAGCAATGCCTGGAGGGCTGCACTGTTCCCAGTTCTGTTTACCAATCTTTTTTTCAGGATCTTACTTCAGGATCTTATCTTACTTAAAGGCAAGCTTTTTAAAAATTATGATTGTAATACTACTTAGGCTGGTAAACTTGTAAGGTTTACTAGCAAATATAAAAACGGAAAAGTTACTTCAAATTATTTGAGACTGAAAAGAGAAAGCTAGAGCCTGTTGTCCGATGTGCTCTCACAACCTACATTATCTTTCTACTATTCATCTCTCAAAACTGTTTTTGCAGAAAACTTTACTGCCCAAGAAAATGAAAAATGAAAGCATTGTAAAATAGAAGCATCTGAAATACACACAAGCTAAGAAAAAAGACTGAATAAATGGGGAGTACCTTTATGGAGAATCTTAGACTTGCATGCATGCATAACATATCTGTGGATTTTTGACTGTGCTATCACAATTGTACTCTAGGAGCAGTCTTTCCTGGGGCAAAACTGATGTATTTTTGCAACATAAAGTACAGCATTAAGAACACAAGGGCAGAGCAACAAAGTGCTCAACCAAGAAGATGCTGTTTCTTCAAAATTGTGGCATAGCAGGACTGTTGGAGGTTTATAGCTTCTGCTGTACTAAAGAAAATTTGGCTATGCAGAAGGGTTGTCTTGTGGCCTCAGCAAGTTGGGGGGCATCTTACCCTGAAATTGCAGGCTGAAGCCCACACACTTACACATAACACCTACATGCAGAATCTGCAACTTGTTTGCACCATTAGATTAAGTAAGTTTGTGGCAGGTTATAGTATTAGTAACAGATTAGTAATGTCTCCCTTGTTCCTTTGGGCAGCTTGATTTCCTGATACAGTCCCCAAAAGATGTGTTTACCACAAACTAGCTGAATTTGCATACTTCATGTAATTTACGTGTATGTTGGAGGGCAAGAGATCAATATACAAATTGAAGATACCCCAACCCTATAATACTCTGCTGCTGATTAAGGTAAGAGGAGTCTAAAGTAATTTGATGTGCCCCTTTTTGTTTGTTATTCCATCTGTGACAATCACGGTGCCTACCCAGCAAATTCAAGCTTAGTCTTTCAAAGTATAAAAGATCATTGCTTTAATCATTGTTTGCCTAAATGTATGGGCCGCATCTAACATTAAATTCAAGGGGGAAATGTGCAAAATGGCTTTTACCTAGGATTACTTAGCTCTTGTAGGAAGAGATTGTCTTAAAAAAAATTGAGCAGCAGTTCTTAATTTTCCCTTTATCGCAGACAGCCTTTAAATGTCTTTGTTGCCATGAACCACCAAGACTAAAGATTTAAAGCCTGAATGTATATCAGATATTTAAAGTTCTTCACCAAGAGTCTTCAAATTTGGAGAGAAGGAAGAAATAAGTAAATGCACACATTTCTATTATATTTCTATAGGAATGGTTCCATACAAATTTGTCTTTCTTGCTTCCTTTCATTCATTCTTTTCTATTTTAACTAGAAAAGCTCATACCATTTCTCCGTAGACCCCCTCTGAGGACATTCCACAGACCACAGGTTAAGAACTACTGTTCCAGAAGAAAGCTGTTGCTTATGAAATCTCACACAACTCATCCTGTTGAATACTTAAGTACTTCTTGATTCTCTTTTGTTCCTATCTGGGCACACCTTCACAACTGGTCAAAGAGATGAGTATAGACTCAGCAGCCTTGGCTGTTCTGCCTGGGACAGGGAGCAGCCAGGCAGAGGGAACAGCCTGTCTGCTTTTCTGTGTCCTGCAAGTATGCTGGCAGAGATGTGTAGGATCTCATGGAGATTCCTTTTCTTTAGTGGTTTTAGTCAACACCAAACTCCTTCAGGCAAGTTTTGTATAGAGTTGCCCACAAGAGGGCAATAATTCCCAACTTATTGGAACATGGGCCTGTAAACAGGACTGGGTGGGCATTTTGCTTTTGGTTTGCAGCATTCTTGGATGGAAAGAACGTAAGAACAAAAGGAAGGAAAGAACTGAAGAAAAATAACACATGGGAAGAACTGAAATTGATGTTCTCTCATCCTTGGCAAAAGGCTTTAAGTGCTTTGTCCTTAAAGTCTGATGTTTGGTTCTAGTACCGGTATATCCAATCATTTGTGGTGTTGAATCAGGACTCCCACTTACTTTTCTGGCAGGCTTCTCCTTTTTAACAGCTAAATAACAGGCAGGTACAACATCTTTGTCCTGGGAATAGCTCCATATATCTATTCAGTTTGACCAGTACAGTGGTTGAATTTTGTATCAGTTCAGTTGGAATAAGAATTCAGTAGCACTTGGATTTTTTTTTTCATTTTCTGGGTAAAATAATTAGGAGTTTTCAAAATCTAAATGTGGGAGGAAATGTAACTTCAATCCCTGTTTATAAGAATGTGGATTTAATTTTTGTTTTCCAGGACAATTGTGCCATCTCTAGTAATAGTCTGGCAGAACAAATCAATAGATTATCATTTATGTAATTTATATCCCACCTTGCTCCTTATACAGGATCCAAGGTAGTGAAACAGTTGGCTTCTAAATATTTGGCAACTTTCAATCAGTAGCCAGAAAACTGATTTGCAATGACTCTGTGGATAAGTCACTGTCATTCTATCAAGGGAGAACAGTCCCCAGCTGTAAATCCTGTGTACGTGGATCTCATGTCAAACTGCTGTATGGCATATTGTTGTAAGAGCATGCAGCTGCTGCAGCTGATTCCTTTCAGCAGAGTGAGCCTAAACCTGGAACTCTGTAGCATATTTAATAAGAAAAATGGTCTGGTTTTTTTCCAGGGAAAGCTGATGAGTACTGAAAGCATTCATTTTTGGAAAAAAAAGTCTCTGGCTTGTGGAAAAGTAGTGAAACAAAAGTTTAACTGGTGAACGTGCAAAAGGTAACTGATGGAAAACGAAGATAATGGCAGGTGTTCTGGTGGGAATTTATGACATCATAAACCAATTTATGATTGCACAGTTTAGAACTGCAGCATTGCCAATGGTTGGGTTCCCAGGAGGGGAATATTGTTGTAACTGCGCTGTCTTCACTGCATCCTATGTAGTTCTGGGGTTTGCAACTAGGGGAGGCACTACAGCTCTCTGGCTGAGGATTGTAAATACAACTCCTAAACAGCCAATCCCAGGATTCCATGGGATCTTCCCATGGCAGTTCAAGTGGAATGTAACACTGATGCAGGCAACCAAATGAGGGCAGCTTGAATGTGTTAAGTATGCTGCAATTGAGATGGAAGGAGATAGATTTCACATACTAAGTACAATGGTTGGCATTTGGTATTGCAGTTACAGATTCATAACCTAGAGTTATGGATCTCCAATTGCTCTGTATTCATCACGACTACAGGTCTCACTATGAGACACCTCCCAATAAGCAATGCTGTAATAAGGACTTGCAACAAAGGTCTTGCTTTGATGGTCACAGCCTTGCTTGCTGGCAGGAGGGGCTTGGAAATGTCATCCTCTTTGCACCCTGACTGGAACCTTCAAGCTCCTTTGCCTGATTTGGCTGCTGGCTGTTAAGATGGCCAGCAAGGGATCTGGGGGCCAGCCTAAGAGATGATACTTATGCATACATTGTGATTAAGTAGCTGATGTAGAATATCAATGAGTATCAGCAAAGCTCCTGTATCTACTGTGGTATAAGAATAACACTGAATTAACTTATCAGAGCAAAATCTGGGAAGAGATTAATTACCTACTGGGTTCCAAACTTTGTATTTTGAATAAACCAATTTTTGGTGGTACTGCTGCTGGAAAGTTCTCTGGAAGAACTGTTAGTGCATCCCTGACAGCTGAGGACCAGTACTCTTTGTTTCACTTGCCTGAATTTATATATGCTAGCACAGATGGATACCTTACCATTCTCTGCAATAATGGGAAATATTTAGCTTTCCAACATTGCTTAAATCACGGGCCATTGCTGGATCCAGTGCCGGGGGACAGTGAATCTACTTTTGATTCCATGCTTGCTCCTCAGGAGGAGTGATTATAAATCCAAAAGTAGATTTGTTATCCCTCTCTGCTAGAAGTATACATTCAGCCTTTTTTCTTCCCCCTCTCATGATTTCTTCTTGGTGAACTTTCTCATCTTGAGGAACTTGAAACGGTTTACTTCCGATCTATGGTTGATTTCTGAATCCTACTGCAGGACTGACCCAATTGAAGGATATCATTTTTGCTGAATTGATTTCCACGTAACTACGTGATTAGCCAGTAATCTATTTAGCAGAAAAACGCTAGATTTATTCTTATATCCAACTACCAACAATATGAGCACTATAACCATAGCAACTGAATGAGGAAGAAATAGAAGCGGGGGGCGGGGGCAGTAATCAGCTTTGAAGACTTCCATAGCTATTTGAAAGACTACTACTGGCTTGTAAAAAGTTCCCAGTGCAGTGCTTCTGCAAAGAATTTCATCTGGATAATGTGAATTGACCACCTGCTCTTGCTCAGTCCCCACCCAGGGCAGCTGTTTGAAAAGTGGCTGCTTTATGGACAGAGGGTTTTGGCTTCTCTCTGAGCTTGTCATCAAACTCCTCAGTAGCACCCTGTTGCTTAAATACACACCCACTCCCCAGCAGCTGGATCTCACTTTGTTGCTTTACAGAGAACTTTGAAATCTGATGCTGGCAAATTCAGCTGCTGGCTGACACTCATCTGCTGGTCTCCCTGGAGAGTGCTTTGCATTCTTTGCTGAAGGGGATCTATGAGGCCAAACTGCCTTCATTGACAGGCTTGGCTTGGCGTCCTTGTCTGTTTGCAGGCAGTACTCCAGCTGTGTCAGTAATCGATATGAAGACAAACCAGAGAGGTGTTGGGGCTTTGTTATGATCTTGTTGCAAAAATCCAGATGGAATGTCTCTGCAGTCCTGCAGAAAGAAGAAATGGATAGCCTTCCTCAAACACTTATGGAGTTAGTGCTGTCTGTGATATGGAAGGGCTTGGGAGTAGGTGGCTGTTCACTGGCTAGGATCCTGTTAGTGGTGTACCCAGGTTTAATTCAAAATATATATTTTTTGGATTATTACAAAGATAGCTATGGTTTTTAAGCAGAGGCTTGATGGCCATCTGTCGGGATTGATTTGAGGGTGTTCCTGCATGGCAGGGGGTTGGACTGGATGGCCTGTGTGGTCTCTTCCAGCTCTGAATTTCTATGATTCTATGATTCCACCCTTCTCAGTGACTAAAGCAGAGTCAAATGCAGAATGATTACATCATCTGCTGAGACTTCCAGGAGCCCCTGGTGGATCATGTGGAAGATGGCTATGCAGATATTGTTGCATTATATGAGTGTATAATGGACTCCTTGCTTCACAAATGCACCACAACTCTGTGTGTGTGAAAGTAAACTGTTTCCAAATGTTGTTGTGGCTGGCCAGTTCCCTTGGGAATTTGCAGTATATTATAGTCAACAGAGATTGTGAAGATGGCAGTTCTGTGGATTTTGGACATTGAAGATCAGCTCCTCCATCAAGATTGTATACCATGAATCTCCCCATGCAGAGCTGCTTGTGGATTATGCAGCAGACTTTTGTGTTGAATAGCAATAGCATGCAATCAGATGCACAACCAATGTTATACTACCAGTTCAGCAGAGGCAGATAGATACGTATCAACAAGAAGGTTCACCTATGCGTATAATGGAACTGCACATGCAATTCCACTTCAGCAGTTCTGAACAAAGTTGAAGATCAAACAAAATGATTAACCACTTCTGCAAGAAAACTCAATATAAGAGCAAAACTTCAAGAAGATTCTAGCCCATATGAGAAGTAAAATTTAAAAAATTAAGTTCAGTTCTTCAATTCTGGTCCTCACAGTTGGCAGGAAACATTTTTAATAACAGGCAAGGTGAACTCTATCATAGGCTTGGAACTTACCAGGGTGAGAATTATGGCATTCCAACTGTGGTGCTCCCTGTCCATCACCAGGAGCTGTATTTCTTTTGGGACACAAAACTGCGGCAAAAGCTTCATTGTAGCAAATAAGGTTGTATAAAGCTATTTCACCTTAAGTCGGATCATTGGCCATTTAGAGCAGGGTCAGCTGTTCTGACTAGCAGTAGCCCTGCATGGTCTCTGTTTCTCAGAAGGGATTTCCATTTCCTCACCTAACTCCAGAAGACTCATTTGGCAGGAGATGCTTGAAAGTGTTATGCGGATGCTAAGTGCAGTTACTCAGTATAATATTTAAAGTTCTTCTGAAAGTTAATATGCTTCCCTGCACTCTGCACTGTGGCAATGTTTTGTGTGTGAAAAATTCAGTGAAAAACGTGGCATACAAACTCTACACCTCCCGCCAACTTTGTTTTGTTGACCCTTTGCCATTTTGGTTGATAACACGGCTGAATACAGAGACATATTTAGGATGGGGTGGGTAAGTAAGGCCTAGTGGCAGGAGGGGGAAATTGGCCCCTGCCCAAGGTACAGTGGTCCACTCCTACTCCGGATCTTGATCTGTAAACCTTAAAACAAAAAGGTTCTTAGCTGTCCATTCTTCAGTGATTGAAATGTGACGCTATGTGTTAATAATAAAGTTTATTTGTAAGAGAATGTTCTTTCTTCCTTTTTGGCACTTCATACCCACACCCTCTTCCTGAAAGAGGCCTCATTCAACAACACCAGATTCTCCATTCCTTAAGCTACCATAATCATTACAAACAATAAATACTGTACAAAAGGAAATACTGGAAAAGAGAGGAACACTTAGGGTGAGTGAACCAGCAATGGAGAGCCTTGGCCCAAACCTTCACCCCACAAAACCAGGGGTAAGGAACAAGCACTCCTTCAGATATTGCTGGCCTCCAGTTCCCATCAGCCCTAGCCAATCGTTAGGGATGATGAAGAATTACAGTTCAGCAATATCTGACCTCTGCCGTAGAAGAACCACATCAAAAACCATTTACTTCTCTTTGGAAAGCAACAGGAAGTCCTTCCCAAAGGCTTTTTCTGAGGAATGTCAAAATGTCACAGGAAAGACTGATTTCTAGACAAGATAGAACTAAGGTTCTCCTGAGAATTTCTTCTACAGAAGTCTTTCCTCCAAGAGAGACTGTCTAGGTAGGGTACCCCTTAGTTCTGAAATCTCTCCATCACAATCAAAACAGAAATATCACAGAAGATGATAAAGCTCTCTGAGTTCTTAAAAATAAACAGCATTTGGCATTGTGTTGTCCCTTTCAAAGAAACAACTGAGCAATATTATAATTGAATAATGTTGGTCACAAACATACATATTTTGAAATAAAGTGCTTTCATCTAAAGTCAGATAAAGATGCTCTTCTTATAAATGCCATTTTGTAAATATATATATATATATATAAAATATAATCTTTATACAATAATGTACCGATATAGCAATAAAATTATGTGGCTGGGACAATATACAATATTTTTATAGCTTAAATAGAAATTACTGGACAAAACAGTTACATGGTATAAAAATACATCCTTGATCTTTAACATTTGCTCACCCAAATGAGACTGCAAAGCTTTCTGGGAGTGTAAGGTGCTTATGAAACAACAGCATTCAATATGCTAGAAGCAGAGAGATCTAAACTCTTACAGACATCTGTAACTGACAGAATCATTCCCCATGCACTCCTTGGCAGAAAATTTAGGCTCCCCCCATTCCTAGCATAGAAGAGCCTTCTCTGTGATCTTGCTAGCTGTCGATAATGGTAATTGTAGTCCATTCCACATGTAGGGGGAAACCAGATTTGGGGGAAGCTACTATAGACCATGTATGTTGTACATGCTAGCAACTTCCATTGCCAACAAAGGTGCCATGTCTGAATTGTGGCCACTATATGAATCTTAACCAAATGGTACTTGCCACATAATGTAATTTGGAATCAGCAAAGTATGCCGTTCTAATACAAAACTACCACAAGCATTTCTGAGAAGATGCTCTGTGGACAAAAAGGGAAAAACCAGAACACTATGAGAGATGTTCCATAAACCAACCCAAAAAATGTTCTTGCTGAGTAGGAAGGCCTCTAAGGATATGCACATACAAATACAAATACATGCCTAGGACATACCTGAGATTTGTCTGGGTAAGACAGAGAAAAGAAAGGACTGGGTGCCAGTTCTTGGGTTAATGCTTTGCAGCAAAGGTCAGTACCATGTGACCCCTCTCATCCCACCCTCGGTTTTGCTGCTCTTATTTCTGCAGACCGTAGTCTTCCAGACCCTTCTAGACCGTAGACTGAAAATACACACATGCACGTATACATGCACATGTTTAGGTAGGTAAATGGGAGAACTGTCATTCGTGTAAGCCTACAGGAATGGCAATTGTCCCTTAAAAGTAAGGTATGAACCTCTGTTATTACTGAAAAATATATAAATAAAATTTTCAGTATTTTTGAAATCAAGAAACAAACTTATATGTGTGGTTTGAAAAGTTTTTAAAACTCCGGAGCAAGTGTAGCATGCAATGGGTCCAAAACTGGTCCCTGGACCTGTCAATATGGCCAGTGTCTGTTCTGCTATGTTCTAAAGGTGGATATGCGAAGCTGAAAATCTGAGAGCATACAGGAAGTGTCACCATCTGTAGTGCTGCTGTTTAAAAAAAAAACCTAGCAAATAATTCATCTGAACGTTAGCTCAGTGCCACTGGTTTTTAAAATAAATTAAGATTCTACAAAGCCTCATACAGACCTCAATAATATGCTTAAATACATGTAAATATGCTTCTTAAGTTGCAAGCAAGGAAGGTCATGATGGGAAAAAATTATCTTTTGGTTGGTAGTGACAGACTGCCATGTTCCTTTCAGAGTCCAACTGAGGCAAACCATGATCTTCTCCTTGGACCAGCATGGTCCACAGCCTGTTTGCAATGGAAGTAGCAAAGCAGTAGCTAAATTTAATCTATTTTGTGATGCAAACACAAAACACAAAAAGTTGTTTGCAGGCAGAAGAACCCTCATTTTGTCTGCCAGAAAAATTTTTTGGTTTTATCAATGTACTCTTCTAAAGAAACTCCACAACTTTCTCCTTCAAGAAGGCAGCAACCTCCCAAAAAAGGAACAAGAGTATGATACCAGGCAGTGGTTTCAAGTCTTTGTTGTAGAGCAAAGCAGGACAAGAAACAGAGGGACTATCAACAAGGCAGATTGCAAGGCAAGAACTGCAGCCAGGTGTAAACATAACTTGTGCAGTGCAATCTAGGCTACTAGCAACTGACTCTTAAGCCCTCCCAGACCACCATGGGGATGGGAGAAGGAGGGAACCACGACGATGCTTCTGCATGACGTCATTAAGATCCTGTCCTTCTCCTGTCCTCAGGTGGCATAATCATGGATTAAATCATTGATGGGTTTTCCCCATCAATGACCCACGATTGTGCCACCATCATGGACTTATCTGTCCAGCAGAAGCCCAGGAAGCATAATAGCTGCACTTCCTGCCCCAGTGAAGCCTGAGAAGGTGCCAGAGTTCACTACAGGAGGAAGAGGCTTGGCCATCGCACTTCCTTCACTATGGAGCCGGCCAGTGCAGAGCTGAGGCTGGGATCCCAACTGGAGGACTCTGCAAAAAGCTAGGGTGTGGAAAGGGCCTTAGATACAACAATCTTGCCTCATTCACACATGAGGAATTCAGGCGGAGCCATGAAAAGTTATGGTCTTTGTTTTCTGCTTCTCACTTCTTCAACCTCCCCCCAACTTATTCAAATTCTAATGATCCCTTAGCCACAAGACAGGACTACTAAAGCTTTGATTTCACAAGCAATGACAGTGCCAAGAGGAGGATAGCTCAAGACAGAGAACAGAACACAGTTACCTTGTTATCTCAGTCTGAATGCTTATACCACCCACTGGACATGTAGATTTGATAAAAGGAATCCTCTTCTTGTCATACTTATAGGAAGTCAAACACTTAAGGCCCCATTTACCACAGAATGTCTAACTAGCCAGGACCCAACAAGGTTGTTCTGCTAGTTGAATTACTTCCACTGGTGGAAGAGTATGTGTATGTTTGTGTGTGATTCACCCTCCACCTCAAAGCCTCTCTGTCCCGTGACACCCTCGGAACCTGCTCTAGAGGTCTGGGAAACTTCCCAGAACAGGTTTCAAGGGTTTCATGTGGAGGGCTGCAAAGAGAAGATAAGGGGGAGGAAGTCCTTTTGTGCTAGTGAACTGTGCTAACACAACATTGGACTTAGGCCACTCCAGTGTTTAATTACTGTCTTGTCCTGGATCTCATATTCCAGAAAAAACTGCACCATATTGTATTGCAATATTTTTTAAAAATAGCATCCAGTTTTTTCCTATCACCAAGCTAGCGCCCTCTCTATATAGTAGGGGCAGTGGAAAGTGAGAGCTACAAACTTTTAAGTGTCATGTTGCAAGTCTTTGAAATCAGAGGGAGTCCATCAGGAATTCACACATCTGAAGTTGTGTTATAAAAAACTCTCATAACTTAAACAGTGACACTGTGATCAAACAACAGCAGTAAGAAACTCTGGCTTAAGATTATGTTTGAAGGCAAAACCATTCTATGAAAGAAGGACAGGCACAGAGAAAGTGTGGCTTACATCCCATGGGTGGCATCTTCTTTGGGGCAAATGGAGGGTAAGTTGACCCTATACCTGCGAATATCTATTTTTGGCTGCTGTGGAAGTTGGTTTTCCTTTTTTCCCTTTGCAGTGACTCCTCTGCCCCTGCAACCTAGGACAGAGCCACTGAAACCCCTCACCCACAGCAGCCATTTCTGCCTGAAGAAGAATAGGGAGGATACATCAGTCACTGTTACATCAGCAGAAATCAGTACATGATGTAATCACTTTGCATCTGGCTACAGGATATAAGAAGATATTTCTGCAATTGCCTTTGCTCTCCTCCTGCCACAAATGGCTGCTGTGAGTGAGCGGTTTCACTGCAGAGTGGCAAATGGCTTAGTGTTCTATAGTTCCACATGTGGAACTACTACGGTATGTTGAGCCACACAGGATTCATGGCTCAGCATACCATAGTAGCTTCACATATGTATTCCCCACAGACTTTTTGGCAGTCTTGCTATATCTGCCAATCCCCCCCAAAAAAACATTATTACCCCAAAATTGCAAAGCCATTATCCCTAAATGGCAAAGCCAGCTTCTTCTAACACATCCCTGAACCCCCCCCCCGAGTTACCAGTACACTCCACAAATCTAAACCAGAAGAGACCTATAGGTCAGATTTTTGGCCAATTTGTGTGTGCTTTGGCCCATCACTGATCTGTGGGAGTGAAAACTGTACCCTGTGCCCACCAGAATTGCTCAGAGATGCAGTAGGAAGTGTTTCTCTATATACCTGCAGGAACCTAGGTTTGATTTTTCATTCAAGGATTCCACAGAAGATGATACACGAATTCCCTAAATGGCCACTAGAGGTCACAAAAGAACTATCTGAATCTTGAAAAACATCAGAAGTGGGCTTGAGATCAAAAAAGAAAAATTTAAGGTAGCTTCCCCATATCCAAATAGTTGCATGTGGAAATCTTTAGTCACAAGATGAAGCAGCTTAATGAGTGACTGGCAACGGCTGGCCTGACACTCAGGTAATCACTAGCAAATCTAGCAGAAACAAATAGTCAAACACAATGGCTTCCTTGTTCTGGATGCCCTGAAAAGGCACATGGCTACAGACCCTTTGTTATTCTCCAAAGATAACACCTTTTTTTGGGATCAACGAGATCAGAAGAGAACAGAGGGAATTTTCCTAGGAACCGGCACAGCAAATTTTATAGAGCAAAACCACTGCCTTGTTTTCAAGGTGAATAATGCTTCTGGAGATTTCCAGTCTTGTAGTTTACCAGAACAGGAATACATGAAGCTGCTTTATCCTCCATCACCATCTGGCTGAACATTATCTAGGGGTCATTCATACTACAGAAGTACAACAATATCATTCCACTGCCATGATTCTGTCCTATGGGATCATGGAATCTGCAGAGCATTTAGAATTCCCAGTAAGAACACTCCAGTGGCTCACCAAACTACAAGCCTCAAGATTCTATAGGATGGAACCATAATAGATAAAATGGAACAACAGCACTATATTGCATGATGTGAATAGGTCCCTACTTTTGATAGGCAGCAGCCTCTCTCCAGCAGCATGTTTTCTGCAGCCTTTACTGGAGATATCAGGCCACAAACTATGGCTCAGGCCACAAACTATGATACCTGTGCTCTAATTCTGTTGTTTTTTTCTCCCAGGTCTCTGAAATACAGCTGTGGGAGCAGATTAGCCTGACCTCCCAGTTCTCTGCTTTAGGAGCTAGGTTTTCATGCACACCCCAGAACTTTCATTCTAGGCCTCTAGCTTACCCATCTTCAGTCTCTGTCCTGCTACAACAATGTAGCATATAACACTTAGGAAAGATATCTCTCCCGATCTTACCTGGGACCATTTCAAGGTTGTACAGCCTTGCCACCAAATGCCGAATGTATCTAACAATGTTTCCCTTTTATGTAAAACATAACATTGGTGTATTACACCAAGGATCACTTCAGGCGCTATGCAGAACAACCAAGCACCCTGTAGAAGTTTATGCCTTAAGAACTCTTAAGTCTGCTTTCCGGGTATGACATTTGTGAATGCAGTATACAGTGAGTCAAGGCAGGCCTTTTAAGGTGTGATCTTCAGGGACTCTGCCTGCCACCATTCATTTCCTTACTGGTACAGTATGCATTCCACAGTGCCATTCTGAGCCAACTACACCACAGGAATTGCTAGGTGATGCCACCACCAGGAAAGAACGTGGAAGTCCCCACAGAGAACATGTGGCCAGAGCCATTGTAGAGTCTATGTGTAGGCTTCCCCTACAGATTACCTTGTTATGAAGGGAACAGAACACTAAGGACGACTCTGTGACCACTGTGAGCAGAGGCCTTTGCTCAGCAAGGTGGTGACAAGAGGTCCCGTTCTGCTCTCAAGGATGTGGTGTGGTGGACCAAATATGTTGTGCTCCTCAAAGCCTCCTTCTCTGGTTGTGCTAATACTCTTTGGCTTCTTGTAGCTGAGAGAGATATTCATCCTCTGGAGGGTTGTCAGCACATTGCTGCCCATTATTGGGAGGCCGCACTGCGTGGTATCTGCTCCAGTCGCCCTTGCAGAGAATCCATGGCAGCATGTCCACCTTGTAGTGTAACTCAGGGGAGAACTCTGTACTGATGAGGTTGGGGGCTCCAGCCCCTTTGCCTCGTGTAATGAGCTTGGTGTTCTCATCATAGCAGCAGTGCTGTGCAGCCAGCGTGGTGCTGTCCAGGGAGAGCATAGAGCGCAAGCAGAAACGGGCTGTGGGCTTGTAGATGTCCAGGCGCTCCTTGGGCCCGCTGGCATCCCGCCAGCGGAAATTTTTGCCCTGCCTCTCATCCCGCAAGTTGACAGCACTATACACAGCTTCCAGTGGGTAGGAGCAAGGGCAGCTGGGCAGGTCTGAGAGTACTTTGCTCAGGTATTTGTTGAGGAAGTCACTCTTGCAGTTGAGCCACTTCTCACAGCTGTCTACATCTGGAGGGGAGGCAGGTGGGTGGGAGAAAAAAACAAACACACTAAGTCATCAGCAGTTCATTCTAGCCAGGAATACCAAAATTCTAAAGCACAGACATTCTTTTCCCCACAGACCCCCTACCTACAATTTAAGCAATCTATATACTCCTTACCATACCAAAAATTAAAGGTTATGTACATCATCATGCCAAAAATCCAATGTCCTCCAGATGTTGACTATAAAAGTAATGGGCAATTTGAAAGAGCAGGGTCTCCTGTTCCTCCACAAGAACCATGAGAATCCAGATCCAGCAACCAAACTGGCCCCATCTTGGCATAGCAAGCAAAGACAAATTTTATCTATACAACAAGGTATGCACCTTATTTTCAAATTTCTTAGAGCTTTCCAAGTTTGAAAACAAGGAACATATTTCATGCATGTGCCTCATTTTAAAGGAAATAAGATGGCTTTTTGAGTGGCACACCAACAAATTTAGCACTGGTGGGAGTGAACAAAAACTAGGGGGTACAGGCCACCCTAGACTACAACTCCCATCACCTTCAGTAATCACATCCATTTACCTTATGGATTTAGGATGGTGGAAAATACAGTTGAATGCATCCAGACCACAGTATTTCCAATTTATATAGAGGTAAATGCTGGAAAGTGAAAAAAGCTGACAGGAAGAAAATCCACTCTTTGAAATATGACTCCAGAGAAGAATTCTGCAGATATCATGGACTGCTAAAAAGACAAATAAATAGGTCCAAGAGCAAATCAAATCTGAACTTTATCTAGAAGCCAAAATGATCTAAATTGAGGCTATCTTATTTCAGACATACCATGAGATGACAAGACTCACTAGAAAACCTGCTAATGTTCAGTAAAGTGGAAGGTGGTAGGAAAAGAGAAAGACTGCACTACAAGTGGATTGATTCAACCAAGGAAGCCACGGCCCTGAGTTTGTAAGGTCTAAGCAGAGCTGTTAATTAGGAGATCTCTCTTTCACAGGGTCTCCATAAGTCAGAGCTGATTTGATGGCACATAATGACAACAAAATTCAAGCATAAGAGATTAGCTAGGTTCTGTTTCCATCCTTACTAGTGATGTTCAAGAATAAACACTTTACTAACCTGAGTTTAGGATGCCTGTGGTATTTTCTGCTTCATAGGGTGCCTCTTCAGTGGCAAGATCTAATTCTCCATCTGCTCCTTGAGAGAAGCAGAGAAGCAAAAATGTCATGGTGAACTTCCTAAGACATGAAACATTCCATTTCAAAGACACTACAGAAATAGAAACTATGACTGAATGTCCAATCCTTGCAGCACATAATTCCCGCCCCGTGCTCCTAGACCACAATCTGACACCACACTAGAGATATCAAAAGTTACATTTTTACAAGCAGCAAAGGAGAGAGGAGACCAGGATTAAAATATCCATGTGTTTGTTCGAAGAACTAGCATACTGAATAGGTTTTCATTATCTTCAGGTAGCTTGTAAATGACATACCAGCACAGTTTGTATCAAGTAAATTGTAAGAGAAATTTTATCTTGATGTCCCTTATTTCAGTGTCAGATAGCCTGATTCTAAGCAGGTGTTTTGTTTTTTAAAGCGAGTATTTATAGGGCCACCTGAAACATTTGGCTGCTCAAGACAGAGCAGCAAATGGTACTCTACCTGCCCATGTCAAGAGGCACAAGTACTGAAAACCAAACAAGTTATTTTGGAACATGAGGCAAAATCCCACAAATACCCCCCCCCGGTTAGTTATTTACAATACTCATGTACTGATACAATGTTCATGTTATTGATATTTTGGCCACTATCCTGTAAGTGACCCATGCAATTTTAAGTCCAATGCATGATGTCGCTGGTCGGCATCTGACTATGGGGCCATAGCCAGAAGCTCTTCTGATCCCCCCACCTCCACAAACCACTGAATGGCTATGTGATGGGGTGGCTGCAGTGGTTAAACAATGAAACGTAGAGGGTGAGAGAAGAAGCACAGTTCTGCTTCTTGAACTTCTATACTATACTCTGTCATTCAGGATCTCAGCCTAAATGTGTCAATTTTTTACCCAAGTATAAGTACTATAATGGAATCTCTTTCATTGTGTGGGAAAAAAAAGAAACCTCTATTCACTTGCTTGTGTTAAAAAAATATAAGGAGCTAGGTGCCTTTAACATCTGAAATGTAGGGACAGAATTACAGAACTGGAAGGGAACCCAAAGTCATCCAGCCCAGTTCCGGGCTGACATAATAAATCCACAGCTAAAGCATCTCTAACAGAATATGCATTCAACCTATTTTAAAAACTTCCTAAGAAAGGAAAATCTACCATCCTCTGAGGCAATCCATGCCATTATCAAGCAGTTTGCAATTTAAGGAAGTTCTTCCTAACGTTTAGTCAAAATCTCCTTTCTTATCCACCATTTGGGGCCTAACAGAAAACGAATCTGCTCCCTCTTGCATGTGGCCACCATTTCACTTAAGGACAAAAGAGTCCATAGTCTGAAAGGATTCCCTCACCACTGGAATCTCACCCTAGCCCTTGTAGATCTTTGAAAAAGGGATCTCTGCAAAATCTAAGTGCTGAGAAGGCAACTCAGAGGTATTACACAGTCTCACTGGTAGCTTTAAACAGCCAAAAGCAGAGAGAATTCAATCTATAGAGAAAATGCAGCACTGACAACAGGGCAGGAGAAGAAAAGAAAGTGTACCAGGGCACTGGGGCAAGTCACAAGTTCTTGATTCAGTGGCAGTGCACGCATAGCCACAAGAGCGCATTCTCTTCTGGTTGCCACTGCCACATGTTACACTGCAAGGAGACCAGGAACTCCACTCCTCTTCATCTTCATAGTCTGCAGATGGAAAGAAAAAGACAAATGTAACAATGCGTAACAATGATCTATGAAGCCAAGGTAAGAACTAAGCTAAAAGTTGTTCAAGGCTTTTTCTCCTCTCTCTCTCTTTCAGTTGTATCCAAATGACACAGTTAAAACGTTATGATACCACTTTGACTGCCAGGATTCCATCCTAAGGAAGCCTGGGATTTATAGTTTAGGAAGGATAACTTAAGAATTATCTGCACTAGATCTAGTGCTGTAATTGAGCAGAGGAGTATGTTACCGCCCCCACACACATCCCTGATTCGATATAATAATGATTGGCTGAGTATGATTTTAATTGGCAACACACATGAACTGGACTTAATATCAAAGTGACCTGAACCAGTTTAAGTGAACAACCTGGCAGGCAAATATACCGGAGACTCCTCTCCAAGGAACAGTGTGGTTGTAAGTGGGAAATCATGCCGAAACACTGGAAACAAAAAGATTGCTGCTGGCTTTGATAGAGGCAAGTTACAAAACAGGAAGATTCCCATAAAATCAATAGTTGCACCAATCACCTTGTCCTCTCACCTGCATCCTTTTTCTATTCTCCCAGTCCCATCCTTAAATGCGGGGCTATCCCGTGTGTTGGAGTTTGGTCAAGCACTTACACCAAAATGTAGGGTACCCTAGAGGTCCTCTAGTCATAACCTTACCTCCATACAAACTGTGGAAATTAACAGATCTTAACTGGAGGTTTGCAGGAGGGGGGCAACCTAGAGATCTCCTACCTATACTCTAAAAGTGTGTTTATTGGGGAAATGTTCAAAATGCACACAAAGATCATCACTCACATGCACAATCGCACAAGACTAACCAAAGAGAAAAGGAGGAAAATATATAGCGGAGATTTTGGGAACTGGGCAATATTTACTGTTCTGGAGTGCAGCAGAGGGAAGCGAAGTGGCTTAGGCTTGTGCTCAAGGACAGTACCTGTGAGCAATCTGAGCAGCAAAGTAGGGTCCTACTTTAATGGCTTTATCACCCAATGCTAAGCCCATCAGCCAGTTCTGGACTACACTGTCCAATTATGAACTCCATGGTCTGAGTGGCTGGAGAACCGAGTGGCTGGAGAACCACTTACAACCATTCCCTGAAGGCAGATTTTGGGTATAAAAGCCCTGATTTTGGGCAAATCAGAGCAGTACCTCATTTATAGGACCCTACTTTGTTGCTCAGATTCCTGACAGGTACTGAGCACAAGCCCAAGCCACTTCAACAACAAGATCTGCTAATTTCTACAATTTGTATGGAGGTATGGTTATGACTAGAGGACCTCTATGTACCCTACATTTTGGTGTAAGTGCTTGACCAAACTCCAACACACAGGATTCCACAGAATGCAGCCAAGCCAAGGCTTTTAAACTGCTGTAGTTACACAGTGTGGACACACTCTCAGCCATTCAGCAGACCAGTTCTCTTTCTTCCTCTCCTACATAATTATTTGGACCTATTTCAGTCTGGTTGTAGGCCAGGACACAGTACTGAAGGAACCTGTCTGACTAACCATCTATTCTGGGTGAAAGTTAGGGAGAGTGCTACCCTGTGATCCTTCTAAAGCTCTCAGTGGCTTTTGATACATCGCATCTTACCGGACCAGTTCTGTAGGATGGGAATAGGAAGCACTTTCTTACTGTGGTTTTATGTTTATCTGTAGTACTGGCTCTAAAGAGTAGTATTAGAGAATTTCTGTTCAGCCGTGGGACCTCTGAGCTGTGGGATACCACAGGATTCCATCTTGTCCCTCATACTATTCAATTTCTATATGAAGCCACTTACGGAAGTCATAAGGGGTTCTGGGGTGGGGTGCCATCAATGCACTGATGACATCTAGTTCTATTTCTGCTTCTCATCAAAATTGGCTGTGACTGTGCAGGTGCTAGAACAGTGCCTGAATGTTGTAACGGGCTAGATGAAGATGAATCCTGATAAAACAGAGGCCCTCCCAGATTGGTGGTTTTCAACTCTGCACAGGGTTGGCCTTGAAGATCACTTGGAAAATAGTGCAAAATGCAGCCGCAAGTTTGTTGACTAGAGTACCATATAGATATCATACAATACTGATCTTAAAGGAGCTGGACTGGATGCCAATATGCTTTCAGTCTGAATTCAAGGTACTGATTATGACATTTACAAGCCTAAACAGTTTGGGAACTCAATATTTTAAGGAACATCTCTCCCTTTATATACTTGCCTGAGAACTGAGGTTTGCAGGAGGGGCTTTTTTGTCCCATCAGAAGGGGCAATATGAAGTTGGAGGACATGAGAGAGGGGCCTTTTAGACTGTGGCACCCCAATTGTGAAATATTCTCCCCTTGGAGGTCTGATAATAATACTGATTTCTTTCTGACAAAAAAGCCAAAACATGGCTTTTTATTAAAGGCTTCAGGGACTAATTTATTTTGAAGTGTACCATTTTTATCTTGTTGTAGTTTCTAAGTGGTTTTAACTAGTGCTTTGTTTAATACGTTTTTATCTCGTTTAAATTATTAATAGTTTTAATCTGGATGTGTTTTAAATTGTTATATTGTTCACCACCCTGATATCCCATGATAAAGGGAGAGATAGAAATATTTAAATAAAATAAATAAATCAATACAACCAAAACTCAAAAGAGCTAATGAGCACAGACCAATTCTCAAAATATTTCTCAGACAGAGTGGCTTAGAATCCCATATTGTGCTTTTCTTTTTTTTAAATTAAAGCCATGATTTTCAGGACTCTTAATAAGATAGTTTATCTTTCTGATGAATCACCCAGATTTTAAATGGAGCACCTGCTTTATGTTTATACTCTAAATTCAGAAGTTATACAAACTACAAGTACTTATCTTTTTTAGGCCGTGATAATAGTCATCTCATCCTATGTTTTATTTTTATTTCTGTGTTGGAAAATGCATTATTATATTTGAACATATGAAGCACAGCAGAAAAGTACTTTGCCAAAATACACCATACTTGAAGGTGAAGATTAAGCATTCTCATGTCCCACTTTATCTCTTCACCCTACCTCCCTAGTATCAAATAATGAACTCACCAACTGCACCAATGGTTATAAACTCAGAGATCATTCCTGACAAAGCGTATATAACAGAAAGCACACATATAGGGGGATGCTTATGAAGCTGGTCTTGATGTCTATAACACTGTGATTTCAACAGGTTATATCCCATATTCCTCTTGCTGGATCAATTATTTTGGCTGCCTCTGAAACTCACATCTCGACTTGAGAGAATAATTAGGAGCAAATTAAGAGTTTCTGAACAACTAAAACACTGTTGCTCTGCTGAAAAGGCTACATGTTCTCCATCATATCTCAGCGGGCAACAGGTTAACTCAACTTTTAGACCTATCAAGACCAACCAAGGGGGACTCACCATAATTATACTTCTCTTTGAAGATCCAGTTCTTCTGATTGGACCACCTCTGATCCCAGTCACCTCCCACTCCACTCAGCACTGTTTCCTCCTCATCATATTCTGAAGCATAGTCTTCCTCGTCCTCCTCCTCCTCAGCCCTGCTCCTTGTGTCCAAGTTGTCATCTTCATCACCTTCCTCAACAGGGTCTGTGTATTCCCAGAAAAGTGGCCAAAAGAGATCTTTATGGGACAGCCATTCTGAAGAAGTCAGAGACCAGTCATTCCTAGTTTCCTTCAACAAGTCCACCTCCATCTCAGCCTGAGGATCATCTACTACCTCTATGGTCACCTGGAAAACAAAGTGCCAGCTAAGGCTGTTGGACGAGCACAAGAACTAAAGCAAAGCCCTGTATTGTCATTCAACACAACCTTCCTTCAAATGCCTCACTCTGTTTGCCCATCTTAGCTTTTACATTTTCTCTTGATTCCATGCTGAACAAGTCATTCAATTTTTTGTGTTCTCCTGACCTTGATTTGTTTTCTCCTACTGTTTCCCATGGCTGCTTATTTCTCTCTTCGGTGTTATCAGAACTCAAGTCCCAGTTCCAAATCTGACATTTTATTCAAGACCCAGGGTGTTGTAGTGGTTTGAACACTGGACTATGACTCTGGAAACCAGGAATCAAATCCCCACTTGGCCATGCAAATTCCCTGGGAAACCCTGGGCAAGTCACACAGTCTCAGAGTGAGGCAACAGCAAACACCCTCTGAACATATCTTGCCAAGAAAACCCTGTGATAGGTTCGCCCCAGGACTGCCATTAGTCAGATGTGACTTGAAGACACACATTACGCACACCGCAATAAACAACTAAGGTAATGAATTAAAGCCTATCTCAAAAGTCAAGACAGCATTATCCGTAGTTCTTTCATACTGTTTTACAAGGGAAAGTAAGGTAGAAGTTCCACCTGGATGAAGTAAAATCATCTGCATGGTTACTCAGTAAATCTTATAGCTTTCTATGCAGCTCCTTCTAAAATAAACGTGCACTGGTCTGCAGTACCAAGCAGTGACTATGGCCCTTTTCGCATGGCATTTTCTATGCAAAAGACCACTTGGAGCGTCATGCGATTGTGAGGAGCGATCTGCATGATGCACTCACAAGCGCGTGCCGCTCCAGGGGCCGGCAGGTGCCGATTGCGCACCTTTTCATTTTCGGCTAGAAGCCGAAAATGGTGCGCGATTGTGCATTGCTCCCGGGGCCCGTGTGCCCTTACCTGGCGTGCGGAGCCTCCAGAGCCGCACCAGTTGCACTTCCTGCCCCAGCGCAGCCTGGAAAACTCCCAGACTGCGCTGCGGAAGGAAGACACGGGGTTCTCACCCGAGCAGGCAGCTCGTGTGGAGCCGAAGGACCCCGGACGCAAGAGCCTCTCACCGGAGGCTGCTCATGCAATCCCTACACCCCAGTGCTGGAAAAAGGTAAGGTGTGGAAAGGGCCTATATTATCATTTCATAGTAAGATGGACATGCAGCCAGGAAGACATCGAAAAAATCCTTATTGCCTAGATGGGTGGTGGATGCAGAAAATCAATTTTCCTGCTTAAAAAAACAAAGGAACCTTCATGGGTGCAATTCCTAAAATAAACATATAGCGAAGCAGCAAGTTTAGCCCCTAGGTGTTAACTTACAGTAAGTGTGGCTTGAAAAGATATATAATAAGGATACAGGTTACAGTTAACTGAAGTACTGCTTCATACCACCACCATCTTTCTGATAGGAGGGGGTGTGTGTTAGAAAATAACAACAACAGCAACAGCAACAAACCCTGAGCAAATGTGGCAAAACCAATCATTTGAAACCTCACACTTGTTCACACTCTTCTGTTGTAAAAGAAACAGCACATAAATGACAGAAATGGGGAGAGAAGCATAAGGGAAGACAATACTGTGCAGCTGGGGACACACAATGCCTACCAAACCAAGGTAAGTTGCCTTCTCTAAACATAGGACATCTGGGCATTCCTTTCTCAGAACCCAAAGTTATTACCCTCAGGCCTTCAATCCAGCTTTGAATGGATTACTTTGGGGTCAGCTAAGCAGAAGAGGAGAACCAGCATGGGATAGTGGTTTGAGCACTGGACTGCAAACCTGGAAACCAGGGCGCAATTTCCTACTTGGCCAGGAAAACCCATGGGTGCAGCTCAGCCCCAGAAAATTCTGTGAATAGGTTCTCCTTAGAGTTGCCACAAGTCACAAATGACCTGAAAGCACACAACAACAACAAAGCAGAAGAGGCCACACCAAAGATTGAACTGAGTGTGGTCCTTCTTGCTGTCATGTATTGGATATCACGTCTTCCTTTATACATAGTCCAACCACCTTTAATTCACTAGGCTGAGACTGTACCTTAGAGCAACTTGACTTATCTCCACAATACTAGGCACTGCTAGTTTACTGTTTGTGACATCACAGTGTGAAATAAGGAGGTGCCAAGCATGTGGTCATGACATCTACTTCTTGTCTGATCTTTCCCCTTCAATCACGTCAGGCCTGGCAGGCCTGGCAGTGGATCAGCCAAATGGAACTGAATCCAGGCAAAAATTGAAGTTGGGATGGTCACCAAAGCATTGTGATGTATCTCCAAATACATGTCCTGTTTTTGGAATCACTCTTTGTCATTCAGAGTTGGTAGCTGGAATGCTACTGGATTCATCTTGTGGCTTTAAAGGGGAAACACAGATTGAATGAGCAAAACAAAAAGCTGGAGGGACAGAGAGAACAGTGGTCTCTCTACAGCTGAGTTGGAGAACATAGGGCCATTCAGATGTTTTGGACTGAGTCCCAAACATCTGGCCATGATGGATAGAGTTGATAGGAGGTACAGACCAAAGCATCCAAAGGGTCAAAGTTCCCCATTCCTGCCCTATAGGAAGGCCATACTGAGAGCTGTGCTGCTCGGTACAGCAAAGAGGTTGTTCTTTGTACATGATTCCTGTATATCCCTCCATGGAGGAGTGGGGTGGGAAATCAGCTGAAGAATGAAAAGTGCTAGTCTTGGGAGCCTCCAGGGGCGACAATTTTCCTCTAAAACAATCCGCAGTCTCTCTGCGCCTTGTTATGACCCCAAAACTCTCCAACCGGTTTTTGAAAACAAAACTGGAAGTGGACTTCCAGCCATTCCTAGCCTTGTTCAGGTAGGGAGCTAGTGTACCCCATGACAGATCCCAGTGGCCAAAACTTGTTTACCCTGCTGTAAGGTTAACAACAGATTCAACCACTTTGTTTCTCATTTAGCAAGTATAACCTGAACAGCCTATGGGCCTACCTGGATGTTTGGATTCTGGGCACTCAGATCCACATTGGCTAAGCCCGGCAGGTTCTGTAAGTCCAAAACAAAGGGTGTGCTCTCCTCCTGAATTGTGCCACCTGGCTGGAGGGACTGCAACTGTTTCTTGGCAGCATGATGCAATGGCCAACGGCGCTTCTGTCGGCGTGGCATGGCTCGTCCATTTTGCCTCAGATTCCGTATCTTGTTAGAATGTGGCATCTCCTCTTCTTTGATTGAAGCCATGTCGGATGAAGTAGAGATCTGTTCATTTAAGGCAGCAATGGAAGCATCAGCACTCAAATGCATTGCATATAAACATGTTTATTCTTGTCCTTCTCTAACATGGTGTCCTCCAGGTATGACGGACTACACCTGATACTGGTGGCCACAATGGGAGTTGTTGTCCAACATATCTAAAAGGTGCCACATTAAGGAAGGCTACTTTGGTTTAACTCACTTATCTTACTTGGCTTAATTCCTTATCAAGTTTACACCTAAAAACTTTAAGACACTGGTCTCAGTGGACTCCAAAACTACATCCCTCTTTAGATAATACTGTTCATCACTTTACTTCAGATCATACATCACTGTATTTTTAGGGTCTTCTTGTTCATTCTGCCCACAAGTTCATTCTGGGCTTGCCCCAAAGTCTTGCCCCAACAGGCACCACTGAAAACATGGCTCATCAAATCTAATGGTAGAAATTAGATTATCTCTGTGTATCTTTACTTCCAACTTTATAGGATTGTTCACCTAAGTTCAATGTTTTAGCTAGATGTGAAAACATTATATAACACTGTGTGGAGGCCAGGCCTGCTTTTCTTCTCACAGGCCCTTTTTGCACGGCATTTTGGAAGCGAGAGGGCCCCTTGAGCATCGCATAAATGTGAGGAGCAGTCTGCATGGCACACTCACATTTACACAACCCTCAAGAGCCGGACACGCAGCACGTATGCATTTTTTTATTTTTGGCTTTTAGCCGAAAATGCTGCGTGCTCACACACTAGTCAGGGGCCTCGGGCGTACTCACCTGCTGTGTGAAGCCTCCTGAGCCGCATTGGTTGCACTTCCTGCCCCAGTGCAGCCTACAACTCCCAGGCTGCATTGTGGAAGGAAGGGGTGGGGTGGGGCGCGGCGGGGCGCGGGCAGGGCACTCGTGTAACCAGGAAGGAGCTGCAGAGCCCAGGCAGCAGGGAAGCGGCAATGTTCCTTCCAAGGTTTCTTGTGTGACAACCCCCGCCCAGCAGCGCAAACGGGTAACGTGCAAAAAGTGCCATAGACAAGAATGGCAGGTCTTTAACCAGTTAGTTAAAGTGCCTTGCCCCCTTATACAGCTGTTTTCCCCTTTAAAACCACCACAGTGTATAAAGAATAAAGCCTCTCAGTTGTTATTCAAAATGGTTTCTTGTACTGTGGCAGCATGTTACTAACTGATTAGAACTAATTGAAAGTACTCTACTGACTCAGAGTTTATAAAAATATAATGTACTCTTTATTAAAATAGCAAATAGGGAAAGATACTGGGTGTTATAAGTATATCCAAGTAATACAGAACTTCAACAGATGTTTATCCAGTTTCTTATAGATTAATCCAGTATTCAGATACAGAACTTTCATACACACATAGCCCTTTGGTTTCCTTTTGCTCAAAGGCTTGATTTCCAGATCAGAGTCACACCTTCTGACCCAACTCAAAATGGTTTGGTTTCTCTCTCCCTCTCTCTAGACCTCTCAGAAGACAACCACTCTTACCCAGACAACCCCCCTGGCTGGCTGAAGGGCTCTATCCTAGAGCTCTTTCTCTCTCTCTGAAAATATAACTGAAGGAATCTCAAAAATCCACATCAATGTCTTAATATATAGACCTTCTCCTCTCAAACCTCACCTCCTCCCTCTCACTAATGGGCTGGGTTTCCCTCATACAGAGCCACTTTGGTTACCTGGCAACTTGTTACTAGGGCTGCCTGCCACTCAAGTTAGCCACATCCATAGGCTTCATCACACACTGTATCCCACTATGCTGGCTCACCTTTTAATTTAACTATTAACCTTTGGGGCCCAAGATGTTTCAGATTCCAGCTCCCCAAACCTCTTACAACTGACTAGACAAGCTGGGAATTCTGTGAGTTATACTCCACAAAAGTTAACTTTGCTGGACCCTGGTTCTATCTGTGGCATATCCAAGTAGGACTGAAAAAGATGCCTACCTGAAATTGTGGAGAATTGCTGTCACTAAATATAGAATGTATTGGTCTGGAAAGCCCGCTTGGTGTAGCGGGTGTTGAACTCAAACTCCAGGAGACCCTAGTTTGAATCCCTGCTCAGCCACAGAAACTCACTGGGTGACCCTGGGCAAGTCACACTTTCTCAACCTTAGAGGAAGGCATTGGTAAAACACATATTGGTAAATCTTGCCAAGAAAACCCTATGATAGGGTTGCCGTAAGCTGGAGTGGATCTGAAGGCACAAAACAATACTGAATTACATAAACCAATTATCTGAGTTGGTAGACGGCGACTTCCTGGGATCCTGTGTGCCACACAGCTTGGCTCCTTTGTAAGGATGTGCCCAACTCTGAAGCAGACTTACACGGAAAGCAAGCTTCACAGCTTAGATCTTATCCAACACAGAAGCAAAGGCTAAGGTCATGTAACTGCATTTACTTCGCCTTCATCTCTTGATGGTTTTGCTTTCTTTTACTTTTTGTTTAAAATTGAGATTGCTCACTACCCTGGGGCAAGGACTTATCTTCTGTTTGCTTATTTATGTGGCTTTCAGTATAAAGTGATTTGCAAGGTGAATTAACAGCAACATCAAAACAAAACAGAACAAATGCAGATGTGATTTAAGTACTAGTAAGATAACGAGAATTAATCTAGGGCACAAGGACAACAACTAGCTATTTGCTAAATACTCTCCAGGAGAGAAAAGTGTTGAATTTTTTTCTTCAAGTGTTCCTGTGGCAAGTTAGAAATCCAAGGCACCACCACCAAAAAAGTCCTCAGCCTCCAGAACCACCCACTGCACACCAGCAGAATAAGGAATATGGCCAGCAGAGATTATTAAGTTGACAAATTCTTAAGATACTTTGTAAAGCATTAAGTTTCTTGTGTGCCTTCGTTTCCAACTTAAGGCAATTCTATCAGAGAGTTTTCTGGAGACTGAGCGTGCGTTATGTACCCAAAGTACTAATGTTGTAAGTAATGCCTCCATAAACAACTGCCCTTCCATCATACCACTCACATTCCCAGCTTGCCAATTATACTGTATCTCATTAAAATGGCATCAACAAAAATGGTTGTTCTGTTTCAATGTGGCAGAGAAATCAAAACTAACTAAACTCCTGTATTTTATTAGGTAGGTCATTTGAACAAACAGATCCTCTCCATTTTATATTATCTGGACCTGCTGCATTCTGCAGAGTGGAAAACTGCCATACTGGTATATTTTATTTTTTAACCAGGACCTCATTTATGGAGAAAGAGGGGGTGAAACTTAATGTGGGAATTGGCCAGAGGTGGGAGATCAACTTGCCAATTAAAATAATGAAGCAAAACTAGAATCCTACTGAAAAGCATTGTTCCTCAATAAAAGATTTCCCTGTGTTCTGCTAGATTTAACTCTTTGTACCAAGGAGCTCCAAAGTGTTCCTCAGAGGACTCCTCTTCAGAGCATTAGCCCATTACATCTTGCCACTGGGAGCTCAACAACAACAACACACAACCCAAGTTCTCCAGCCTTGCTCCCTATATGCAACTTCCTTTCACTGCAGGAACCCACAGTGGAGCTGCAGGATTAGAGGAAATAGGGATGCTTCCCTCCCCAGACGGGATACTGAGAAGCACTATTACCTGCAATTAGGGCTTGATGGCCTGGGAAGGACTCTTCCCCCTCCATCCCACTTTCATCCTGACCGCTGGAGCACTTCAAAGGGAGCTAGAGCCGGTCCGGACTCACTAGAGCGCACACACAAGGCATCGTCAATGGATTTACAAGGGCTGCACATCAAAAGGACCTGAAGCCTGTCTTCCCCTCCCACAGTGAAAGGAAGAGAGAGCAGCAGGGAGATTGCTGGTCCCTTTGCTTTTTATTAAATAGCCCAGCTAGCTGTGGCCAAATACTACAATAATATGCACACTTACCAAGACTAGCTTTCACATGCACGACTGAAGAAATCACTGACTGCTCTAGTCTGCTGGGATTTTGTGCGGTCTTTCATGCTATACAGCCCTGCATCCCACTTGGCAAATGAGGGCTTGATAAAAGTTAAGATTAACTCATAGGATATCCCAAAAAGATAGCCCAAAAGATAACATATACCATTGCCAGAGTCACATAAGTACTGTCCAGGGCCAGCCCTACTATTAGCCAGAATAAGGTGAGTTTGTTTTCTACTGTTTCAGAGACTAGAAAACAAACCAATGGATTAAAAACAAAAAAACAACAACAAGAGATTCTACCTAAACATTCAGAGAAACTTCTTTACTGTAAGAGTTTTTTGACAGTGGAATAGACTGGTTCAGAGTAGGGAACAGCCTCTCCTTCTTTGGAGGTCTTTAATCAGAGATTGCATGGGCATCCACACATCTGATCTGGGTCCCAGAAAAGAGTTGCAGATAGTTTGCTATTTAATTTATTATGATTATATTTTCACTGCCAAGGAAACCATGACCAGCATCACCAAAGAGACATCTGAGGGGCTATAGCTTGACCAGCCTTGGCTGCTGCTGGATGGGGTGTAATTTCTGCTCCACACCAAGTAAAATGTCTTGTGTTGGCCCTGCCATTATCTCTTATGTTATGCCCACACATTTCAGTTAAGCTAAAGAGATCTATATCAAAATCAGCACTGAAATCTATATGCTGTAAAACTGAAGGCTCATGCAGGCTTGCAAACAGATTTATGGAATTTATTAGCCCAAGGGAAACTGAGGCAAGTCATGGGGGCTGCCCCTGAAAAGTGTTCAGAAACTATAGCTATTGCAAAATGTGTCAGACAAATGTTGGACACGTATTCTAGAACCCCTACATGCCAGTCTAACAAGAACTGCTCTGGCCTCCAACTGGCTTCTGAGTTCAATTTAAGCTGCACATTTTGCCTGTCAAAATCCTAAACAGCTTGGGACCAGGACATGTAAAAGACTTCCTGTCCAATATGATCCTGCCTGAAAGCTGAGATCCTCAGCAGAGGTTATGTTGTTCATCCTACCACCCAGGTTGGTGGATTCACAACAGGGCTTCCTCTGTAGTGGCTCCTCAATTGTGGAAGTTCTTCCCAAAGGAAGTGAGGCTGACCCTTTTCCTTTTGTCTTTCCAGTAGCTGTAACTGGTCCCAGAAACTGCTTTGGCTACTGTAACTGTCTGGTTTTAAATTATTTTAGGAAGTGCTTTGTGTCTGTTCCTAAGCATGTTTTTTAAAAGTTTTTTTATTCATGTACTTAATGTTTTGAGTTTTTTAGATCCATTAGACCTCACCTTAGAGGGCCCAGTGGGCTCAGATATGACACATAAATCCTTTAAACATATCAACAGCTTTTTGCACCTTGACTCCCTGCTACTCAGTCTGGGGAGCAACAAAATAACTAGTGTCAGTCATAATGTAGACCATGGAATATACTTTCAAAATCAGAACTCTCTTCAGCCCCTGATCAAAAAAAGTGAGTCACCGCTAAGTTGGCACTGTGCTCTTCTGGGCCTTAGCTGGATTACAACATAGTTCTGACCAACCACTAAGAACACAGATTTCAGTTACTAGTCATCAAAAGACTTCAATATTACTTTTAATTGATTTTTCTGGGGAAGTTACTTTTCATCCATTAGCACTTGAAGCATTAATGTTCCTTCCCATTAGTTATGTCATGCTAGCTGTCCTATGTTTTTTGATTTTCAATATCCAAGAGGAGAAAAGCTAAAAATTCACCAGTAGACCCCATACAGTGGTGGCTTGACTGATTATTCACTCTGGAGATGCTGCTCATGGCTTTAAAATAGCACCCCAAATCAAGAGAAAGACAAACAGGGAAGTGAAAGCAAAAGAATAGGCATAGCCTGCCTGGCTCAACATACCCATCATGAGTCAAACCTATAATGATATAAGTGGCTCTCTGTGTGACTGACTAGCTTAAATACCTACAGAGGCTGTCTGTGCCCTGATTATGGATTTTTTGCTCAGAGGCCTCGATGGTATTGATACCATTTTGGTACCCTGTTGAAATTAGACTATCCATCCAAATGCTGGAGGCTCTGTGGAATTGAGGTTATTTTAATGATGCTGAATTGTTTTTAATCTGGGATGGGTGAGCTCTTGAAGCCCAGGGGTCAAATTTCCCACAGTGGGTGTCAATTTCTCACACTGGGGCAGCCATAGCCACCCCAAATTGGAGGAAAAACTAAACCAGAAGCGGCTGGAATCCACTTCCAGCTTAGACTAGCATCCTGTTGAGAACTGATGGCATCATAAACAACTGCAAAGTTTAGAACTGTGGCAACTGCTGTATTCCCAGGAGGTGAAATCAGTTGCAGCTGCATCATCAGCCCCACTGCACAAGCACTGTGAGCAACATGGCCACTGTATTGCAATCACAATGTGCAACAGTATGGCACAGTAAGAAACAGGTTGCTCTTGCAGAATGACAGTGCAAGGAGAGGGACAACAGCCCCCAACAGAGTCACAGGGCACAGGTAACTTGGCAATGTCGGCAAAGAGGGCAATGTTAAGTCAGAGCTGCCCTGTGCCTCACTGTGAAAAATTCCCCACCTTCTGTGGTGCCTCATTGTGCAGTCCTGGGTCCTCATATCAGATTTAGGCCAGTAAGCAGAATTAAAAATACACATACCCAGTAACAACAGGATAAAAACTGGCAGGTAAATATGTTGCAGAAAACTACAGAAAACAACAACTGAAGTTAGAACTTCACAGTATTTTGTGACTGAAAAATTGCCATTCATATATAAATGAGTTGTCTCTCTTTTCTCCCTACCCTGTAGTGATAGTATCAGTATAAAACTGGTAGGGGAATTTAGTGCTAGAAGATATTCAAATCACTGTGAGGGCCAGTAGTAAGACAAGCGGAGCACTCCTGTGGCCCTCAGCTCCATGTTGTGGATTCCTGTTTAAAGAGAAGAAAGAGACTCTCCAGATATCACTCGGAGAGCTGGGGAACATCACCAGGAGAGGTCTATTGTTCTCATGTCCCAAAGGCATCTGGTTGACCACTGTGAGAATTGTATTATTTTATTTAAAGAGTGCACTTTGGCTGGTCCAGGAGTGATTTTCTAACATTCAGTTCCATACAGGAGAAGATTGTCCTTAAGGTAGCCTAATTCCAAGGCAGTCAGAGCTTTAAAGGTTCTGTACTCTTTAAGCGGTCCTAGACGCAGGCTCAGTGTCAGTGAAACCAGAGTAATGAGGGATCATGAGTCATCCAACAGTCTATTGGCAACATTTCCAAACCCTTCTCAAAGGCAATCCCAGCTTAGAATGCTGGGAGTTACAGTTTAACAACATCTAAAGAGCCACATTATTCCCATCCCTGGTATAAACCACCTGCAAAATGTTTTGATATTCCCACTCCCCCTCAGACTCATATTCTTGCCAATAAAGTCTTTTTTTCCACTGACTAAAGGCTTAGGCCACTTCCACACTACACTATTATAGTGCTATTATTCCACTTTCAACATCCTGTGGAATTCTGCGGTTTGTGGTTTACTGAGGCTAAAGAGCTCTCTGGCTGAGAATTCTAAATGCCCCTCCCTGAACTACAAATCCCAGGATTCCATAAAATGTTGAAAATAGAATAATAGCACTATAATAGTTTAGTTCAGAAATGGCCTCTGTCACTAATTTCACACTCTTGGATGTTGGGAGTACCCAGGCATACAGGTAAAGGATGGGAAGGAAGCTAAATTAAAGCACTCTGCTTGAAATAAGAATCTTGCACATATCAAATGAAAGTTTCCTTCTGTCCCAAATTTCTAGCATTGCAGGAATGTAAAACTTCAGTTGAGCACTTAGAAATACAGTTCAGGCACCCAAAGAAAAGAGGCAGTCAAAACTAACAAAGGAATGTGAATACAGCAAATATAACATTTCTGGGTGTGAACAGTTATCAGTGTGTCTCTGATATGCTAGAAATTGAGGACTGAAGGAAAATTTCACTGAAGAGGGGCAGAATTCTTTTTTGGAGTGGGAACGATCCACTCTTCCAGAGCTACACTGCTGGGGGCACACTTCTAGACCAGCAGCTTTGAGAACCCTTTCTCTTCTGCTGTAAGCTACACATGGAATTGCAACTTTCTGTTTTTTTAGATGGTGAGGAAGGGAAGAATAGTGTGTTTTTTTTTAAAGGTAGACACGACATAGCTTTGTGGATGGGCAAGTGACACCTAGACATATCATTTTAGCAATGTGCTAATTTCCCTTTCATAATTTGAGCTAAAATCCTTGTTTGTTTAAAGTTAATTGTATGATTTCCCCCACTGTTTTTTGTGAAAACAACTGCTTAAGATAAGCATGCCTCTATGTGTATAGGTATGTGTCTGGTTGCAAGGCTGCAGAATCACTATGCCAAATCCTTGACTCCCAACTCCAGCTCCTCTATTTTTCTACGTGAATTAATTAGTAACAAATGTGAATTCATTAGTAACAACAAATTTACTGTAGTAAAATGGTGGCACAAAGCATGTCATCACTACCACATGAATTAATAGCCTACTAAGACTGATAAAACATAAATATATTTATTTGATTGCAATTTATGAACAAGACAACTTTTCTAAATTCCCATGAAAGCAAAGCATTTAATATTATAACCTTTATTTTGAAGCTGAAGTCAACAAATTTCTATCTATTCTGACTCTGATTCCACCTAAAGTTACTTCCAACTCTGCAGCCCCATCTAACTGTGCGCTGTGTGGGGTGGGTGAAGACAGCTAAACATTCAGCACAACTTAAGCATTTTTCTGCCTGAAGATATTCCTCACAGAGAAGCTGAGTGGAGTGCCAGTTGGATATGGGTAATGAAATAACTCCTCTGGCCCCAGCTGAGCCACCATAGTGTAATGGTTTGAGTGTTGGACCATGGCTGGAGACCAAGGTTTGAAAACCCATTCAGCCATGGAAACCCACTGGGTCATCCTGGGCAAGTTGCACTCTCTCAACCCCAGAGGAAGGCAAAGGCAAACCCTCTTGGAACAAATCTTGCCAAGAAAACTCCATGATAACCCCAATTTAGAGTTGCTCTAAGTCAGAAACAACCTGAAAGCACATAAGAAGGTCCTTTAAAAATAAAAATCTCCAACCTTACTGAGGACATGCAAGGTTATTTTCCAGGAAACTGCCCTAAAGCTTTCATAGACAGTTAAGGACCATAGTCCTGCAAAGGGATCACTGATTGGGGACAAATTATTTGAGCTGGTTCCACCTCCTACATGTTGCAGCTAATCTAGCAAGAAAATCCCCTTTTACACTTGCAAAAGTTAGAAGCTGTACCTCAGGCCTTTCCCAATTTCCTGAACACGTGCCCCCCAGTAATTGAAGAATGTAAGCTTCCCCACCTGTGAACAGTTGCTCAACAGGAGAACAAGAACGGGTACGTCATTCACACAGTTCTGAAATATGGCCAGGCAGCCTAAATGATGCTCTCTTCACAGATTTTCAGCAGCATGGCACATCAAGTGTAGAGGTCCATGCCAAAAAAAAAAAAAAAAAAAGGTTCCTGGGGAATACTCTGACAGATTCACCCAGCCTTGGAAAAGGAAGTCTAAGCTGTCTCTTTCCACAACGGTATAGATTTAAGGAGCAGCTGGCTTGGCCAAGTAATGCAACCACTACTCTATCAAAGGAAGGGGAGGGCAGGGGGAAGCAGATGTGGGCTTAAGACATCTGTGCAACCTCTCATCTTGGCAAAGACATTACACAGAGGCCTGCACCTGGTGCTCTCTGGGTTATGACATTGCATGTGCCTAGGGGATACCCAAGGACCTGCCCCTCCCCTTTTCCCCACCCACCAGTTGGTCAAGATAGATGCTTGCCTAGGGCAACAGTTTATAAGGGGCAGTGGAACAGCTGTGGATAATTAGCAAAACACAAGCTATGCAAAGGGTTCTTTTATCCCCACTGTCCTGCAACCTCTGGCATCCCAGGACTGAATGAAGGAGACAAAGGAGCCTGAAGGTAGGCTGCCAGATTCCCAAGAGGCTATGTTTCCTATATCTTTACTACGTGAACAAACAAGTCCAGGTGCACACTCCCAAAAGCACAATGTTTCCTTGCCTGAACTCTACAACCTCCCCCCTCTCAAATTAAACTCATTTTTTAAACTCCCTAATGCAGCTTCTGGCTTTGACAGCTGGAAAAGAGACATACATTTTAATAAACTCAGTGTCTCTCCCTCCTCCCGTTCATATATCCCCATGAGGTTAAAACAAACCAAAACAAACCATACAAGCCAAAAAAACCACAAAGCAACTCTGCATTCTAGAAGGAGAAGAGAAACATATTAAGACATACCATGAATTCCAATTTTCTTGGGTGATATCACTATTCTAGCCAATGGGAACCTCTGGAACCTCGCATTTACTTCAGAATTTGTCTTTAGTTGGTACAGGATTTTGGGAGCGGAAGAAAAAGGCAAGGTACCTCTTATTGCTGAAAATCAGCTCTTTGCTTTGATTTAATCTCTTATTCAATTCATTACTCCCATAACAAAAGCTCACAAACACAGGCAGAGTATGGCAGGACAGCAAACTGCTATTTTAAAATTTGTTTTTATATGGGTGTTCTTGTTATCCTTGCTTCAAGGGGAGAATGTTTATGGGATTTTCTACTCCAGGTACCAAATAACTCTACCAGTACTTAAGTACTATACACCTTGCCATGAGGTGAGGATGATTTACTGTTGTGCCTCAGAGATCAAAATATCTTGAGCTGGCTATGCTAAAATGACATCTCCCACCTACTGTCTATGGAAAGGTTAGGAGTATGAACTCTTTCCCTTAAATGTGCTTTTTTACAGGAACCTCCCAAATAAGAAAGCTGAAAATCTTGTCCAGTGAAAAAAGGATAAAATTTCTCCTTTCTTGCCCTTGCCTCAATCCCATCCAAGATTCTTTCCCTCCCAGATAGATGACTTTCCTTGTTTCCTCCCTTTCTTTTGCCCCCACCTTCCAGAATGTGAGGCTCCTCTACCCCCTATCTTTACCAAGATAATTTAGCAGTTCTGAAAAGGAAAAATTGCTACAAAAGGCTAAAGCGCTTTTTGACATGCAAAAAGAAGCCTCTCTTTCACAAAAGACCAAGACTTCAGCGTGTGTTTTGTGCCAGCAAATTGGATCTCATCTGAGGACAAAGTAGTACAGAAGAGGACTTAGTTGATGTGGAAACAAATGAAAAAGGTAAAAAGCACTCCCACACGCAAAGGGGCTGCCCCCAGAGCAGGCGGAGGCTGCCTGCAGTGGGCTGTGCATTGCATGCACGCACACAGAAGCAGGCAAGCAAGCAAAGGCAGCCTCCTTCCCAATGCTCTGCAAAGGCACGAGAGAAGCCTCTCCCTCTCCAGCCCCCACCTGGAGCCATCATTTACCCACTGTCTGTGACAGGACAATTATCTGTTGCCAAGACAAGGACAGACGTCAGGAAGGGAGAGAATGACGCCGGTAGGTCAGGAATAAGTAGCACGAGACAGATGGGCTCCCGGGAAAGGAATAGCCTGCCTTCATCCCCAGCCATAAAACTGAAGAGAAAATAAACCTTACAGGAACATTCAGGGCAGAGATGATGACGCTAAATGGAACGTGTCCCAACAGCAGCAGCTCCTTCCAGAGTAGAAGCGTGAAAAACATCCACAGAAATTACTATCTTTTATCCTTTCATCAAGTTATTCTACTTGGTGCATCTGGAAACTACCAATGAAGTGCAAAAGAGGCCTCTTATCTGCATTAAACCTCAAAGTTATCATTAACATCAGGTCAGGTTTACAGATTATAGTATCATAGAATCACAGAGATGGAAGAGACCACAAGGGCCAGTCCAATCCTCTGCTATACAAGAATACACAATCAAAGCATTTCCAACAGATGGCCTTCCACTCTGTTTAAAAATCTCCAAAGAAGGAGGCTCAACTATATGCCAAGGCAGTATATTCCACTGTGGAACTGTTCTTACCATAAGGAAGTTCTTCCCAAAGTTTAGATGAAATCTCTTTTCTCGAAATTTGAAGGCACTGCTCCATGTCCTAGTCTCTGGAGTAGCAGAAAATAAGCTTGTTCCATCTTCCGTACAGCTTCCTTTCAAATATTTAAACATGGCTATCATGTCACCTCTTAACCATCTCTTCTCCAAGCTAAACATACCCAGCTCCCTAAGCTCTTCCTCATACAGCATAGCTTCCAGACCTTTTATCCCCTCTGGACACATTCCAGCTTGTCAATACCGAACGGTGGTCCCCACAACTGGATACTGTATTACAAGTGAGGTCTGACCAAAGCAGAACGGAGTGCTGCTATTACTTCTCTTTATCTAGACACTATACTCTTGTTGATGCAGCCTAGAATTGCACTGGCTTATCAGTTCCCCGAATCCTCCAGCCAGAATGGTCACTGGCTATAGGAGATCCTGAGAGCAGTAATCTTAAAAATAAAGGTTTCCAAGCTCTGGGGTTTGTGGGGGTTCTACCTTACTCTTATTCCACCTGCAGACCAGGAAAACTGTGTCCAGTTCTTCTCAGTATGACAATTTAAGGGGAGCAAAGCATCGGAATGTTGTCTGGAGGGGCTCACAAACAACAAGATGGGGCCTAGATACACATCCTATGAGGTAAGGATATATGAATCGGCTATGTTTAACTTGGAGATGTGATGACTACAAGACAGTTTGTTTTTCTTATGTGCCTTCCAGTCTACTCTAACTTAGAGCAAATCCATCATAGGGCTTTCTTGGCAAGATTTATTCAGAGGTGGTTTACCATTATATTCATATTAGGAGGAAAGACTATGACTTGCCCAAGGTCACCGAGTAGCTTTCCATGACTAAGGATTCAAATCTTAGGCCATTTCCGCATGAGACTGTTGTAGCGCTATGATTCCACTTTCAACATCCTATGGAATCCTGGGGTTTGCAGTTTAGGGAGGGGCTGGCCGGCCCCTCCCAAAACTGCAAACCCCAGGATTCCATAGGATGTTGAAAGTGGAATCATAGCGCTATAACAGTCTCATGTGGAAACGGCCTTAGTCTCTGCCTGAGTCCTAGTTCACCACTCAAAGCACTACACATGGGCTCACAGGAGGCAACAGTTACCTTCAATTACTTGAAGGGTATCCACCCAGATGATGGGAATAAAATTGTCTCCTGACTAGGGCAGTATCTAAATTAACAGGATTTGGGCTAAACACTAAGAACAACTCTCTGGCACACAGGCCTTTTAAAATGGAACAGAGTGTTTTAGAAGTGGCCTTTGTAACAACATGTTGAACACTATCCTATCTGAGGTGCTGCAGAAGTACATTTCCTGCACTGGCAGCGGTTGGATTAGATGACTTTTAAGATCCCTCACCTCTGATTCTACACAACCAGCTACAGTACTATTTGCACCCTAAGACTGTTAAATGTCATGTTAGCTATTAAACCTAACAGCTCATGAACCCTGCTCATCCCAAGGCCACATAGGGGATCAATTTAATTTTTCTCATTATTTTTGAAAGTGCAGTGGACCCTCAGCTCAGGCAAGAGATAAGCAAAGAGTGTTTTTTTCTCTTATGCAGTTTTGACAATCTAAACCTCTGCTCTTAAAGCTACTCTTAACTATATGAGCAGGGAAATATGGGCATGGCATTAAAAAAACCCGCATGACCTCATCAGAAATCTCTGTCTTCATGCTTACTTTTTTCAGCAACTATTCACAGATCACAACACACTCTGCTCATGTACTTTCAGACCCTGAGATACATTTGATATACAAGGAGCATTCCATGTAAGACATGTAGCTTGGCTTTAAAATTTGCAGTTGTTCAGAGCAGTAAATGCTTGATTATGCAAAGTGAGAGACATAGAAAAAACACGGAAAGCTATGTTGGCCATAAGAAAAACTCCAAAATCTGTATTAGTTAACCAAAATCTGTTAAGTTAACCAAAGGAGCACAAAAATGGGTGTAAACATTTGAAATCTCCAGGTGTCTTCATGCAAAAACAGCCACAAAAAGCAGATGTGTGAGGGGAATCTCCTTTTTTGTAACTTGTGATGAAGAGACCTATAGATTTTGAAAGTTGGTGCACACTTTGGTACTCCCTTTGGTTGCTTTAATTACCATAATTTGGGTTGTACAACACAAGAGAAATCACACGTACTGATTTAATTCCCACAGTTTAGAGCTCTTAGTGAATATGATCTGGCTTATATGAGCTATACGGTTATTCCCTCTGCCTCCCAGGTAATCAGGTTTTAAACCAACACAGATTTGTTGATTTGTTCTTTTTCCTGCAAAATTTTTAATCAAAATAAAATTATCATCCTTTCCTATACCAAACAAGTCTCTTTCTCTCACTCTCTCTCTCTCTCACACACAGATTTATCTGAACCATATTGTTTCACACTGGGGAGCACAAACTCTTTCTAAATCGTTCCTTCTTTCTTCTCAAATACCACAGTTTCTGGCAGGCAAAAACCATTCATCTAGAGCAAGAGTGGGCAGTGGTCCTCCAGAAGTCCCATCATCCCTCTACATGAGGGTTGTGAGGTCAAGAGAATCCCAGGCCCTGCAACTCTAGGGATGGCCCCTTAAGCACAAAGTCTAACAAATGAGAAAGATTTCTTTGGAAATATAAATTTTCCAAGCTCTCTACTGACCAGAAAAAAAACCTTTTCCTAGATATATTTTTCTATGTGGTGTAGCAGTTTGAGTGTTGGATTATGACCCTGGAGAGCAGAGTATGGCCTTTTCCACACGTGCAAATAAATCGGTGTGGAGCGACCTCTGAAGGGCGTAGTCCACACGTTTTAGCGCTCTAGATCGGACATAATTTTCAGGTTCCACACGTTCAATTGCACGGAGACGGCACCATCAGTCAGCATGCGGTCTTTTTAAAAACCGGGAGAGAAGGTGGTCTTTTTTTCGTATCGCTCTATATCGATCGTTCCCGGATGTGTGGAAGCAAAAATACGGGCCGATTCGTGCGTGACGTAATTGGTGGGCGGGACGTGGGCAGGAAGGCGCCATGTTTTTTGGTCTCGGAAAGCGTTTTCCTGCAGCTAGGAAAGGGGAAAAAGCTTGCAGGTAAGTGCTTTCATGCCGAAAAACAGGGTTGGGGGGGTTGGGGGATTGTCGGGACCCCAGTGTGCCCTGCGGGGGCCTCCTGGCTGTGGTTTTAAGCACATAACGCGCAAAAGTGGACGGGTAACGTGTGTACTATGGGGTGCGAATTAAAACGGTACAGGCTGCATGCGTGTGGAACGTGGTGAAAAATGTCCGCTTTGAGGTGGACCCGAAATAAACCGTCAGGAAACGATTTATTTTCCCCATGTGGAAAGGGCCTATGATTCCCTGCTAGGCCATGGAAGCCCACTGGATGATCTTGGGCACGTCACACACTCTCAGCTCCCAGAAAACCCTGTGAGAGGTTCGCGTTAAGACTGTCATAAGTCAGAAACGACTTGAAGACACACAACAGGTACCCACTGGAAACTGTTGGGACCTTACGTCTTTATAAGTGTACTCTTGTCTGTGGGAGTTAGAACTCCGCAGTTGTGTAACATCACAACCAGTAAGTAGAGGGATGCTGTTACATTATTGCATAACAGAACCACTGAAATGCCTGATGGGCATTAGTGCACAGTGCACATCAGTGTGTGATGAGCATTGACCTGTATCACACACTGATGCGCATCATGCAGCAATGCACAGCAGGTGTTCTTGCCAGTATCCCATCATGCACCTTTGCAATTCAATAAAGGTGTTTCTTCGTGCCACTGCTAAGTATAAACGTACCATATTTGCTGGCATATAAGATGTACTTCCCCCCTAAAAAATACCCTCTGAAAATGAGGTGTGTCTTATACATCTGCAAACACAGTAAAGCTAGAAATACATAGGGAAGGGGGGGGCAAAAGGAGTTCTCTCTACCCAGCCAAAACAAGAAAGGAGGTAGTGGAAGCCTAGTGTAGCAGTCTTTCCCTTCCCTTCCTCTCCTGTGCAATTTGACTCTTTTGAGAGTTCTCTCTGCCCAAGTAAATAGCAAGGGTGGGGTGGTGGTGCAGCACTGGTGGTGCAGCACTATTTTCATTCCCCTCCTCTCCTGTGCATTTTGTCTCACCAGGAAACTAAAAAATTTTGTTCCTGCAAAGTAGTCCTTGAAAAGTGGAGTGTGTCTTATATGCCGGTGTGTCTAATATGCCGGCAAATATAGTATATGTAAAGCTATGTAACATAACAGGTCATAAAGGTTTCCAGTGACTACTTTTAAGAATACACTGGGGCTATAATCCAGCCACAGAAGCTTTTCCAAGCAAAAAGAAAGTTCCTGGATTTAATAGATCGCGCTCATTAACCAATGTCCTTCAGTGTCTGCATTTGCTTTTCTTTTTTTACAGTTAGCTTGTAACTTCCTTCCTGAGCCGACAAATAACACCATCATCACACTACTAACACCACTATGTTTTTGGGAGGGAAAGATGGAGATAATTACAACAGATCAGGAACAGCACAACAGAAACTAACAGGCAATCCAAACAAACACATGCATTCAGAAAGAAGCTTTACTGGGTTTACATCTTTAAAATGCTGAGAATCTAACATGTCCTTTTTTCCACACTCTGATCTAGCTTTGATCTAGCCTGGTTTTGATTACGGATCTGCTGAGAGAGGACTTAGTTTCTGTCTTCATTATAATTTACACAGTATATTGCCACTGCTATGGAAAAAAATGGAGCCACACTGAGTCCTAGAGCATGAGATTAAAACTGGGAAATAATGGAAAACTACTTTGGCACGGATGTATAAGGTGGGAGCAAAAGTAAGCAGCAATTGAAGAAATATATGACAGTGAGCAGCAAGGAAGGAGGCCGTTAAAAAAAAGAAAGGAAATTGACTGGGAGATTCTGGGAATTGTACTCAAAAAAGTAACATTTCTAAGCTCTGCTCCAATTATTGTTCAACTGTCATTCTCATCAGGCAGTCTGGATCACGCCAAAGGGTGATGGGAATAATAGTTAATCAACAGCTGAAGGGAAACAGTCAAGCCCTTATGGGGAACCCTGAAAAGAGATATCAGTGACAAGCAAAAATTGACAGCAGGAATGCCCCCTCACATCTGAACCATGACATGAGGATCGGGGGGGGGCTTTAATTCTTTGTGCCTCTTGCAGAGATCCTGATGTGGATGGTAGGGGCACACCGTTTATTTCCACTTGAAGAAAAACTCCCTTCTACACCAATGGAAATTTTCTTTCTCAGCTTTTGACCAAGATCGTTCCCTCAGCAACTAGTTGCTTCTTTGAAAGCCACTGACATGTCTGCTTTGTGTAAATGGCACTTAGTCTAGTTCAAAGTTCAGAAAAGTTACTTTTCCAGACTTTTCTCGTGTTGAACAACTCTTACTGTGAGGACATTTGTAAACCAGTGGACCAAAAGCATTGTAAACAAAGGCCATTTCCGCACTAGCCCGCTATAGCACTATGATTCCACTTTCAACATCCAATGGAATCCTGGGGTTTGCAGCTTGGGTAGAGGGCGGCTGGCCCCTTCCAAAACTACAAACCCCAGGGTTCCATAGGATGTTGAAAGTGGAATCATAGCACTATAACAAGCTAGTGCGGAAATGGCCAAAGGTCAGAAGCAAGTCTGCATAGACAAAACTCTTCTAAAACTTCATGTGGATAACACTTCATAAAGTAACAGTACAACTTTTTTTTTTTTTTTTTTGGGAAAAAAGTGTCCAATTCTGGGCAACACAGTTAAAGAAGGATGTTCGCAAGTTGAAATGTCTCCAGAGAAGAGCAACCAAGACAGTAAAGGGTCTGGAAACCAAGCCCTACAAAGGAACAATTTAGGGATCTGGGTATGTTTAGTGTAGAGAAGACTAAGCAGTGATGTGACAGCCTGCGAAGGGAGGAGCCAGGCAAGCGTGGTTGGGGCCAGTCAATCACAGTTCAGAGAATGCTGTGGAGGGGCCTATGGGAGAGCAAGGATACAAAACTAAGGCTTGTCTCTGACAGAAGAGCTCCCAGGCTGCACTGCAGAAGGAAGGGGAGGGGCGGTCGCACGACCAGGAAGCCAGCTGCGGGACGAAGAAGCAGTGAAGAGAGCACCTCGTGCAAGAACCTGCTTGCACGAATGGCATCTCCCCCCACCTCCGCGATAAGGTAATGTGCGGAAAAGGCCCAGGAGTGGTGGTGCGCAAGCGCGAGCCACGCACTCACGTCCTCCTACCCCCTTTGGCGGGAGTGCGTGCGGCCACAGCGTCGCCACAGCAGGAGTGGTGGTGCGCAAGTGCGAGCCACGCGCTCATGTCCTCCTGCCCCCTGTTCAAAAGGGACTGAAATCGCTCCCCTTCTCCGCTACCGGGAGAACCTCCCATCTGACGGGCCAGCTTGGGGGGGCAACGGCAGCGCGGGGAGCAGGCCCCCTCCTCGCCACAGCCCCTGCCACACTCACCACAGGGGGGGCGCTGCGGAAGGGCTGGGGGGCCACAAGGCAGTGCTTTTCCAGGGGGCGAGCTGCGCCTGGTGCAAAAGACAAAGGCGCTGGGATTCCTCCCCCCCCCAGCCAGGGTCAACACTCTGGAAACTTTTCCCACACTGCCCCCCCAGCAGAAACAAGAGCGAAGCAGAAGCGGAGCCCGGGGGGGGGTTCTTGGAGTTTTTTCCCGGGGGAGATGCGCGGCTCCTCTTTCCCTTCCTGCCAACCCCCCCCCCCCGTTCCTGGTCGGCGAGGCAGCCTTTCTCGGGGTGGGGGAGGCATTGTAAATAATAAATAAATAATTTTATGGTTGGGAGTCACCACAACATGAGGAACTGTATTAAAGGGTGGCGGCATTAGGAAGGTTGAGAACCACTGGCTTAGAGAGAGGGAAAAACTGTAGTAGATAGGACAGTCAGCAAAGAACTGAATAGGGTTTTGGGGAGCTGTGAATGATTAAATAGTTCAGGTGTTAATGGGTGATCTGTATGTCTTAATAAACTTGTGCTTGCTAATTTTTTTTTACAACTGTGCCTGGTTGTACCCGTTAAATTTTGACAGTCCATTTGGTCATGCTTATCACAACAAACTCATGGCACAACACATCCACTTGTCCATAGAGAGATCCCCTTGAGGCCCAAGCACCCAATCCAGGGAGGGATCTTGAGGCGGAAAGAGCCGAGGTGAGAGACAAGAGCCCAAGGAGTTGGAACTGTGGGCCCAGCCTAGAGAGGGAATCCCTCACACGGCCAGCTTTAAATATCTGAAGGGATGTCATCTAGAAGGTGGACTCAGCTTGTTTTTCTTTGGTTCCAGGAATCAGGGCACAAACCAATGAATTAAAAGTGAAAGAAAATGGATTCCACATAAACACTTCCTGATTGGAAGAGCTTTTTATAGTGGTATGATCAGCCTTGGAAGGTGATGTGACTTTCCTTCACTGGAGGCCTTTTAAACAGAAGTTGGATGGATATGTTTCAGGAATGCTTTAGCTGTATATTCCTGCAAGATAGAGGGTTGCACTAAGTGGCCCCTGTGGTCCTTTCTATATCTATGAATCTACAAATTTGATAAAGTAGGCTCTCATCTAGGGAGTCTCAAACCATTAAAAAAAATTAAAAAGGGTGTGCATGTATGTGCCTTCAAGTTGCCCATTGAGTTATGGTGACACCCCACTCAAGAATTTCATAGGATTTTCTTAGACAAGGAATATTCAGAGGTGGCTTTGTCAGTTCCATCCTCTGAAACATAGCTTATAGCACCTGGTCTCCCATCCAAGTACTAGCTTCCAAGAACAGACAGGATCTGGTGCCTATAGAGTACTTAAGCCTACAAGAAAAATACTGATCTATAAAAGATGTCACAGGGCTTTGATTACTTTACATGTATAACAATAGTCCCACTGCCCTGTACTATATTCCATCTCTATATTTGTCTTTGATATTGACTATTCTAGCATATTTCTAAGTGTTACAATTTGTCTTTGACACGTATCACTTCTGAACAACCACAGAATATACACACACAGAGACACTACGGCTTTTATTTTTTATAGATAGATATAGATATAGATTAAAAAAACAACCCTCTGAATAGGTTAAAGAACAGCTGTACTTAGAAATTTGGAAATGATAAAAGAGTTGATACAAAACCAGCAGGTACCAGCAACATATCTGGCAAAATTCATCTTCCTCTGTGATGCTCCAAAGAGTTACTTCTTGATTAATGAATGCCTAGCACGTAGATAAAGACATACATGTACCTTGTTATGGCCCTCAAAAAATATGGTAGAATATATTCAAATTATATTTATTTGTTTACTGATGTGTGATTGCATAAAGAGACTGCAGCAGCAACTTCAGAAATTTCTGTTATAGATTGGATTTATGCCTCTGAAGTAGGCCAATTAATTTAGAAACAGGCCAAAACATGTTGGTTTGTTTAAAGAATAAACCTGGACCATCCATAAGCACATGAAGCCTAGTCTCCTTTTTCTTCTAAGCTGATTACAAACAGTAAAATATTTTTGGTAAAAATTTCTCTGACCTACACAATTCACTGCTGCAGGATATTTTGACATCTGGTGGATTCACTTTTAAAAATTACAACTGGAAGAAAACATTAATGGCTACAGCCAGGTTTTAGAACGAACATGCACCTGGATCATAGGACACAGAGAATGAAAATAGAAATGTTCTGCATGGTCTTTCCTTGGGCATTTCAGTGTTTGCTGTTAGGGCTGATGCCAAACTAGATGGACTCCAGACCTTCTTTGTCATGGCAATTTTCCTATCGACATTCTGTCCCTTGTTGCTGTCGATGTGTGGCTTTCAAGTCATTTCCAACTTATGACGATCTTAAGGTGAACCTATCACGGAGTTTTCAGGGGGCTGAGAGTCTGTGACATGTGAAAAGTCAACCAGTGGGTTTCTATGGCCAAGCGGGGAATTGAACCTTGGTCCACAAGGTTGTAGTGCACTGCTCAAACCACTACACCACACTGGCTAACAGCTGCTAAATAAACAATACACTTAATGTAATTCCACAAAAATAAATGGTTTGGCAGAGAAGATTTTTGTGGAAACAAACAAGTGCTTAATTAGGGTTGACAGGGGTTCCTTATTATAAGAGGTGTCTCTTATTTGCAGACAGGACAGCTTGTGGTTTATGCAGAGGTCCCTTATTATAAGAGATGAGCCCTATTTGAGAGTTGGAAAGATTTTTATAGACTGAACAAGATGCCAAAAAAATCCTATATTTTGGGCAGTGGGTAATTCATATAGACAGAAATCATGTACTTTATTAATGTGGACAGTATGTTAATTTTTCAGGGAAACACATGGCTGGGTTAACTGCAACCAATGCTTTTATTTGGTATTTAGGTAGAACACACACTTCCTGATTGTCAGTCTTCCATGTCATGAATTTCCTGGCAACACTATGCCCTAATGCTTCAGCTCTTTAAAGCCTTGTAGTCCCACGTAGAGTTCTCACATTACTAGAACATAGGGTTCACTGATGCAGAACATCCAGCAGTGAAACAAGTGAAGTGCTAAATGTGCAACTTAAGATGGAGATTTCACTGTGCACTTCACTATTAATCAAGAGTGGGCAAACTACAGCCCTCTAAATATTGCAGGTCTATAGCTCCCCTTTCAGCCCTAGGTGGCATCATCAGCGGTGAAGAATGCTGGGAGTTGACAGTATAGCAAAAGCTAGAAGGCTGCACTTTACCACCCCTGCTGAAAAGAACAGCAAGGATGTTTTTTCAAATACATCATCACACAGGTATACTCACGAGGGAGTGCTGAATCACTGCAGCTCCCTACTGGGCATATGTTCTCTGAAAAATCCATGCCTGCTCTAAGTAGTGTATGAAATGACCAATGCAACACATCTGCATTTACAAAAGAAAAAAAATGGCCTGCAGGTTTTCAGAATGACATTAAGAACGCAATATAGGCATTACTTCAATTGACAAAGCTTCTGACAGGCTATTTTTTACAGTCTTTTTTATCCCTCTCCTCTCTTCCCTTCATGTCCTGTATCCAGCCTGAAATTTTAGCAACATCAGCACTGAGAGGATAGTGAAAGAGAAGCACAGACTTTCAGTGTTGAGTTGCAGTAGCACATCTGCAGTAAACAACACAATAAGCTTGAACCGGGAAAGAAAAGAATTTTACTTTAGACAATCATACTGTAACTGTGTGTGCCTGCCTATGACAGGTAAGGTAAACAGCAGCTGCCTCCAGAAGCCCTTACTCAATGTACACAAACAGCAAAATAAAGAGAAAAGGGGAAAGCAAAGAAACCTGATTCTGAAGCTATCAGCATGTTAAAAATCATACTGTGTATCTATAAGCTTCGCCACCAAAAATGGAAATCATAAGGAAGATGGAGGCAGCTGAAGGAAAAAGTAATCTCTGGCTACTATTTGAAAACTTGATTATTCTGATTACCCCCCTTCTCCTCCTCCCATTCCCCTGCCTTTTGCCTGGGCGCTTGTGTCTTCCTTCCATAGACCTGGGCAAAAGGCAAGCAAATGGCAGGGGGCAGCTCTGTGCACCTGCCTTCTCCAGCTGTGTTGCTGCCCCCTCCCATTCACTTGCCTGTTGCCCAGGTGCCTGGAGGGCAGTGCACCCAGGTGAAATGCAAGCAAATGGGGGGAACCCCAGAAGGGAATGGGAAGGGGAGTGCTAACTTAGGTGGAGGGGTGGTTATTCATGTTTTTTTCTGTGTGAACCCTGGCAAAGGTCAAGGGGCACTGTATATCTGCCCCTAGTACCAAATTTCCTATTAAAGAAGTTGGGCCTAAGAATGCCTCTACTTTGTTAATTTGCATCTCTCTCCATTATCCTTTAGTGGCCAGAATCCTGTTCATGCCATCTTCAGTGCAATAACAAGATGACACTTTTTGTAAAATGGCAAAATCAGCTAACTACCCCCACAATCCATTCCTTCACAGTCAACTGAAGCTGATAACACAGAAATGACATCTGCCAACAGAGATTAAGCTTGTCCAAAGTCTTAAATTAGTACTATTTACACAGCTGGACAACTATAATTGTTGTCTAGGGCAGAAATCCATCTCTGTATGAAATGGATCTTCACTAACATGGTTCCAAGTATCTTTTGAGATCCATGCTTAAAGTCACATTTAGTACACTGTTTCACTGCCACATCACTCTTTGATTGTGATGGTCTTTGTTCCCACGCTTTCACCGTATGGAATCAAAGAATACAGCTGGAAGAGACCAAGTCCAACCCAATCAAGTCCAACCCGACTTCTGACATACAGGAATACACAGTCAAAGCACTCCCAAAAGATGGTCATCCTGCATCTGTTTAAAAACTTCCAAAGAAGCAGACTTCACCACACTCTGAGGTAGCATGTTCCACTGTCAATCTGCTCTTACCACAAGGAAGTTTTTTCTAATGTTTAGACGGAATCTCTTTTCCTGCAGTCTGAAGCCACTGCTCCATGTCCTAATCTCTGGAGCAGCAGCAAACAGGCTTGTTCCATCCTCCATATGACATCCATTCAAGCACTTAAACCTGGCTATCATGTCACCTCTTAACCTCCTCTTCTCCAGGCTAAACATGCCCAGCTCCCTAAGCCTCTCCTCACAGGGCACGGCTTCTACTATTTCGGTTGCCCTCCTCCAGATATGTTCCAGCTTGTCAACAGCCTTCCTGAACTGTGATATCCAGATCTAGACACAGTATTCCAAGTGAGGTCTGACCAAAGCTTCGGCTGGGGTTCCTAACTTCTGGTCCACGGACCCTTAAGGAGAGAGTTCATGCATGGACTTGAGGGGACTGTGAACCAAGCACTCTCCTCAATAAAATTTTTCCTTCCTCTTTTTTTCCGGTTGCATTCAAAATTGTGTTTAAGGGGCCCACTGTGAAATTCTCGAAAGAATCTATGATCCCTAAGCAGTTATGAACTATTGCTTTAAGCTGAGCAGGCACAGAATATAGCCTCCTTTATTCAAACACCATCATGACCAAATCTGCCACCACAGTCCCTTGAGTTTTACGCTGGTGAAGGAGAGCAGTCTTGGGCCATTTCCGCACTCGCCTGTTCTAGCGCGACCGTTCCACTTTCAACCTCCTCTGGAATCCTGGGGTTTGCAGTTTCGGGAGGGGCCGGACGGCCCTCCCGAAACTGCAAACCCCAGGATTCCAGAGGAGGTTGAAAGTGGAATCGTCGCGCTAGAACAGGCGAGTGCGGAAATGGCCTTGGTCTCAACCCTCTCTCTCTTTCTCTCTCTCACACACACACAAGCACAGCCCTTGGGCTGTTGTTAAGGCTAGTACCGCCCTGCAGTCTTGTCCTCAACAGTTGCTGCTGATTTGCCAACACTCACTTTTACTAAAAAGTGCGCACACACGAGGAGGGGGGAATCCAACCCTTTCTGCAAGTTTTCATTAGCAGGACAGTAGTTCATCAGGTGGTGACAATGTTAAGAGAGAATTCATCGATATCGAATGCATGGAGCATAACAGGCTAAATCAGTTGCAGAAATAGCTGTTTTGTTTTTTCAAGAACAACAACAACGCAGTTGCAGTCCTTTGCGACCAAAATACAGAACTTAACACTCAGGCCGTTTCCGCACTCGCCTGTTATAGCGCGATGATTCCACTTTCAAGATCCCCTGGAATCCTGGGGTTTGCAGTTTCGGGAGGGGCCCCGGCCGGCCCCTCCCGAAACTGCAAACCCCAGGATTCCAGAGGATCTTGAAAGTGGAATCATCGCGCTATAACAGGCGAGTGCGGAAACGGCCTCAGTTTGAATTATCTTCCAAGTCTTGCGGGGAATCACGAGGTCACACACGCTTTCTTTCCAGGCGAGTCAGTACCGAGACGAGCGCCGGCTCCTCCGGGACAGGCCAGAGGCGACGCCCCAGAAAGACCGCGAGGCGAGGGCAAGCCCGCTTTCATTTAACTCACCTCCACCAACTTATAGTTCCTCTCCTTCGGGCTGGGGTTGCGGTGCCTCCTCACGGGCAGCCCCTTCGCCGCAGTCAGCAAAGCGGCCAGGCACGCGAGGCTCAGGATCAGCGCAACTCTCCCTCCGGTCCTAGACATCGCTCCCGCTGCGCCGCCGCCGCCGCCGCCGCCGCTCCTCCTCCTCCCCGGGACGCACGAGGCGCCCGGGCAGCGCGCGCTAGTCCGGCTCCTTCCTCCCCAGAGCGAGGGCACGAAAAGGCGAGAGGCAGAGAACCTCCCGCGGCCCCCTCCCCAGCCGTCTGCTGCTGCTGCTGCTCCTGCAGCGCTGCGAGAGTCCCCAGCCGAGGAGAGCGTGTGCGCCGGGAGCCAGCGAGCGAGCGAGGGAAAAGATTAGGCGAGGGAAGGGCTCTCTCCCCCGCCCCGCCCGGCGCCCCCCCCGCCCCTCTCTGACCTCTCTCGCCGTTTGCTGGTCGCGCTTTGATTCCCCACCAGCCCTGGTCACTGATGCTGGAGGAGGGCCGGGGGTGCAAAGGAGAAAGCGGGAGGGAGGAGGAGGAGAAAAGGACGCGGCTTCTCCCCCCCCGCCGCCCTCTCCCGTTCGGTAATCCTCTCCGCAAGGCGGTTTGTCTCCTCCCTCCGCCGCCCCCCCCCGCTCGCTCGCTCGGCGTCCCGGCACGTGAATCCCTCGCGCCGCCGGCCGGTCCCCCCAGAGCCCGCACGCGCTTCGGCCTCGCGCGGCGGCTCCTCGGCCTCGGGGCAGCCGCCGGACGCCCCTCTCTCCACAGACCTCCCGGCCCCGCTCGGTCCCCGCGCCTTCCTCCCCCGGCACCGCGGCTCCTACCGACCCAAACCTCGCCCCCGGCCCTCCCCGGCACACCGCTTCGCGGGCTCGGCCGTCCGCCTGCCTCCGCCCCCCTCCCCGGCGCGTTCCCTCGGCGGCGGCGGCGGCCGCATTTCGCCGGCTCGCATTTCGCGGGGCGCCTCCGCGCGTGTCCCCCCCCGTCTTCTTCCTCCGAGGCGGCCCGGCCGCTCTTTGTTCGGCAAACCCTTCGGGCTCTCCCCGCCGCCGCCGCCACTCGAGGGCTGCAGCGCCGGCTTCTGCACCAGCCAACGGGCGCCTCCTCTCCCCGGCCCGAGCCCCTCGCTCTCCCTCTCCAAGGGGACCAGATCCTTTTGCGTCGCGCCGGTCCTTCCACGGGCGGCTGGCTGGGGCTCAGCTCTCTTTCCGCCCGGCCGCCCGCCCGCCCGCCTCCGCTTCGCCTTCTCCAGCAGCCTCGTTTCCGCCCTCCCTGGGCCGCCGCAATCGGACGCCCTGGCCATTTCCGCACTGGCCCGTTCTAGCGCGATGATTCCACTTTCAACCTCCTCTGGAATCCTGGGGTTTGCAGTTTCGGGAGGGGCCGGCCGGCCCCTCCCGAAACTGCAAACCCCAGGATTCCAGAGGAGGTTGAAAGTGGAATCGTCGCGCTAGAACGGGCTAGTGCGGAAATGGCCCCCGTTTCCCCTGGAGCGCTCTCGCGCGCGCCCTCCCCGCAGGCCCCTTCCAGGAGTCTTGCAGAGCGCGCTCCTGCGGCACCCGCGGCCGCCTCCCGCAGCCCTGGCCCGCCCGGCGGCTCCTGCGGTTCTCCTCTTCCCTCCGCGGGCTCGCCTTCTCCGGAGCCGCCCTTCTTCCCTGCGACGCTGCCGCCGGAGGCTCTCTCCCGAAAGGCCCGAGGAACGAGTGAGCGCAAGCGGGGGGCAGGAGCGGAGGAGCCGCCGGGGCGAAGCCCACCCGAAGGGTTTAAATAATAAAGCCGTCAGCGGCCGGGAAGCCCCCGGCTGCCCCGGGAAGGGACGGGGCAAGCTGCGAAGGCCGGTGTGGGCGACGTTGCAGGCGGGGAGGCGGCAGAACTGCTGGGCGAGCGGCAGGATCTTGCTCGGTGACTCTCCCGTGGTCTGTCCGGGAAGAGGCGGGTGCCTAGGCCGGCCCGGTTCGCTTGGATTCATTTGCAGCGTTCCAGGCCCTTTGCGCGCTAGCCTGTTATAGCGCTACGGTTCCACTTTCAACATGCAATGGAATCCTGGGGTTTGCAGTTTCGGGAGGGGCCGGTGGACCCCTCCAAACTGCAAACCGCAGGATTCCATAGGATGTTGAAAGTGGAATCGTAGCGCTATAACAGGCTAGTGGGGAAATGACCCCAGACTAGGGGTTTGGGAAACAGATCTAGTCTCCCTTCCCCACTTTCCTCCTCTACGTCGGAGTACAGTCAGGAGGGAACATCGGAAACTACGGGAAGAGACTAATTTCCTGATGCAACCGTCATTAAGCTGTTTGTTTCCGTTTGCATTCTGCTTGGCCTTGGAGAGCTCCAGCTGACAAAATGAGTTTTCTGTCCAAGCAGGAAGCAGAGTGAGTTACTCCTTGAGCCTTCGGACCAGCTGAGCATCTCACTCTTAGTCCATTTCCACACTATTCTGTTCTAGTGCTATTATTCCACTTTCAACATCCTATGGAATCCTGGGGTTTGCAGTTTAGGGAGGGCCTTAGCTCCTATGGAAAACTTGGCTTATTTGTACCTCCACCTTATTACATTTATTTTACTTGTTACATTTGTAGGTCAGGTTTGTCAAGAGTGCTTTATCACTTCTTGCTGTCTTTGAGAATGGCAGTTTTGGGCTTCAGCTCCCACCTCCCCAGGCAGGCATGGACATCTGGAAAGCACCAGGTAGAGGCTGTACCATAGAGGTGGGGACTGTTTGCTTTCAGATGGCAGCTCTCACAGTTCCTAACCCTTGTCCATTTTGGAAACGGGAAGCTTGAAAAATCTGGAAGGGGGAAGGTTCTGAAGATACAGATCTTATTAAGAAGACTTAATAATTCACATCAGTACTGTGTGAGCACCCTCTAAACTTGGTTAGGTTTCAGTGTTGGGAGACATGCTCAGACTACTCAGTTCTTCTGGGTGACAAGTTTCCTTGGCATCGTTGTTCGTGCCATCTTTGCGAATTTAGCAGATCCTCCCTGCAGGGGTAGGGGACTGTGGCAAGACCTTCTTTTCTTTTCTTCTTACAGTTTGGTATGGCAGCTTCCTGCCCCAGTCTGATAAAGTGCTTTGCCAGTTTATACACAGCTTTGCCCTTCCCTTTAAAACACCACCTTCAGTTAAAAAGGGTAAAGCCTTTCAGCTGTTATTTAGAACTATTTAATGATCATGGCAGTGTGGTTCTGTTTGGTTAGAACTACTGAACATTGTTCAGCGGAGTCAAAATCTATAAAAATATACTATAATTTTTATTGAAATAGCAAACAGAATAAAGTATTAGTTTTCATATGTATGCCCAAGCTCAAGCAGATCTTCAGAATGCATTTAAACAGCATGAAGGTATAGATCTCTCTCACACACAGCCTTCTAGCTATCCTTTTGGCTCAATACCCAAATCTGGGTCACACTCTCTGACCAGATTCAAAAGTGGTTGATTTCTCTTCTGCCTCTATCTCTAGGCTTTCTCTGAGAAATCAGACCCCCCCCCGACTCAACTCCCACCTACTCCAGGTTGACTGAGATACTCTTCTTTACTCTCTGGCTGAAGGACTGACTCTTAGCCCCTCTTTTGAAAATCAGACCCAACCAATTCAGTGTGTCTGCCATATATACATTTTCACTCAGGCTTCAAATTCCTCCTTCAACATAATGGGCTGGATTTCTCTCTGGAGTGGCCATTCTGGTTACCTGGCAACCTTTTGCTGAGTGGCTTCTCTGATACCCGGGATATCCACTCACTGACTCCATTACAGGGACCTATTGAGATGGTCCACCATCTGAGACTTACAGAATCTGAAGCATTCTTGAATGGTCTCTTTTCAACAGGACTGGCGGTTTGATCGAGGTTGGTCTTATGGTGAGAGGATAAAGGGACATTGATGCAGTCACTCTCAAGTGCCCAATCTGGGACTGTGGAGATGATAATTCCCCTTGATTCACAGAACAAGGACAATGAAACAGGCTGGCTAATGGCTAGAGCACAGGTAGCATAGGTGTGGAGCAGATGACACTGAAGAACAAGCTCTCTCAAGCACTCTTCCTTGTGCCTATTAGGTGGCAGTGAGGCTGCTTCTAAGATTGCACCCTTAACTTACCATACATCAGAATTATTCTGAGCATTGAGGTGTCTGTTGAGATCAAGCCTGGAGAAACCAGGAATATACCTGCATTGTTTGTTCACCTTACTACTCCATTGCTTTTTAATCCCACTACTGGGCTATTTGTTTACAGTCGCAACATACGAATTTGAAATAACAGCAACTATATTAATTACAAACATGTTGCTAATTTGAGTGGTACAAGTTATGGAAATTGGCTGTCAAGTAAAAAAAGTTTGAGAATCACTGATTTAGCCCATTGCAGAATCCAGGTATCTGAATAGCCCCAGCTAACTCCAGTTACCAGTGAGGCATTTGCTATCCCCAGATCTGCTCATTCATTCCTGCTTGCTGGATCTTAACAGGTCAGGCCAAGCGGGTGTGTTGGGACAGAATGTTTCAGGTGTCTTGTCCACATGATCATGCTAAATTAACTGAAACCAGTCCGTCAAAATCCTGACCAAATAGTGTACTGGACACTCCCCCAGACTCTGTGACAAGTGTGGTGTCAGTTTCTGAACAAATACAAGCATCTTCCTCCTTGAATTGTCTGCCAAATTTTCCACAGTAGATACCGGTAAGTGAGGTTTAATTTACATGCAAAACTCAAAAGATACAATGAAATCAAGTAAATACATCACAGATTGCTTTAAAAAACTACATTGCATTAACCACTGATCCATATCTGATAATACGTGAATTGAAAAATTAATTTAAAACTTAAACCAATGACAAAAGGAAGAGACATAAAGAAGATGAGGAAGGACGAAGCTCACAGACTGACTGAGGTGCCTGCTAATAATTTGGCTCTTTTTTTTTAAAATGCACTCTGTTGCAAAGAACAGGCACTATGGTAGCTCCCATTTCTTGATCCTCCTGCATCTCTCTCATCCGAGCTGCCCCATCTTTGATCCCCCAAGGGAGGTTTTACTGGCTCTGTTCCCTACCCTGAATAAGAGCATCAACTGAAGCCAATGAAAGATGCAACTGCTGTACCTTACCATTTCTGCCACAAGTCCCCCTCCCCAACTTTATCCCCCCACCACTGCTTCCTCTCAGGGAAATTGTAGGGTATCGCCAACCATCCCCATCTATGCTACCTACACTAAAGAAAACATAAATGTCCAAGGATGACAAAACCCAGACATAGTACAAGTCCTTGGTATTGCCTCCCCTTGCTGGTGACCTCATCCCTCCAGAGATGATTACCATCAACATGATCACCACTCATTCCCCTCATGCTTTTCTCTTTTGCTGTCCCTCATACTCACACTCACAAAACTAGCATCATCTTGGCCCCAAACCACACTGAGGTTGGTTGTGCAGGTTCCTGCCTTCCAAGACCAAGGAAGAGATCAGTGGCTGGGGCCTGGGGAGGTGGAGCAACCTGCCTTGTGTCCCTGGCAACCTGTTGCAAGAAGCCACCTGGCCAGCACTGCCCTCCACTCAGCTCTCCCTCACTTGGCCTGCATTTAGGTTTGAGCACCGCTCATGCTTCATGCTTTGTCCCTTCAGAGCTCCCCCTCCCTCATTCTTTGGGACCCCTCAGACAAAGCGACTACCACCTTTGAGCCTGCCTTGAAACTTTCCCTGCTGCCCCAGCAGGGAGGAGCAGCACAAGCCTGCCCAAATCCCACTCCCAAAGCAGGCTGAGCTCAGCCCGAAAAGGCAATCAGCTCCTCCTTGCATGCTTGTTCTTCTGTGCCTGTGAAGGATTGGAGAATTGGAGCCTTTTCCCCCACATTCATTTTTTTTTCCTTATTCCAAAATGGCCTGATGTGTACCCCTGGGGAAGCAAGTACCCCAGGTTGGGAATAACTGGGCTAGATGAGCTACTCTGCAAATCTTGCAACCCAACACCACCGCAGTGTTTCATATATGAGTTATACAACCTACAGGCTGGGGTACCGGGCCTCCCCATGTCCAATTTCATAGATGGCTTGTCCCATGCGACTGCTATAAGGGAAAAAGCAGATTGATCTGAATCAGGATTGCTGGGAGAAGGGTGGAGAAAGAACTCTCCCTTCCACTGTCCACTGTCTTCCCAATGATCAAAAGCTTGCTTTGGCAGATGAGGGTTCAGATTTTAAAATCATCTGCCCTGTAAATTGGACCCTATAGCCCTCCAAACATTTTGGACTGCCATCATCCTTGACCCTTGGCTGTGTGGATATAGGCTGCTGCGAGTCCAGTAATTGGAGGGCTACAGGTTTCTAATTCCTATTAGAAAGGCATCACAGATGCAGAAAACAGAAATTTATGAACAAGTGTTACATTAATTTAATGTCTTCCTGGGTTTATCATTAAATGCAAAGTTTCTCACACTTTCAAAAATAATGTTTTATAGTGGAAAATGTAAACATGTTTGTGTGACATATTAGCAGTTGCTAACTAATTGGCATATCTGGCCTTGTGGCCCCCTTATACAGTACAGTTCTGTGCAATCAACTCTAAAACTACCTTTATTTCAGAATCCAATATAAGCCAAGCTGTTAACAAATCAAGTTTCTGAGTCAGGAAATAAGTGGTTACATCACTATTGTTCAAAATCTTAATCTTGAGACTGCAAAGTAGTCCTAGTTCAAATTCAGGCACACAACCTGTAGTCACATCAGTGACAATGTGGTATATATGTCAACCCTTGGTAAGTCCTTCTACTTCCAAGAAAGAGTTGTGCATTGTATTACAATGTGATATAGGCTATACCAGTGTGAGGAACCAATATCCCTCTATATATTGGACTGCTGCTCCCATAATGCCTGGGGCTGATGAAAGTTGGTTGTCCATTATCTCAAGGGCCAGAGGTTCTGCAGTGCAGGGCAATATCTTATTATCCAGATTAAAATATGTTTGGGGCTGTCACAGGATTTAATTATACTACACTACAGCATATCTGAGTCTTCTAATCATCTTCTTCCAAGTCAACATTTCATATTGAAAGAATATCATTCAAGAATGCTGGCCAATGATATAGGATATTTTCAAATATATCATTAAAAAAAATTCTCACACAAGTTTTTTGTGAAGTTTTTATTAAGCAGAACATAATTTTGTCAAGCAATTTCTCTCAGCTTAACATGCATTATTACTTTCTTGAAAGTCAATGTAGAACCTCCTTTTCTTCCTCCACCCTCCTCAAATGGTATTCAGCTTTGTGCTATTTGTTCAAGGTGTAAAAAAAGGCATATTTCTGAAAGAAAACATCTTGGGGAGGTAATTAAAAATTTCAGTTCAAACGTTAGTATCTATAAAAAAAAATCTAGGATATATGTACATTATTACCAGAGAGGCATAGGAGCACAGTGCAATTTAAAATTTTGAGTTGCAATATGGAGGACAAGCCTGCCCTGGGCTATAAAAATATGGGCCACCATTAGCTTTGGGGCTGACAAGCCTTAAGCCTCAGGCTCCATGTTTATTTCCCCCTAAATTTTCCTCCTCTACAGCTACACTGGAGGAGAGAGTTTTAATATAGGGGTTGCTGAAATACTGGCCAAAAGTGCATTTGGCAAATGAACCACACAAAGAAGACTTATATACTTCAGTGCATTTTGTTTTGGACAGTGTTTTGATAGCCACCTCACATTTTGGAATATTCCAGCTGCTCTAGAGAATCTGTGTTAACAGATGAGTAGACAACTAGACAGCTGCAACAGCTAAGCTATATACATACAAAAGTTGCCTTCCACAAGGTCATCTTAACAGCAGCCCCTTAAAAAATCAACTAGATCATGCCATGTACAGAGAGACAAAAATGGTTCTTAAGTCTGACTTGGACCCCTTCTAAAGTTCTTCATGAAGAAACAAGAGCTCAAAGTAGCAAATATGAAAACATCATGCCATTGAATTAGGATTAGATTTAATGAAATGCTTCCCATAAAAAAATTCCAAAGATAGGTGCCAGGATATAGTTAACAAAGGCCAGTCTTCCATATTTATGTTGACCATATTGTTAGATTTAATAGTAACTATTGCTGTTAACCTTCTATGAGATGACAAATAATATTAGGAGAAAATGCAAACTCCTTGATGAAATACAGCAACAGGATGCCATATTGCAATATTCTCTAAAAAATGGACATGGTAAAGTGTGCATGATAAAATCTTGCAAATGAAACTGCAAGTCTTGCAGACTTGATGAGAATTAGCTGTTGTCTTGGACTACTTTAAGGTTGATAGACTGGCCTACCCATCAGTCTAGGGTATTAAAGGGAAAAGCACATCTGAAAATATATTAATCTACAGGATAAAAATTAAACTTTTAAGGCCTTTTATATAGCAGTCTCGCAAATTTTAAGAAAAACTGGCAACATACCTGATTAAAAAAACAGTATTCCTTCAAAAAACACTGCAAAGGCCTTTCAAACTGATTTGTACTTATATGCCATGTCAAAGGCAAACAACAAAGTAGTATATTTCAATATATGTTTTTAAAATCCATTAAAACAAAAATGGGAGCTTTATCCAACTGTATGTATTTTGAAGGGTCAAACATTGAAAATTATGTCCACACATATATATATATATACACTCTGGAATTCACACCAGTGCAAAGTGTCTACTGGGGGGAATTCAGCCTTGAGATAAATACACACATCACATTACATGAATTCTTTTTTCTAAGGAAAAAAACAAAAACAAAATGGAAAAAGCAGTTCTAACGATCTCATGTTTTATACTCTGGTCCTGACGCAGCCAAGATGTAAGTGGAGAGAGGCCCACAGCAGCAGGTAGTATCCAGATGCTGAAAACTTTTTATAAAAAAGCAGAGGGCAGTGCTGCATGGTCATGAAAATAATTTGTTGCCAAGCTTCTCAAACCATGATAAAGTACTTCATTCTAAAAAGTGAAGCTTAGGGCAAGAAGAAAGGCTGCTGCTACCTGTACCAGCTGAATCATCTGCAGATCCACTGAATCCACCAAGATTAGCCCCCTTTTTCCCTACGGTGCTCAACCTTGCTGGGATTGGGACCAACCCTCCAAATTTTGGTATGGTTCAGAAACAACAAATACCCTCAAAGCAAATGATTTTTTCCCCCTAGTTTCTTCTATATGTTCATAGTATTCGATGTGAAACTGCAATTTAGCTGATACAATCATTCAGTAAATTTGGATTAGGCATATTTCAAAGAAGAGGAATCTAAGAGCTCCAACTCAAGCAATTTTGCCTTTGATATAACTAGGACTGTAAGACAGCAGGAGGTCTAAACACACACCCATTTGTCAAGTGTGCAAATAAACACACATGATAGCTAAGAAATTAGACTTCAAAACATTTGTCTTCTGTATTCTTTTTCTCCCCTATCTTTCACTCAAAGCTCATGTAGAAAAAGAGAGTATCCGACCATACTTCTCATTATCCTTCTTATTTCTGAAACCAAAGCTGACCTGAGTACTCAAGATACAACACCATATAAAATTTATTCAGGTAAATATATTTTAGTTAGATTTTGCTTGCAGTTATTGGTGAAATACTTCTGCAAAAGCAGATGTGGAAACACAACAATAAAACCATGGTCAAAACCAGCCTGCATTTACTGCAAACTTCATATGAACTAGCTCATCTTAAACCACTTTGTACAATCTTAAGATTGCTTTGTGATGATATGAAAGCACTTCCATTTATTAGGAAGGAAAAACAGTTTATTTTCTGATGAAAACTTTCAGCCTCTTTTCAGGTGTCAGGAGCTCTGCCCAACTATTATCACTTTATGCAGAGGATAAAGTCAATTCAGTCCAGCGGTAGCAAATTCTTTAACTGAAATATGAGGAATGTTTTGTAAAACATTTCATTATATTTGGTCTTGTCCTATGTTTAGACTGTATATAATCAGAGCACTACATTTCCAGTTGTTGCAGGAAATTATGATGTATATACATTTTACTTCCTCAAAACGTATACATTCGCTGCAGAATACAAGGTTTGTAATGTCAGCATTTCCTGATACAACCACAACATGTAGTATTGCTGCTGAATAGCTTGATGATGCAGAAACATGGGGTCATTCCCAATATTTCTCAGTAATTCTGGACAGTAGAAACCTAAGAATGGTTTAGCATCAATAGAGGAAGGTGGCAGGTCCTCAAGAGCAGTATTTTTAACATCCAATAAAAGTGAACATTCTAATTTCCAACAAAACAACTTTTTAGTGAACAGACCATTATAGCTGAAAGATTCTTCAAGAAACAGGGTGAAATGAACATTTACAGGTACTATTATGAATTTTCCTCTTGTGCATTTCACTCTCAGTTAAGGCCACATTGAACAATTAGGTGGAATAGGTCCCTTTCTACTGCTAATTTTCAAAATGTCTTACATGTTAAAAACATATGACCAAGTGTTCTTAGAACTCCCTCCCCCTTCATTTTAGGCCTTTGCAAATTGGGCTGCACAGTATTAGTAACTGTAGTCTGTTGTCCCTTGTCAGTCTGTCAGTATTTCTTATTTTGAAGCCATACCATGAAAATACTGATATAACTGAGGTTCTTGCCACACTGAAAGGGAAAGCAATGTTTTTGAGGCACCAGCTCCTTAATCAAACTTGCAAATATTTAGCTGCTCAGAAATTTCCAGCATTATGTATTTGTAAGAAATAATGGGGTAAGAACAAGTGAGAAGGTCTTCTAGGTGTAAAATCTTTAAAAAAAGTTAATCCATTGTGCTGTGACTTCATAATACATGCATACTGCAACTTTGCCAATAAACAGGTCATATATGATCTCAAATAAATTAAAAAAGAACAATACATAGTAAAATGAACTCACTTGAGGATAGTGTAGCCATTTTAAAACACTTAAAGTGCAACTTATATTCCAATATCAACTAATGTATTACTTCTAAGAATTAAATCCTCCAACCTGATTTTAATAAAAGTGAAAAATGCATCTCCCACTCTCGCATTATTTTGAGCACCTTATGGCAAAAATCTACCCAAGTCCACAGAAATGCTATGGAACCCTTATCTGATGCCAGAATGGCTGATTCCACTTAAACAAAGAATCCTTACAGATCAAAAGTCTACTTTTTACTCGAGAATCTTGTCTGTTCTTGATACCCAGATTGCTATAAAAGCAATTTTCCAAAATAATCCTGGCAAATATATACCTGTTAATACATCTTGTTGTGGATTCTGCCCCCTGTTGTCTACTTTCTGTGGCCATATCAAGCAGTTAATTTGGCTAGAGCAGTGAAAATATCATGGAATGTCCTCTTTTTTCAACGTTCATCTATTCATGTTTTGTGGAAACACACTATTCGGGCAATAAAGTTCTAGCTGTACCAGGAAATAGAATAGGAATGCTGCTACATGAAAGGAGGGAAACTGAGGAATTTCACATTTGATTCTTTCCCCTCTAATCAATCCATCTGATTTTGGCCTCTCTCCCCTAAAGCTAATGTGATAAGAGAATACACTCACTGATCCAATAAACAACAGAATTCATACTGAACAATCGAACTGTGGCTAAATCTCAGAGCTGGCATGTAATTCTATATAAGGGAAATATCTATATAAAGAGCTATGCTGCCCTAAAATATCCTTTGCTACTTACCATAAGACAGCTGATACTCAGACTGAAAAATAAAGATGTTTAAGGCCCTGGAAAATTTCCTGTTTTGTGCCTTGGTAAACTGAATGCTTCTTGTGTGGCAAGGCAACCACTATTTTAATAATAAAAAAATTCAAAAATGATAACATAAGTGGAAAAAGAAAATACTTTGGTTGATTATTTCTCATTAATTATATTTTAAGTTAGCTGTCAACAATTTCCTCAGAAGCCTCGACTGAACAAACTGGCTGGTCCTGCACTCTCAAGAAGATTAGACTTTAGTCAAGAAAAAGGAAATGTTGTGACAGAATCACTGCAGCATACTAAGACTCATTAAGAATGCCCACATGGCAACCTCCACTGCTGATAATTGTCACTGTGATGTTGGTGTGACAAATAAATAAGGGAGCAGCATTTTTAAAACGTAAGCCAAGCTCTTCTCCAGAGCAAGACCTTGAAGCAACGGAACAAAAGCGAGGTTTTGTTTTGCCATTACAACACACCATTTAGAGCTGCTGTGGCCACTTCAGTTTTGTGAGTAAAAAGTCATTCTGTTTAAGCTAAGCAGTCATTAAGTGTTTGGTTCAAGATCCTTGGCCTCTGAGCCACACAGAGTTCTGAGGAGCGTGCCCCGTCTGCAAAAAGACATGGAAAGAACTCAGTCTTCAGTCTCTTCATATGTAGTCTCATCGAAAGGTCGATCAAGGAGAGGTACCAGTCGGTGACGGGAGTACTTCAACAGCAAGAGGTCTCCAACTTCATCTATCTCCTTTAAAGCCTGGCAAAGAAAAATGAACACCAAGTGTAAGAGGGAGATCACTTCCCCTCTTCAAAAAGTGTGACAGGAAACACAACAGTTTAAGAGCTGCTTTGTACACTGCTGTTACTACTACTACCACTTGTTGTGTGCCTTCAAGACGTTTCCAACTTATGGTGAACCTATCACAGGGTTTTCCTGGCAAGATTTGTTCAGAGAAGGTTTGCGCTTGTCTTCCTCTGAGGCTGAGGGAGTATGACTTGCCCAAGATTATCCAGTGGGTTTCCCTGGCTCAATGGGGATTTGAACTCTGGTCTCCAGAGTTGTAGTCCAACACTCAAATCACTACATCATGCTGAGTCTCACTACCACCACCACCATCACCACCACCACTACTATGTGACTACTTTTTTAAAAAAACACACAGCTAGTCCTGTATCATATGCTGTGTTTGAAACTCCCTGCCTCAAAAAGCAGACTGTTGGCAGGCTGCAAGCCTACATGAGTCTGTACAATATCACTGTTAAAACATGTGTGTGTGTTGACATGTGTAAATTGCTGATGAGGCTTGGAACTGGGAGAAGCAAGCCTAGCCAGAAGGGCTGCAGTCTTCCAGGGCAGGTGGAGTATAATTAGCACAACTGTGAGATGCTTTCAGAATAAGCATTTTTCTTCCAAGTAACTAACCATGTACACTTTAGAGAGTTTTAAGAATATACCTCCAATTAGCAACCATTATAGCTGAGGTTCCCTGACTAGGATACGGGAAGTACCAATGAAATTTTTGAGTGCATTCAAGTATATTGAGGCAGAGATCTTCACCCCCAGGATATTCCAAAAGCAGCAAGGACATCTATTCTAACAAGAATAAAATTGCTCTGGATAGACTTGGACACCTGGCTTTTGTTCTCTGTTTGTCTGAATGGTGACATGGACTATGTTTCACACAGGAAATGTGACCTTTTCTATTATCTTTCTTCACTATTCCTTCTCTATTGTTTCTACCTTTGGCTGAAGAAATGCATTCTGCAATGCTTTCAAAGCATGAGCTACTCAGTTGCAACGCCTAGGATCTTGAAAACCTCAACTTTCTTTTAAGAAGGCAAGGGTCCAACTCTAAGACCAGTTTGAGCATGTGGGAAATTTCCAATCTCTAAAAGCATCAGCCAGGTGAACAGTAGGATATCTAGTGATTCTGTGTAATAGAAAGACAGACAGACAAGACAGACATAAAGTTTGAATGCCTTGCACAGCTTCATGTGTCTCCTATGATTAACAAGAAACTGAAGATAAAATTTAGCAAAGGCAGGCAAATTTTTATCATTCTTCTTGGTGCAGAATGTAACTTACCTGGGATTTTTTTTTTAAGTACAGAGTATACACAGCTCCTGCTTACTGTTTACACCTTCCACTACTTCAGTTGTTGACATTCAAGTTAAATAATTTGTGAATCTCCATATAATTTATTCTAGTAAGAACTGCCACAGTCACAATTTCTTTCCTAAATATAAAGTTACAAGTTCTCACCACTCCTCTTTCTGCAACAATCTTTTATGCATGTTCCCAACACTCTTTCACTCTTTCCCCTTCTTCTTAGGAACCATATGTGGCAAATATGAAGAAATATCAAGCACCTTACTCCATCCACATTTCAGTAGCTCTTTACCCCTCACAACCCCTCTGGCCCCAGTGACCAAAAATGTGATGTGTACAAATGAGTGCCATATGCCATGAAACCTAAAGGCGGTGAGATGGTTTTGGAGAGTCCCCCTCTCAATAAAACAGAGGCCCCATATACTCTGAATGGGAGATGACAGGAAAAAAGATGAACAAAGTTATTCCTTTCCAAACATAGTCTAAACTAAGCACATTTTAAGCAGAGCTTTAACAAAAAAACAACATATGGAAGTAATTTGAGGTTGAATTTCTGTTGAAAGAGTTTGTTAACTGTTATTCTTGAATCTAGATTTAGGATTTTATTAATTTAAAACAAAGAGAAGCACGTGACTTGCAAAGACTACAAAGGAAATGGCATTGGTGAACTCTGACTTAGGAAAGTGTAATATATTTTTCATCACTGAAAAGAAAGCACCAGCCCACAGGGATGCAGGTTATGAGAGGCTTTGCTCTGATCCATGGCCAAAGTATTTTCAGGCAAGGAAATTTTATTTACATAAAATGGTTATACATTGTAAAAGAGAACCAGTGCCCATCATGTGGGTTGATTTAATAAGGAAGCATTACAAACCTCAGTTGCTTTTTTTTTTTAAAGAGACCATCACACTCATAACACAGGGAGGAGAGAGAACAGAAGAGAAAAGGAAAGAGAGGTGCTCTTTAGTAAACAACAGCAAGACCTAGGCATCTGTGGACAAACTCCACATCGTCTCTCTTCCATATTCAGCTCAGTTTAAGTTCTGAAAAGCTGGTATGTTAACACTTAAGATAATTTAGTAAAGGCAAGTCATTTCTCATGATTCCAACCATGCTGAACATGTGCAACTTCACTTATTTTGAAGGAAATGAAGAGTCAAGATTTCACAAGGATTTTACACAGGTTAGTTACTTTGACACTTTTTGTATGGCTATCAGTAGAAGTGCCACAAATGTTCAATTTCCCATGCTGGTCTTCATGTTAAAGTGGACTTCAACTACTTTTAGATAAACCAACAGGTGGGACTGAAATATAACCTTTAAATTCAGAAAGCAGCCATACACTGTTTTTGCTATAATGAACAAAAAGTTCTGTGGCATCTTAAGGCCAGCGAACTCAATGTGGCATAAGCTTTTGTTGATTACAGTTGGATGCAATTAAGTTGTCTGTAGTTTATGAAACCTTATATCACAGTGCATTTGTTAGTCTTTAAGGTGGCACAAGACAGGTTAGTATTCAGAAAAAAGTGATTACGTACTTTTAAAAAAATCCCTTTCATCTTTTTAAAGAAAATAGCAACTTTTCTGAACTATTTAAATCTAAAGGAATACAGGCAAGGAATTTCCATGTTAGGTGTTCTGGTTCTTGTTGCCAGGTCCATAAAGACAACGTTAAGAATTGTTACATCCTATTCAGGTGTTGGGGAATAGACATTTTTCAGTGGAATGAGAAATGAAACATTGGTTCACAAGCTGGCCTGCCCTTACTGGTGAGCACAAAACTCTTAAGTTGCCTGCAGTTTGAGATATAAGAAAATATGGTTATGCTGACAAGAATGCAACAAAACCTTTGAACAACAACCCAGTCTGAGAGGAATGGAAAAGCTGGACTGACTGTTAATTTCCCTTCTGATCAGTGACAATAGGTTAATAGAAACAAGCATAGGTTAATTCCTCTCCCACTTGAGAAAGCAGGATAAATAAAAAAATTTCCAGTTCCGCCTAGGAAGGAAGAATCCTGTTCTAGTTGCAGAATAGTTGCAGGAGGGATAAAGTTATCACTAACTCAAGATGGAAACCATACATAGTAAGAACCAAAGAATAATTGTGACAAGCAAGTAAAGGAGACCTTAACTAAACAAGCTGGCACAGAAACTGATACAATCTTTGTCCCTCTTGTAAAACAGCAATAGGAATTACTAGGAGTGAGACTGTTAGTTCCACTCTCCTAGGATCTGAAGGACCTTTTATAGTAAGGCTACCTTTCTGTTCTTGATCACTGAGCAGTGGGTCCAACAGAAACCTGATGGAGGATGGCAGCAGGATCCCCCTTAGTGATGGGCAGTGATTTAAAGAATGACTGATGTACCCGGTGACCAAAGAATATTTCAGCTGAAAAGTATCAGTCCACCTTGTAGTGACTGTTGAAAAGTAAAGAGACTTGCCCACATGGTCAACTTACAGATATCCTCCAGAGCGGCCAGTGAGCCAGGGGCTACTGAAAAAACTTCCCTAACCAATGGGCTATAATGTCAGATAGGATAGCCACATCTTCCAAATGACAGGCAAGGGAAATACACTGAGTCACCCACAACACTGATCACAAAAGAAGGAAATCTGTCTCCTCTGATCCTCCACTTTATAAACACAATTCTTCTATTTAGCTCAAGTAAATCTTGAGAATATGGTACACACCCAGCTTGTGCCAGAGTTTCTTCCTGGGATGAGAGAGAAGCAGACATATATCAGAAAGTCTAATATCCTGGCTCTAGTGAAAAGAAGAATGCATCTGTGCTACTACCAGTGGATTGGTAGAATGATTCTATCTGAATTTAAAACACAAAGTTCCTCCTGAATGAATAGAGCTCTCAGCTTGCCTATCCTCCTGGAAGAAATCACTGTTACCCCATAAACAGCTTTCTAACTTAGCACTTCAATGGGAACATAAGAAAAGGGCTCAAAAGGTGGTTGGTGAGGATCTACAAAACAAGACTGAAATCTCAAGCAGAAAGATAAAAGATGGCAAGCAGTACAAACAGAATAGTTCTTCTCAGGAACTATTTCATCTATGGCAGCCATAGCATTGGACCTTAAATAACTATCCAACACTGCCGTCTGGCATTGAAGAATATTGGGAATAGGCTCTGGAATCCAAAGTGAGAGAAATGTAAGAATTCTGGCAACTGATCCTGGAGTTGTCACTTTTCCTCCTATACCGCATCTGGAAAGTGGAACAGGTAGCCTAGTAAATTCAGTTGGTGAGGTCTTGCCTGGAAGTGAAAAGGGTGTTTAATCCCAGAAGCCACTATTCAGCAGCTGCTGCCACACAATCTTCAGACAAAAAGAAAGAACTATCTCTGATTCAGATGGCACAGAGGGTCCTGAGTGTGGAGATTCATAAATGTTGACAGAGTCCCTGGGAAAGAAACTCTCTCCTCCTAGAGATCCAAAACCCAAAGATGTTGACGACAACATAGGACAATCAGGATTACTTGGCCCTCAATGTCTGTATCTTCCACAGCGAGGAGAACAAAGGGAAAGTATTGAGACAGGTCCACAGTATTGGTCTAATAGTCCAGCTACTTGAAAAAGAACCTCAGGACCTGCTGACTGATCACAGTGGTAAGCAAATCTATTCCAGGAGTTCTGGAGTAACTTGGTAACTTGACCCTGCTCAACCAGCTGCCATCATGTTTATTACTCCCTTCATATACCTGGAGGAGGTAGAAAGTACATGGTCCTATGCCCACTCAAAAATAAGTTGTGTATACATTTTCTCATGTTTTCACCATTTATACACTGCTCTCTTGTATCATTGCTGAGTTTGTACATTTTTATTATTTCTCATTTAACAAATCTTTCACATTTTTTTCTCTGATCTCACCTGATTACCACCACTACTTTACAGAAAGCATCAGATAGTTGAAATAGAATTTTAATTTCAGGAATGACCCTAAATAAGCTCCATGAAATCAAGAAGAAGAGACAAGTAGAGGCATATTTCTCTGTATTTTCACAGGAGTACTCCTGCACATTATTGACATGTCTAAAGCCACCACATGGAAAGACTATGTGATGTTGTAATAGTCTGAGAAAATTATGGATTCTGTCAAGTCATCTTTTCAGGGTATATCTACACAGGGCTTTTCTGAGTGTAGATGCACCTATCTGGGATACTGAGATGCCTATTTAGCACACGCTGCCCCATAAACCTCATCTATAAAAAGTTTGAGTTTCATCAACTAGCAGATGTGGGCAAAAATGCAAGCTGAACTAACAGATCACAAAAGGGAAATCTCAGGGAGCAGTGAGCCTGGATGAAATACTGATGTAGGATGCCATCTGTACTATATTAGATTTTTCTTCCATATTTTGGATTGGCACTAACTGGAAGAGCAGAAGCAGGCCAACATCTTCCATAGTTTTGCTCTAAAAATAATGTGTATCAATCCATTCCATAATGACTTGTAAACATCAATCTTGTGTCATAATAATGACAAACCTGTGTACCTATCTAACCAGACCTGTTATAACTGAGTTCTTCTGAGTAGCACCCAAAATTTTCAAATTCTTTTGCATCTCACAATGTACAGAAATATTTGTCCTTCAAAGCCCATCCTCCCATTAAGCTAATCTTTAAAAGAAACCCCTTTTGTTCTATAATTTATGCATTTAAACTGCATTTGCTGACATTTTGTTCTCCTTATTGATTCTTTCAAACATCTAAGTGTATAGCACCATCTGTACCCCTGCACAATAATAGTACAATATGCACAAATCCATACAGAGGTTACATAAGGCAATGTATATTCAACTCAAAAACTTTTAGAAAATCTGAATTCTAACTAACACATGAAGGACTTTAACAACTTCTAAGTCAAATCCAAAAAGTACAGAATTTTAAGAAGCGGCTAAAGAACAGCAAGGTTTTCTATGTTTGTGGCTTGTTCAAATAATAGTTTGGCATGTAAAAATGAAGTACTCCTACCCACAACCTGAAACACTCCATTAATTGTATTCTGCCTGACACATTTATGAACAAGTCACCTAAGTTCTTTCTAAATGTAACCATTCACAGCCACTGTTCATGTACGGTAGAAAAAAGTCACAAATGTTGTCTCAAATGTCTTCACATAACTTCCCTTCTCCTAGCCAGCATTTTGAAGAAAGGAACAAATGCTTTGAAGAATATTAGTGATAATTTATGATTCAGCACAGATTCTCTTATAGTGAGGGACTCACTCAGAACCGAGAGCAGCCCTTGTTGGAACTGAGAGCTGCCTCTCAGACTTACAAAGTAAAGCCAACCAATCCAGATGTTGGAAGCCTCTCTAACAGCTGCAAAAAAGAATGGTAACAACATGACACAGCAGTTGAGGATAGCAGAATGAGGAGAGGAGTTAATGACTTAAAGATAAGATTCATGCCCAGAAGTGCATGTTCTCATTCTCTTTCTTTCTCCCATGCCTAACTGCTGTGACTAGTGAGACTGACTTGGTTTATTTTTAAAAAAGACAAAGAGCAGATATAAACTTCAATACTTACAATGTCAAGTATCTCTTTGGTATGAGTTGCAGACAGACAAATTCTGGCTCTGGATTCAATGATTGGTGTGGCAGGAAAACCAACAACCACAACACCTATGTGCCGTTTCAACATCTCTCGCCCAAATGCACTACAAAGAAAGCAAGACAAGATTAATGAAGCAGCAGCAGCAACTTAAGGCCTATACTGTTTAGAACAAGGCTGCCTTTGGTGAAGAATGCCTGGGAGGCCACTGTTTGACTGCCTTGCCTTAGGAGAATGCCTGCACACAAAGGCCTCTTTTGTTCAGTTCTGAGGTGGTCTTCCTAAAAAGGTTTCACTGTATTAAGTTCTCACAAAGCTGAAAGATTATATTTGGCAGGGACTGGTCTTTTAGCAGGCTGCTTCTAAATGGATTTGTAACTTGAAAGTCTCTTTGATAGAACACAGCAATTTCAGCTTGGGATCTCACTTACCCAGAATCTCTCTCTGTCTCTGTCTCTCTCTCTCATTTGCTCTCTCTCTCACACACATACACCACATACACAGAGCTATCTGAGTGGAAGGCCTGTACTGTTCACAAATGTCTGAGGTATGTGTTCACAAAATTTAATGTAGGTGTCAAAAGGCAAACAGAATGTGATACTGAGGAAGATTCAAGCTTCTTGAGCATTAGCATCCAAACTCCAACATGAGGTACTTCATGTCTCTCTGTCTCTCTCCCATATCTCACAGGAGTGATGTCAATATTCAAAATGCTTCTTCTCCTGTTCTCAAACTGACTACTTTTCAGGGTCTAATTTAGCACAGAAGCTATTTCTAATTGTAACTGCTTTGGCTAGTACTAAGTAATAATAATCTCTTGAAAACTTACCCAATTTTTGCTGGCATATACAGCATCAAAGGTACAACAGGGGAGTCTTCATTTCCATAGATGATGAAGCCCATTTCCTTAAGCCGCCTACGGAAGTATCTGGTATTCTCAGCCAATTGCTGTATGCGCTGCTTACCTGATAGGAAAACAGAACAGAATGCAGTTTTTTATCATATTCTTTCAAAAATATTTTTATAGCAATACGGGTATTAACAGCTTGGTAGAAGCTGGTTGTAACAATGTGAATTACAAGATATTAGCATCTCCTATCTTGTATATGACCTTTAGTGCAACCAAGATTATACAGAACAAAGAAGCTAATCATGCATGTTCGTACTGTTCTGGTCTGTTTTGCATTACAGGATGCTATGTACCTTAGGAAAATACTATAGTATCTAATAACCAATTTTTCTAGGAGTCAAATATAGATGAAAAGGAGAAAGAAATTCTTGCTTGAAGAATCAGCTTTCCATTTGATACCCACAACCTGGGTGGGTAAGATTAAAACAGTAGACAAAGGAATAACGCTTCAAATGAGGCTGAAATTCTGTGAGATCTGCAGAACAAGACGGCAATTATATTTGGTTGAGATAGGAAAGGACCGGTGACTTAAGGAACCACTAAACAAAGAACGCAAAAAGAATATTTTCAAAACCAAGCTAAATGTACCTACAATGTTCACAGGAACTTCCAGACCATACCAGACAGACACAAAACTCCAGTGGTTAGAAAATTTTAGCACAAATAACATTGCCATTTTTCTCATTATAAATTAACTCTAATCAGGCAAAAGCTTCATATGTCTACATTAATTTAGCCATACAATCCAGAAAAAACAGCCCCCTAGTCTCCTTTAGTTTAGGTGGCAAGGATTAAAATGTCAGCTCAGAATTGTAAAAATCACCACCAACATCAGTTTTCCATTTGAGCAATCCATAACGGATGATACAATAACCCTTAGTTTCAGAAATAATGAAAACTACAAACCTATTCCCTGTTTGCACACATATACAAGGCAATAAAATCAGATAATGAAGGTTGGGAAACACATTTTGTTCATTAGAGACTCCTAACCATGAGACACTAAGAAAACATATTTAGTTAATATTCCATGGGTTTCCATGGATTTCTCTGCCTATGTAAAAATGGGCAGCAGAGTCAGCTAATTCTGACACCTCTGAGGACTTCAAAAAGGAACACTATAAATTATATACTCCATTCTGATAATCAGTTTAGCAGAGAGGCTGATACACATTGGCCAAGCTGAGTTCATCCATAATGGGATGATTGTTGGATCCTATTTGATATAAATTTAGTGCAATACACTATGCTAAAACTAGAACTAAGATACTGGGATTTTTTAAATATAATCTTGTAAAACAATGAAATTGAGTGCTACTTTTCTAAATAGATTATATAAACAGAATATGATAAACCAAGCAATACTAGAAACAAGGAATGCGGTCTCTTTCACAATTAAAGTAAATGAGGACATGTTTGCTCCAATCTCTACTCCCCTTTGTTATCATTACAAGTAAATACTGTTAGAGAAGATACAAGCAATTCAGGTATAATACAAACAACCAAAACCCATCGTCTAAATCTATATATGGATTATATAGCCCAAACAGTCTCAGCCTATCATACCTTTATGTGGTAGTGGGATTATGTGCTCCTGTGAGGCAAGAGGCTATGCTGCTGGTAGCATTGGCACCGGTGGGTCAGGCAAGTTTTTGTTAAGGAGCCAGACTACATGTGCTAAACAGCTACTGGGCAGCAGCAGCAGTGGGGGGAACACTGGCCAAGAGTCTCTCAGAGACAATGGAACTGAGACCATAGCTAATGCTTGTTGGTACTTTGCAGGAAGAAACATGGTAAATCCCTTCTGAATGACGTTTACTGAAAACCCTATGATGAGACAATCCAAAATGAAACAAGAAGTGCCAGAAGATGGCACATCCAGGTTTGAAAGCACTCAGCAACCTACTGGGGTAGAGCAGATGACAACTACAAGTAGTGCTGTGGCTAATGATGCAACTGGATTGAAGTTGAAACGAAAGGACATTCAGCTGTTAATGTGCTCAGAGCTGAAAGCATAGTCCAAAGCTGCACAACACATATTATAAGAACATGGAATGTGAGAAGCATGAATTGGGGAAAGCCAGAGGTAGTAAAATAAGAAATGGAATGTATAAGCATTGCAAAACTTTGGGGTGAGTGACCTAAAGTGGACAAGAATGGGACATTTTGAATCGGATAACTACACAGTGCTTTATTCAGGAAATGAAAATTTACGAACAAATGGGGTGGCATTAATAGGGAAGAGAGATGCAACAAAAACCAGTCAAAGGATATAAAACAAAGTCTGACTGAATAAGACTTCAGGGAAACGTATCATGCATAAAGCAGGATTAGACCTGGAGGAAGGAGGCATGCAAATTAGAGAAAGGAACATCAGCAATTTAAGATATGCAGATAACACTACACTACTAGCAGAAAATAGCGAAGACATAGAACCATTACTAAAGAAAGTCAAGGAAGAAAGTGCAACAGCAGGTTTACAGCTAAACAGTAACTAAATGAAAATAATGACCACAGATATTTACATAACTTTAAAGTAGGCTATGAAGACACTGAAATAGTTCAAGATTTTCTGTGTGTTTAAAACTCTTTAATAGAGCGCAACTGGCGGAAATCTCGACTCTTATCTGACAGGACACACTATAGAGAATTCCTTCATTCCTATAGAGAGGCAATAGATGCAGCGAAGAAGACTTTCTTCTCTGCACGTATTGCGTTTGCGACTTCTCGTCCAGCAGAGCTGTTCAGGGTGGTAAGGGATCTGACTCAGTTACCCACTCCCCTGAACTCGTTGTTAGAACCTAACGTAGCTTGCTGTGATGCTTTGAATAATCATTTCGCAGATAAAATCTCTCTGATAAGAGCCGACTTGGATGCCGGTGTTATAGCAGAAGTTACAAATGGAGTGTCCAGTGACTCCGTGAACAGGATTATACTGGATCAGTTTCAGTCAGTGAGTACCGAGGACATAGACAAGCTCCTTGGAAAGGTAAGAAAGACAACTTGCCCTCTTGATCCCTCCCTTCATGGCTGGTCGTCCAGGGAGGAGTTGCCATTAAGACTCATTTAAGACATATTATTAATGCATCCTTCAGGGAGGGCAATTTTCCAGTTTGTTTAAAGGAAGCGATTATACGGCCACTTCTAAAAAAGCCCTCCCTAGATCCCCTGGATATGAATAATTATAGACCAGTCTCCCATCTTCCATTTTTAAGCAAGGTGATCAAGAGGGCTGTTGGTCTTCAGCTCCAAGCTGTCTTGGATGAAACAGATTATCTAGATCCATTTCAAACTGGCTTCAGGACAGGATATGGAGTCGAGACTGCCATGGTCGCCTTGGTGGATGATCTTTGCCTAGGTATCGACAGGGGAAGTGTGACCCTGCTGGTACTCTTGGACCTCCCAGTGGCTTTTGATACCATAAACCATGGTATCCTTCTGGAACGCCTGAGAGGGCTGGGGATTGGGGGCACTGCACTTAAGTGGTTCCGATCCTACCTCTCAGGTAGATACCAGATGGTGATGCTTGGGGACAGCTGCTCCTTGAAAAAGGAGCTCAAATCTGGCATCCCTCAGGGCGCCATCCTGTCCCCAATGCTATTTAACATCTACATGAAACCGCTGGAAGAGATCATCAGGAGGTATGGAGCAAGGTGCTATCAGTATGCTGATGACACCCAGATATATCTCTCCATGCCTCGGATAATGACATCGACTAAGGGTGGCATCTCGCCTCTAAACGAATGCCTTGAAGCAGTAATGGACTGGATGAGGAAAAACAGACTGAAGCTGAATCCAGATAAGACGGAGGTACTCGCTGTTAAGGGCCCTAGCCCAGGTATGGAGGTTTGTCAACCAGTTCTAGATGGGGTCACACTTCCCCTGAAAGACTGTGTCCGCAGCTTGGGGGTGCTCCTGGACTCGCCGCTTCAGATGACAGTTCAAACAGATGTGGCGGCCAGGAGTGCCTGCTATCAGCTTTGACTGATACGCCAGCTGCACCCCTTCCTGGACCTGGAACATCTAAAAACAGTGGTGCATGTGCTGATAACTTCATGGCTTGACTTCTGCAATGCGCTCTACATAGGGCTACCCATGTGCTTAGTCCAGAAACTTCAATTAGTTCAGAATATGGCAGCCAGGTTGGTCACCGGAAGATCTAAAACTGATCATTTAACATCAATTCTGAAGTCTTTACATTGGCTGCCTATTAGTTTCCGGGCACAGTACAAGGTGTTGGTTCTTACCTTTAAAGCCCTTCATGGCTTGGGGCCAGCCTACCTGTAGGATCGCCTTCTCCCATATAATCCACCCCACACATTAAGATCCTCTGGGAGGAACTTACTGCAGCCAGTCAAAACTAGGTTGGCTGCGGTTACCCAGAGGACCTTCTCTTCTATCGCTCCCAAGTTATGGAATGGCCAAGCTATGGAGGAGACCCGGCATATTACCAGTCTTGACTACTTTAAAAAAGTAGCCAAGACTGTTCTCTTCCGACAGGCCTTCCCAGACTAGTACTCTACCGCCTCCCATCAAATGTCCTCTTGTTCTTAATAGTTAATGTGTTTTAGGGGTTTTTAGATGGGTTGGTGGGTGGGGAGGATGGATTATGTTTTAATTGTTTTTAATGTATTGATGTATTGTTGTAATACCGCCTCGATCCATCGGGAGAGGCGGATACAAACATTTTTTATTATTATTATTATTTATTCAAAAGACTCTCTAATTGCACATACTTATATTTTCTACTAAATTTTAAATAGTTAGAAGGTCTTCACCTCTATCTTCTTACATGATGAATTACTACATATAAATCTTAAACAATATTCTTAATATTTAAATACTTAAATAATATTCTATAAATCACCTTAATAAATCTATAAATTATATAAAGTATAACAATTATCAAATACTTCCTTATTCAATAGAAAGGTTTCAAGAAAACTGCAGACCAACATTTTCTATTCTTTGGCTCAGTCATTAATCAGAATGGGGACTGCAGTCAATAAATCAAAAGAAGACTAGGACTTGAACGGGCATCTATGAAGGAACTAGACAAGACCCTTACGTGTAAAGATGTATAATTGAATTGTAAAGTTAGGATGTTCCATGCCATCATATTTCCCAGTTCTATGTATGGTTATGAAAGCGGGACAATGATGATAGGAAGAATAAGCAAATTAAGCCTAAATTCTCCCTAGAGGCCAAGATGACTGAATTCAGACTGTCATACTTTGGGCATATCATGAGAAGACATGATTCATAAGAAAGAAGAAGGCAGTAGGAAAAGGGGAAAGAGCACATTATAGATGGATAGGCTCAATCAAGGAAGCCATGGCCTTGAGTCTGCAAGATCTCAGCAGGGCTGTTGATGATAGCGTGAGTTGGACCTCTCTCATTCATAGGCATGACATAAATCAAAGTAAACTTGCAATAAATAACAACAGTCTCAGACCCCACATTTGGAATTCAAGAACAATGATATATCTGTATTGTACTTTTACATACTATTTAATAAAGAAACTGAAGATACTAAGTGATTCTTTATTTATTATCATACTGTTAATATTCCAAACAAAACTGGAAAAAGTATGCAGATAAACCAAAGGGATTTCACTTTGATAAAAAAAATGGTTAAAAGAATGAGAAAGGTAGTTAAAAGAATGGGGAAAACTGCACTTTTCCTGCAGGTTCCAACCTAGCTTTATAGCAGGATTCATTTCAATTAAGACAGCTTATGCACCTTATAAATTGAAGGAAGAATCCCCCTTGGATTACAGTGGAAGCAAGAAAAGAAGAAAGAGTATTAGCCAAAGGAATAATTTTCAGTCTCAGACTTCTTGTAAAGATTAAAAAGTATTAAAAATCCCTTTCTGTATTTGTGTCTTGAAGTTTGGAAAAGAAGACCTAGATGGTTGCTGCCAACTTCTGACCTTTCTATCCACTGTTATGCCTCTCCTTATTTTTCAAAAGGGACAAGCAAGTCCACCGTAGGAGGGAGCCTGTAAAGCTGAACATCCCTTTATAGATCCAAACCAAAATCAACCCAGATGCTGAAGCAGCAAATGAAGTATGTGATCCAGCTTGATTCCAAATTCTCCTCTAAGTTATATAAATTACTAACAGAATTAGTTAACTATGGAAATGTGGAGGAGCTTAAATCATCAAGGAGAAATGATGTGAATCAATGTGTGATGTATGGAAATCCCCTGCACTGCAATCCATCTTGGCTTTGATAATAGAGAACTGAAAGAAAATAGTACAAGGACACCTAATCCCTCTGAATTCTGAGCAAATTTGGGGCTTATTATCATTATTTGTAAATAAGAATGAAACACTGAATCATAGATGTTTAACTGCTGCTCTGCTTTACACATCCAAATGGGTAGAACAAATGAAAATTAGGAAAGAGAATGAGAAAATTAGTGTTGATCTTCAATGTGGCAAATAGTTCGAACAGACAAGCTCACAAAGTATTGAAAGAGACATCTCTAATAAGCAATACCTAGCATAAAAGATACCTAAGCAACCTGTTGCTTATATCCATATGCCTATATCAGTAAGTCTCAGCGACAAAACTTTTGGACAACTGGAAGACACTCTGGGAAGGATGCCATGCTATTCATTAAGCTAGATCAAGGTGGGAAACTTTGGAGGGACTGGGGTCCATTTTCACCCTCTCTCAACCATGGTAGGCCATAGTTTTCCATTCCTCTGAAAACGGTCACTTCTGGTTTCTTAATAATGTCCTTTCTTGCTTAAAAGAGGCCACCCAGGACAGGGAAGGAACGTCACACAAGGGTCACACCCCAGAGGCTGTGGGAGAGTAATTTACCAGGGTAGGGGAGGAATTGTGGGTGGCACAGAAAAACAGTTAAGGACCAAACACAGTCCACAAGCCAGACTTTGTCCATGCCTGAGCTAAATTGATCTGCCTGCAATACTTTGTGTTTGCTGTGATTCTCAACTATTGAGTTAGTTACTGATACTGTTTTAATTCTTCTCATGAAAGTTGTTTTTTAAAAAATAAATAAAATGAGCATTCCTATTTTATTTCACTTATTTAACTAAATCCTAAACTTGAATTCTTGAGCTGTCTAGATGAAGGAGGACTGAGATTTAGACAATACTGGAGCAACCTGACCACTTATTGGTCAGACTATCCTTGCAGCTATTCATGTTCCGTTTATAGGCAAATGTGCTATGAAGTGAAATCACTAGTACACAGCATTATTCAGGGTACATTTGCCTGAAGAGAGTATCATTCATGCTCACTGAATATGTCAAAGATAACTGAAGATGGTATCTGAGACAAACTAGTTTTTAAAATGATTTAAGTTTTGTAGTGTGCCTCACTACACAACGGGACAGATCCTGGCAACAGCAATAATCTTTTGGCACAAAAAGCTTCGCCATCATAACAAAAATGAACAAAACCAAGATGTCATCTGAACAAGCAATTCATTGGTAGAGATAGTATATGGAGTAGCACAGACCACCCTACTGGTCTGCCTTCCATCTTTTTAAGCAGAAACCTGCTCTAATAGTAATAAAAACATTCCATATAGAGCACCAAGTGTCAAGAAAAACAAATGCCATTTGCTCTGAACTCAAGTGCTGTGAAATACAAAGTACTATATACATCAAAGCCAAACATATATCAAATTCTGTCCCACAAACAAGCAAAGAAGGAAGCCCGCAGCATCAGTGTTTGCATTACATCTCAGCTAGGCCTTTGAAGACAAAGTAATTTCACTTGAGGGCACTGGAGTTTAAAACCAAAGTAACCACCTGTAAAGGATAATAGGGTTTCCCCCCTCCTTCCCTCAATTTGTATAAGAAGGTTTTCAAATCAAACATCTGCTTTGTAACTGTGAGACACTATAGCTTTCAATTTCAAAGGTTTGTGATTTTATTATTTGTGCTGCATTATTTTTAGAGTTTACTATTATTTGGGTAGATCTATTAATGATGTGTGCATCTGCTTTTTCTTCCATAACTATTCAACAGGTCTTTTCAGGATGGTCAGGCTAGTTTCTCTGATGTTACAAGTATCTGGGAGGTTTTTTGGCACAAAAATAGCAATGTCAGTGTATAACAGCAACCAACCAACCAACCAACCAACCAACCAAAATAAATCTTATCACATTTTGAGGACTAACAAATGTATTATGGCATGGGAGTTTGCAGACAGTTCATCACATGAATTGGGCTATAGTCCATGAAATCTTCCATAGTAAGAAATGTACTAGTCCAGTGGTTCTTAACTTTTTCTTTACCATGGACCCCCCTTTAAATATATTTTGTTGCCATGAACCACTAACACTTAATTCAAGATTTACAATAGTAAAGTGCATCAAATATTTTTTTAAAGTTGCTTATCAAGGGTGTTCGGATTTGGAATAAGTAAACGCACACACTTTTATTATAATATTTTTAATGAAATTATTCTATACAAAGTTGCCTGCCTGCCTGCCTATTTTAACTGTAAAAGCTTTCAAGGACCCCCTGTGATAACATTACGGCTCCTTCCAGGGGTCCCAGGACCACAGGTTAAGAACCACTGTATTTGTCTTTCATGTGGTAGAGGATCTGTTTCTGTTTATGCTGTTCTTTGTAAAACACTGAATGGATAAATGAAGATTTGTCAGTGACATAAGTTAATATAGCTAGCTGCCTATTTTAAATGCACAGCAATGATTCTGGGACTCCAGCTGAAGTAGAAAGGTGGTTGTGAACACTTGAAAACTGATACATGTTGTCTGGATATGCTGACTGTCCAGACAGCAAAAAAGAAGCTGTACATATACTCATTACAACATCCACAAGCCCTGGATGAGGGCACTTAAAAGGGTCTCCTCTCTCCTCCCATGATGACAGATCTTGTACGACACCACTAAGTGGTACTTAATTCTTAAGTAGCAGCTTTCCTCTTTGAGGCCTCCAAAGGCAAGCACAATCTCCAGTGACAAAAGTCAGTATTTCTTAAGGCCACTTCAATTTACACATGGAAGTCTACTTCAAGTGTTTGCACTTTCTGTACTGCATGTGCAGTAATAATCTTTCATATTCTCTTTATTGTTTTACTTATTGCATTTATATGCTGCCTTTCTCTCAGAGTGATACCTAAGGTGGTTTCCAGAAGAGTTAAAAACATTTATAATAAAAATGGAAAACAATTAAAATTAATGAAAGAAAAGCAGTTTAAAATCATTACAAGAACATTAAAAAAGTTTTAAAAATAGAATTAAAAAATCCTAATAAAAATGCAAAGCTCCCTTGCTCACACATTAAAAGCTTGCTCAGAACAGAAATGTTTCTGCCTACTGAGAAAAGCAAAACAGGGAAAGCGCCAGGCTGGCCTCTCCTGAAAAAGAGATCGTGAGAGCGGGAGCAGCAACTAAGAAGTCTGTTTCCTATGCCCTTATCAAGCAAGCCTGGGATGGCAGTTGAACCAAGAGAAAGCCTTCCCCTGCAGATCTTAAAACTCTGGCAGGTTCACATAAGGAGATACGGCCTTCCAGATCTGGGCCTAAGCTTTACAGGGCATTATGGGTCATAATCAGCAGTATGAACTGTGCCCAGAAATGAAATGTTAGCCAATGGAGCTCTTTTAAGATGGGAGTTATGTGCTTCCTACAAGTGGTCTCACTCAGCATTCCAGTTGCAGCATTCAGCACTTGCTGAAGTTTCTGAACAGTTTCCAAAGGAAGCACCACATAGAGTGTTATGGTAGTCCAATGGAGATGTAATCAAGGCAGGTATCACTATAGTAAGATCTAACATCTCAAGGAACAGGTGCAGCTGGTGCACAAGTTTTAGCTGTGCAAATGCACTCCTGGTCACTGCTGAAACCTGAACATCCAGGCTCAGAGTTGAGTCCAGGACAATACTCAAGCTGCAAGCTGTGTAGCCCCACCCAGCACAGGCAGAGTCCTCATTCCCTGATCTGCTTTCAGACTGACCAGGAGCAGCTCTGTCTTGTCTGGATTAAGCTTCAATTTGTTTGCCCTCATCCAGTACATTACTGGCATTGGTTCACTACTGAGACAGTTTCCTTGGAATCTGATGGAAAGGAGAGGTAGAGTGGGGTGTCATTAGTATATTGGTGACTTCAAAACCCAAAACTCTGGATGACCTCTCTCATCACTTTCATGTAGATGTTAAACAGCACGAGAGACAAAACAGATCCTTGAGGGACCCTATAACCCAACAGCCAAGGCATTGAACAGGAGTCCCCAACTATATGGTACCTGGTTTTCATTTATAAGCTTCCGTATATTTTGATTCTGGAGGAAAAGCAGGATATAAATAAGATGAAACAGGAGTTGCAGAAGACAACCTTTAACATGAAATTAGATCTCACATCAATAAAACATCAGTAATGGTACAATTCCATAATAAACAAGTAAGCCTCACTCATGCAACATGCTATGAAGTCAAAGAGTCAAATTATTCAGGTAAAGGCTATTCACATAGGCAGCCATTCACCCTATAAGTTTTATGTGCAGTGATATACATAGTTGCTCTTGCAATGCAGAAGTATAAAGTGGATCTGAGCCCAGAATTATTTGGCAGTTCTAAGTTTTGCTAAGAACCAGCAATATCACATCTGGAAACAATACCAAACATAGCAGCCAAGTCTAGCCACCTATTACAGAGTGCTAAAAGTTCAGAAATAGCAAAGCATCTGTAGTAGTGACTATGTTAGCACACAGTTACTGATTATGTTGCCTCAATCCTGACAACAGATGAAAGAAACCTGATGTGATGAAACCACACCACCAAGTTGATGACTCTGGGACATGACTTCTTCTTCCATATTATCATATTTTTCTGTGATTAAAGATATATTTCCTATGAGTGGCAAAATGCAGGAAACATCTGAATCACACACATTCTTAAACCATGAATGTAACAGGCATTCCTTTCCTTTGATCATTATGTTTTAGTTTCCATTTCTCAAAAGGCATCTTTCAAAAACATTATCACAAAGCTGCCTGAGAGAAAGAAGTTCAGAACAAAGAAAGAAGAGACATAGTGGTGCCATAAGGAAATTTTAAAACTCAGACCTTATGATTCCAGAGGGAATGCCTTGGATGTTTTTAGCACATTACTTCAGCTGTGAAGTACACTTCTCTCTCTATCAACCTTAAATGCTACTCTACACTTTGCAACCATTTCTACATACTTGACCATGTTAGCAGTGGCAAAAAAACTCTTAAACACTGATCATTTAAAAAATCCTCTGACGATATATATTCCTGCACTTTACACTTACTTATTCTACCATAATCACTACAAAAATAAAATAGTGTTTACTTCCGCCACACTGATCACTTGCTTTCTCATTAATATGAGGGGCGGGGGCAGAGTCCTGAATTTGACCTAATGTTCAGCCCTGTCTTCTTCACTGGGGACCCAAACTAGCATGTTTGGCATAGTGCAACTATTAAGAAGCAGCATATAACGCAGCCCATGAAGCCTTCAAGCTCCCTTCTGCAGGCCCCCACGGCTCCCAGAATTTCTTTTTAAAAATAGATGTTATGGTTTGCTGTACAATTCAGTAAAAAAATAAATAAATAAAATATGCTACCATCAATTAGAAAAGGAATAATAGCTAATAGGAAAAGCAAGATTATAATGTACTTCTCTTTGTGTATAAGCAATTCCTATCATTCAATGTGTCTATCATATTAAATGACGCCAATTTAATATAGTTAAGGTTCATTATAGATCAATATATATTTAATATTAATGAATGAATATGGATGTTGGGGGTTTATTTATGAAACTTTAATAAAATAAAACAAAATGGAAAGCAGCCTATTTTCATCCATTCTATCTATTTTTCTGCCAAGTCTCACCCTTCCTCCTTAGGCATATTCCTTGGACACCTGGTCCTGATGCACTTGCCTAACTTGAAAAGTTGCTCACCCTGGATTCATTATGTATTATGATCCCTGTTCAGGTAGTTGTCCTGATGCACTAGTCCTTGTGTCTTTTAAAGCAGTTATAATAACAAGGGAAAATGCACTATGATTTCTAGTCCATGATATACTATGCCTGTCTTTTCAAAACAGTTTGGATATGCTCTATCACAAATATCATTTTAATTACTTTTTCCCCTCAGAACATCTATGATAGATGGATATATTGACAATGGCTCAGTAAGATCGCTAGAAAAGTTCTGAATGTCTCTGTCTTCTATTTGATTTTATGAGTTAATGAAATGAGATGGAGAGCTTTAACAAGGTAGTGAATTGTTATTATTTAAAAAACAATTAAGTAATCCTCAGCTATAAAATTTGGTGGAAAGCAGTTTACTAATAAGAAGGAAATAGAATGTGTTCATCACTAGCTCTGCCACAGTTTAGCAATCATGTGGCTCTCCAGATTTTGGACTCTCAGATATAGATAGCCTAGCCAATGGTGAGAAAAGTTGGAAGTTGCAGTTCAAAAACATCAGGAGGGCTGTATGATTCTCACCCCAACATGGAATTTCATATTCACATTAGCTTATATATAATTATATCTGCCTTTTTTATTTATTTTTATTTTTTAATTATTTTATTTTATTTTTTGGCCGCTCACACTCAACTCACCTCCCTTGGAGTGTCAATGTCAGCAAACAGCCATAAACAAAGAGAAAAATTACACTTACCAGACAAGGCATCCCTAGAAGCAATTCAGGCAATCTTCTGTATGAAATGTTTGATATAAAGATCTAGAACAGGGTATGTAAACTTTGACTTTCTAAATGTTTTGGACTTCAACCTCCAGTTAGCATAACGAATGTGGGAATTGTAGTCTGAAACATCAGAAAGGCTACATTTTTCCAACTTCTAATCTAACACAAACTCCTAGAAGCCTTCACACACTATAGGTTCATACAAACAAAATATAGTCAAAATCACGTAAGACAACTGCAATTCTTACAACAATAGCATTTGGAGAAAACTGAATCATCTAAAGGATTGTTTTTATTTTAACAATTCAGTTATTCAAATGAAACACTGTATCTGAATAGCATTAATTATTCACTATAAGATTCAAAGAAATGCCAGATGCATAAAAGAAACTTCCACAAGTTCATTTTCAACATCTTCAATTTTGAGAGTATATGGTATCTAATACAGAATTGTACCATTGTACATAAACATAAAATTAAAAACCAACTTCTGGCTATCAATTCAGATAAAAATAATGAAAAAGGTCTGAAAAACAGAATAGGGTGGCATCACTTTTTAAAAAATTGAGACCATACTCAACACAGATCATTAAAAACATCCCACTCAATTCAGAGAATTTTTTATTCATGTTAATATGGTAAACAGCTATATTAATACAAATATAGATCTGTTAAAGTTATAAAAAAACAAAAAAGCAGTGAACAGCAGGATTCCACTTAAGAAATACTGCTGTGAGTGTTCCGAATATTGTTCTATAGTTATTAAAAATCACTTGCATCAACTTCCTCTCATGGAGCAGAGCAGGTAAGAAGGTATTTTCTCCAATTTATGTGTTCAACTATGTGGGCATTAAATTAAATATGGATCATTTCAGGAGCTTAGATTCAGTGGAAGTGCTTGGGGTCCAGTAAATGCTACTATGAATTAAAAGGGGAAGGGAGTCAATTTTGACTAATTCTCTTCCCCATACCATGGAGAGTCTTCAAACCTTCTAGAGCAGACTTTGTGGGCCAAAGAAAAGAAAACTGGAATTGACAAGAAATGTTTCCCTATCCTTCAGCAGACAAGAGGTAGCACTTAGAGAAATGAACTCAAGGAATCTTGGGACCCAGCTCAGTATTTTTAGTTTGCTAGTCTGGTGACATTTAAAGAGAATTATCACATACTGTATTTAAGGCCCAGAAACAAGAGATACTAGTAGCATACAGCAGAATGTATGTTGGTGCTAATGGTAAAGACATACAACCAAATCAAACAAAATTCTGCTTTGGCTCAACAAGACAGATTCCATAACACTTCTTTTCACAGTAGTCCAGAGATAGTACCTATGAAGGACAATTACACAAACAAGGCTAAATCTAATTAAGTTTCACAGCAAAAACTATTACTACCTTTTGTAGGTTGAACAAAAAATACTTATACACCAAGGTAGCTTTGTGAAGTTTTAAAGAAGTTAGGCCATTTGCCTGAGCTCACCCCTATTAACAAAAGAAAATTAATATATAGTGGAAACAAGGTTGTTTAATGGCGCAGACTTCCCAACAGCGTGAACCTGAAATCCGACATTTATTTTTTATTATGTGTGGTGTCTGTCAAATCCAGGGAGACTCATAAAGCACTAATTTCCTGTAAATTCTCCTTCACGCTACTACTAAATATACCATTTTTAAAGCAAAAGTACCCTATACTCAATTTTACAAGGTGCTTGCATTTTCCCAGAGTTGATCTGGACTACAATTCAATCAGAAATTAATAATGGAATGAGAACTAAATAAAAGTCATGCGGACATATATAAAGAGGAATATTGCACCTATTCATATACTGTCTTCAGGACTACAAAAAGGAGGTATCTAAAAAGGAGGTAACTGGGGAAAAAACACTGTAGTTAAGAAAAAATGTTTCCCACTTCCACTATAATATTGCCAAATTCAAAAACCTAACAATGCTTATATCGCTCTGCCGATATATATAAAATTTTCTAGCTCTGGACTGCAGAGAGAGATGGAGAGAGAGAAATGGCAGCACTTCTTAAGGCTTGCTGCATTAAGTTGCTGGCAGTTACATAACACCAGTCTTTTCCCCTTCCAAGAGAAACCAGACAAATGTGTGTGTGCGTGCATGTGCAAGTGTGCTCAGAACCCTAATTAGCACTGCTGCAACTGGGTCCAGTCCACAGCCCTTACTGGCTTTCCAGTGGTAGTAGCAACCTTTAAGCAACCCTGACTGAAGCTTTAGGCTCATGGACTCAGTGGCATCCTTTCAATTATACCATTGTGTGTTGATTCTGAATATATGAACATCGACAAGCAACAGAAGGCTCTGGCATTAATGTAAGTATGCCATGTGCTAGGCTTCACTGAAGTCCAAAAGCACATATTAGAAAGTTTGTTGCAAGGAAAATCAAAGTAATGACATGTGGAAGTCATCCATAATTAAACAGTGATGGGGTGACTCTTTGGGAATTTCGTCATGATATGTGCATATCATTACATTCATAACTAGAGTATATACCTGGCGTTGCCTGGGATTTTAATACGTGTTAGAAAGATTTGAGATCCTGTACCTCTAATTCCCCAAACTGTCTCGTCCAATACCTGTAACTTTCCCCCATATTCCCCAATCTAATCTGTATTCAGAGTTAACACACAGAGGCTGGGTTCCTGGGGTAATACAGTGTCCTCCTCTTTGCTGCTAGGCCTTATCTCCATAGCAACTGGCCTATTCAAGGCAGGCACATTTGACTGAGGCCCAAGAGCTCTCTGACTGAGAATTCTAAAGGCCCCTCCCTAAACTGCAAACCTCAGGATTCCATAGAATCTTTTTAGGCAGCCAAACATATGAGGTCTTCACTTGACACAGCCAATCATATGAAGTCTTCACCTGACACAGACAAACTTTGACTTCTATATATTAGATTAAAAGTAAGCTTTCAAACTTTGGGAGGGGATGATCTTTTGGGTTCTTGATAGCCAATTCCATCCCACAGTATTCCACAGATAAAAACAGAGATCTTATTCCTCTTTCTACCAAGTTCATCTGGCAAAATGTGATATTAATAACAATCTTGAGCCCCATGTTGGCTCAAGATGGTGACTGAAAGTATCTAGAACCCCAGAACTTCGCTCTTATTTGTGGGGAAAGTACCAGTAAGCTTTTCATCTAGTCTTTTCTCTTCCCTCCAGGAATGCTGGGCCAGAGGCAAAGGAATGAGAGGGAGGAAGCTCTGGAGGTGAATGGAAAGGGGATGCGGGGGAGTTATTCATGGTTTTTCCACCTTTGCAAGGGTTCTGCACCCCGAACCCTCACAAATGTGGAAGGGCTACTGTAGTATATGAACATACTTGAGCAGGTGTGTATATTTAGTCAGTATTCAAATATTTTGCATCAACAACAATAAGTAAAATGTTCCATATATTTTTGCAGACATGCGGAATGTTGTCTGGTGAATAGGTAGCTTCCTTAATTTCTATACGCTAAGATGTTACTTTTAGCCCAATACCCTATTTTTGCTATCCAGTGCAACTAAGTTTATAAAGATGTTGTTTAACACACACACACACACACACACACACAGCCAATTCAATTATGCATATACTAATCGTTACGCAGCTAAAATGGCATGAATCATGTAAAAGTGGGGTATATTGGCAGCTCTGAGAGGAACTCAAAGGTTTAGGAATCTGCACTATACTCAGATCATCCAGCTCTGTACTGTCAACCCTAACTTACAGGAGCAATTCTTGATTTTCAGGCAAGGATTTTTCTAGCCATACATGCCAACAAGGACCTCAGGGATGCAAAGAATATGTCTTACAACTGAGATATGATCTTTCTCCATAACCTGTAGATGTACTTTTTTAAAAAAAAAATCTTAACGGGGAATACTCCAAAACATATCAAAGAAGAACAAGTATGTTCAGTGGACACAGAATGATGATTGTTGATTTCAGAGGTAAATTCGGAAAAGAAGGGCTAGTACACACTGTTCTTGAAAGGAGACAAAACTAGAACTCTGAACAAAAAAATTCCATACTGCATTTTGTTGCAAGCCTCACTTTGTTCAAAGATTATGTTACTTCAAATGGATGACCCTAAGATACGTAATGTTTGCCTCGGCAGATTAAGAAGATTCCCAAATTCTTTGCAAAGCTTGCCTACTGCCTCGACAAGCTTTAGGGAATAACCATCTGTCAAACATTAACTTAAATCTAGAACAGGCCATCACAGAATTTTATATGAGTGTTTACATAAAAGCTGATGCTGACCAGAGAGACAGAAAATTAGTGCCCGTACACTTTTCAAATGGGTTTATAATCCAAATCTCATATTTAAAAAGTGGGCTGACATGTACGTTTAAGACCCTACCAAATTAAGTAGAATCTGAGGCTACTTTTATTTTCATTATGTACTTGATATTTAAAGTGGAATGATACAAACTTGTTCTACCTCACAATCACACATTATTGGTGTTCAGATCACGACTTAACCTGCTCTATGAATGTATTGAGGGTACTGTAATACAGCTGCTTCCAAAAGCTAATCAGGTCTGGACAGGAAATTATACATATTGTCTAGACTCAGAGGTTCATGATGGATGAAAAATAGGATAACAAAAGTACTGCTAAAAAAATTCCTGGATCTTTTAGATTCTATCCAAACTACTACAGTTCATTATATGTTTGCAGATACTCTTCAGCTTTAAAATACACCTCCTCATCATAAAATGTACTTACAGCCATTTTTACTGGAGCTCTGTAGACATATCCAGTAGACTAGCAGTAAGCAACTATTTCTACAACACACAGCCTGTTCAGATGGAACTAAAATTTCCAGAAAATAGGAACACCCATGAAGAACAGGATTCTCACTCTTCATGAGAAATTCTCTTGAAACAATTCTGTCACTTGGATGCAAATCTTGCATTTCCAAGCAAATTCAGGGACTTACTGTATGATATACCGTACTTCCCAAATCTGGTGCTCTCTAGAGGTTTTGGACTACAATTCCCATAACTGACTACTGGCCATCGTGGATAGGATTGATGGAAATGAGAGTCCAAACCATTTGGAGAGCATCACAGTTTGATGAAAGCTGTATATTTCCCAAACAGTGGTCACACTAGGTTCCATGCTCCTAAAACCTGCAAAACAAGAACGTCATCATTTGTATACATTTGCCAGTTTATTTTAAGTTTTACATGGTGTTCTCCTATAACTGTCAACTGATACCTAGATGAAAATTAAATGAGACAGCCAGGAGTGTCTCACACAACTATGGCTTGCTGGGTTCCCTTATAAGAACCCCAGACAAACAACTATAATCAAAGAGCTCTCTTTCAACTATCAATGAAGCCATTTCCTTTTCAAATATGGAGCTAGAGATTTCAGTGTGTGAGAATGTACAAAATTGTTGAGCTACTACACCACATGAAGATGACTTGCAATCTATTTAAAACTGTTTAAAGCTATCTACATCAGCTATGTGCATTCACAGACAGAGCTAGATTCAACTTGTCTTTCTTCAAAACTAACAGTTATCTCCCAAATTTCACTAAAGCTTTGGTCAATCTATATATGTGTGCCAAAAATCCATAGCCACAGATGCCAAAGTTTGTCTACACTGTATTTTTGAACCTATCTTATGATGAAGTATACTATTTATATCAAGAAAGGTCAAACGAAAAGGACAATGAGTGCTGCAACCAAAAGAAATAGAATTTACAGCAAGACACTGGATTGGGGAGAGTCTCTTCCTTTCTTTTCAATGAGAAGCTGCTGTACTATAAGGAGTTCTCTTCAAACTAATGTTGGCAATGTGTCTCATGAGGAAGAATAAAGATTTGCTCCAGGAAAAAAGCAGATCATCTTCCAAAGTCTACTAGAGGGGATTAGGGGGGCACCACAAATCTTTGAAGAGAAAGAAAGCTTCCTCACTTCCCAATGCCTGGTTCAATGCTAGTAAGCACATAAGGGCTTACTCCTTTATTTCTTTTTCAGTCGCAGAGGAAGCAATCTAAATAATCTAAACTCTTCTCTGCAGCTTCTAAGATAGTTATAGTTTCCTATTTTTAGAGTGCTGTTTCCTGCTCTCTTGTCAGGCTCACAGTTCAAACAGGAGCAGCTGGATAGATGGAGAAGCTTATTGTGGGTCCCAAGATATAAATCAACATTCTGCCCTATTTTTCTGAGATGTTGCCACCTAAATCCAAGACATTTTGGTGTTTGCATTTATGTGTCAAGCTAGAGTCCAGGATAAAAGATGCCCACTGTATATTCCTAGTACTAGATTAGCTAACAGAGAGCTCTTGGGGAACATAGGATACTGCAGTCAATTCAGCATTTCTTTATCACGAGAGAAAACACATGAGCAGGAAAGATTCCTTAGTTCTAAAATGGGCACTTGCCAAGAAAGTTTTTTTTCTCAGCTTTTAAAATTATTATTAAAATATAACCACTGTAACCATTACAGAAAACACATTTACATCCATTTCATTCAGGAATGGGTTAAAAAATAAAACTGTAGGTATTACCTTTTACGTGCTGTGTATAGGATCTGTCCATAAATTACTATGCAACGTGGGTGTACATCTCCAATCTTGTTCCTTGGGGTTGATAAAAGTCAACTACACAGACTCAGAAGAATCACTGTTTTTTATTCTTTTATCTGTCTAATTTGGTACATCAATTTCTCTAAGAAAACTAATTTCCAAATTCTACTATCTATAGATATCATTGATTTCTACAGCTATCATTGGTATTTATAGATCTATATACATCTATCTAAAGATATCACTGATTTCTCTTTCCAACTGTTTGCCATGATGTGGCTCACTGAAAGCAACAGAAAAGAGATAAGACTTTTGTTTCTCTACTGATATCATGATTTAAACTTTACAGGGCTAGCTCAGGAAGCAGATTAATATGTCGAGAAGCAATTATATTATTGTTTTCTTGGATTTCTTGTCAAAACTTTTGTACCACAAGGCATTGCCACTATGTGCTCTCCTAATACACACAACGACAGATTCCAATGGGTGAGAGACCCAATCTGGTTCCAGTCTCTGTTACTTAAATATACTGGTAGTGGGCTGGATGAAATGGTTAAATCTGTGACCACCGGCTCCTGGTCTCCAATGATTCCCAATGGAACTGACTGCTTCCATTTACATTGCTCTCAATTTACATCACAAATCCAGGAACCTAACCCCAACGTAAATTGAGACCTGCTTGCATTCAGTTTCTGTGTGTTTCATGGCTTGAAGAAAAGTACCGTGTGCATTTAGGTTAATAAGTCTACAGGTAACCCCCTCCCAAAAGAAAAAAAAAGGAAAAACTCTTCAAATGATACTATTGGCTTAATTCTTTTCTTCCCATTAGAATCATAGAATCATAGAATCATAGAAATGTAGAGTTGGAAGAGACCACACGGGCCATCCAGTCCAACTCCCTGTCATGCAGGAACACCCTCAAAGCACTCCCGACAGATGGCCATCAAGCCTCTGCTTAAAAACCTCCAAGGTAGGAGACTCCACTACTCTCCGAGGCAGCAGATTCCACTGCCGGACAGCCCTGACTGTCAGGAAGTTCTTCCTGAGGTTCAGGTGGAATCTCCTTTCCTGCAGCTTGAATCCATTGCTCCTTGTCCTGGTTTCTGGAGCAGCAGAAAAACAAGCCCCCTCCTTCCTCTACGTGGCATCCCTTCAAATATTTAAACATGGCTATCATGTCCCCTCTTAACCTCCTTTTCTGCAGACTAAACATACCCAGCTCTCTCAGTCTATCCTCATAGGGCATGTTTTCCAGGCCTCTCACCATTTTGGTCACCCTCCTCTGGACTTGCTCCAGCTTGTCAATATCCTTCTTGAATTGGGGTGCCCAGAACTGGACACAGGATTCAAGATGGGGTCTAACCAAAGCAGAGTAGAGTGGTACCAGTACCTCCCTCGATCTAGACACCATACTCCTGTTGATGCAGCCGAGAATTGCATTGGCTTTCTTGGCTGCCGCATCACACTGCTGACTCATGTTCAGCTTGTGGTCTATGAAGACTCCTAGATCCCTTTCACACGTACTGCTATCCAGCCACGTGTCCCCCATCCTATATTTCTGTATTCCATTATTTCTGCCTAAGTGTAGGACCTTACATTTCTCTCTGTTGAATTTCATTTTGTTCGCCCTGGCCCAGCTCTCCAATCTATCCAGGTCATTTTGAATTTTGATCCTGTCCTCTGGCATATTAGCAACCCCTCCCAATTTGGTGTCATCTGCAAATTTGATGAGCATGCCCTCTATTCCTTCATCTAAGTCATTGATAAAAATATTGAACAGCACTGGGCCCAGGACAGAACCTTGTGGCACCCCACTAGTCACTTCTCTCCAGGATGAAAAGCAGCCATCCGTGATCACCCGTTGGGTTCGGTCGGTCAACCAATTACATATCCAATTAACAGTAGCCCTGTCTAGCCCACATTTTACTAGCTTCGATGCAAGAATGTCATGGGGAACTTTGTCAAAGGCCTTACTGAAATCGAGATATGCTACATCCACAGCATTCCCTTCATCTATCAAGCTAGTAACTCTATCATAAAAAGAGATCAGATTAGTCTGGCATGACTTATTTTTGAGAAATCCATGTTGACTTCTCGTGATTATTGCGTTGTTTTCTAAATGATTAGAAACTGAACGCTTAATGATCTGCTCCAGGATCTTTCCGGGTACCGATGTCAGGCTGACTGGGCGATAATTATTTGGGTCCTCTTTTTTTCCCTTCTTGAAGATGGGGATAACATTTGCTCTCTTCCAATCTGCTGGAACTTCTCCTGTCCTCCAAGATTTCTCAAAAATTATAGCAAGCGGTTCCGAAATGACCTCTGCCAGCTCTTTTAATATCCTAGGATGCAATTCATCTGGCCCTGGAGACTTGAATTCATCCAATGCGGCCAGGTATTCCTGTACCACCTCTCTACTTATTAAGTGCCTCATTTCCTCTGCTTCCTCCCCTGCTCCCCTACCGCCAGGTTGAGTGCTTGTATCCTTCTGGGAAAATACGGAGACAAAGAAGGTGTTAAGTAGCTCTGCCTTTTCTCTCCCCCCTGTGAGTAATTCGCCATCTTCTCTGCGTAGCGACCCTACTGTCTCCTTCTTTTTCCTTTTGCTGCGGACATATTTAAAAAAACCCTTTTTATTGTTTTTAATGTCTCTGGCCAGCCTAAGTTCGTTCTGTGCTTTAGCCTTTCTGACCTCCTCCCTACATCTCCTGGCTACTTGCTTAAATTCTTCTTTGGTGGTTTCCCCCTTCTTCCATTTCCTATACGTGTTTCTCTTAACTCTTAGCTCAGCTGAGAGTTCTTTAGTCAACCATTCTGGTTTCTTCAGATGCCTTCCATTTTTCCTCCTTATTGGCACAGTTTTAGACTGTGCCGTCAGTATCTCCTTTTTAAGGAACTCCCATGCCTCCTGAACTCCTTTCCCTTTCACTATTCCTGACCACGGAATTCCAGCCAGCAGCTCCCTAAGTTTACAGAAGTCCGCTTTTTTAAAATCTAAGACGAGTGTCTGGCTACCCTTATCTTCTCCTTCCCACTGAATGCTAAATTCCAACAGGGCATGGTCACTCCCCCCTAAAGATCCAACCACTTCTACCTCATTCACAAGGTCATCCCTGTTGGTCAAGACCAGATCTAGAATATTTGATCCCCTTGTGGCCTCTTCCACCTTCTGGACCATGAAGTTGTCTGCAAGACAAGCAAGAAACTTGCTGGACCTTGCTGTCTTGGCAGAGTTTGACTGCCAGCATATATCTGGGTAATTGAAATCTCCTATTATTACTGTATCTCTCCTCTTTGAATGTTCAGTCATTTGGTTGAGGAAGGCGTCATCCAAGTCCTCAGCCTGGGTTGGAGGTCTGTAGTAAACCCCCACCAGAATATCCCTATTGTTTCTCGCTGCCTTAATTCTTACCCAAATGCTCTCTACCTGGCTTTCTGGGTTTAAGCCCAGGATCTCTTCACAGGTGAAAACATCCTTGACATACAAGGCTACTCCTCCTCCTTTCTTGTTTGGTCTATTTTTACAAAATAGGCTATACCCCTCTATTCCTATATTCCAATCATGAGACTCATCCCACCAGGTCTCAGTGATGCCTATCAAATCGTATTTATTTTCTTGTACTAGGAGTACAAGCTCATCCTGCTTGTTTCCCATACTCCTTGCATTAGTGTAGAGACACTTAAGTACCCAGGCCCTTCCTGCAAGTCCTGTACTATTGTTTCTACTCCTCCCGCCATTGGCCGCTTGTACTACTTGTCCAGTATCATTTGGGCCTTTTCCCCCTGTGTTCTCTGAGTCCTTGCCCTGAATAATATTGTCTCCCTCCCCAGTGGATCTTAGTTTAAAGACCTCTTAATCTTCCTTGCAAGACTGTTTGCAAAAACATTCCTGCCCAGTTTTGTGAGGTGCAGCCCATCCCTCGCCAGAAGCCCATGTTCATGGAAATTCAGGCCATGTTCCAAAAACCCAAACCGTTGTTGGCGGCACCATGTGCGGAGCCAGTTGTTGACCTCTACTATTGCCCTTTCCCTACATTGAAATGGTTCCTATCAAAAGTTCAATCTAACTTATTATATGGCTCTAAGTTATTTAATACTATGGAGCTCCTCTAAGTGATATTTTAACTGTAGCTGTATTGTATTTATGCATTTTATTGCAATGGTGTTTATTTTTTATTATTTGCTTTTACCCTTACATGCTGTCCAGAAAATTGGTTGAAAGATTATCAATAAATGGTGTAAACAAACGAACAAAGCAAGAAGGAATGAAGCTTAATTTCAATCTCTCCATTTGCTCAAGCTCAAGTCTCTGCAACAACAGGAAACGGAATTAGCTAGAGGACAACTCCTTCAACCTCAGTTTCTGATTTTTGTGCCAAAGACAAACTTTCTAGATATTTCCTGATGTCATTCTGATCCTCACTGAGAAAGAAAACATCTGTATGACTGTATTACAACAAACAAATCCTGCCTCAGTAAACCAAGATGTTCATGAATCAATGGTATAAATGCTCTAAATAAAGGCCCTCTGTTACTGGCTACTGTATCGTAGCTTGCTTGAAAACCGTAACTGTAATATCCTGGAAAACTTATCAATACTAAATCTGAGAATACTTTGTTTGGAACTGCCCACTCCAATCTCACCTCATTATTCCACATATATAGTTGCAAGGATATCCTCAAAGAAAATGCAATTATCAAAGAAAATCATCTCTTGCTTATCCAGGAAATTACAGATCTTGTTACCATCTATCCATCATCTGTACTTGGACAATGCCAACCAGGCAGAGCCAAAATGATTTACCACAACCATAACACACTAATGAATCAGTGATTGTTGTCATTTCACAAAGAACAGCAACCCTCTTTAATTGGGAATAATGTTTTTGATAAAAGACTAGAGTTAAGAGATGTGCTTCCTATATGTCAAGTTCCAGCTGCAGAACGTAAGACTCCAGGTCTAAAAAGGCATTCAACACGGGACCAGAGGAACTCACATTTTACAGACAAGCATTTTAGAACAGGAGGAATCTGTGGTCCCAGAATTTGTATCCATTTGGAAGCAGTGGAAAGAGAATAGACAGTCTAGTGTCTTTATCTATATAATCCATTTATCCAATAACAGCTTTATTTGCCTTTACTTCTACTACAGCTATCGAGCAACTTAATGTAAAAGGAACTGAAAGCCTAGAGTCTTGAAAAGTCATTTTAACGAAACTTTCATTTGCCTTATTCCTAGGCAACCAAATTCAGTAAGATCTTCCTGGACCTGGAACACCTAAAAACAGTGGTGCATGCGCTGGTAACTTCACGGCTTGACTTCTGCAATGCGCTCTACATAGGGCTACCCATGTGCTTAGTCCGGAAACTTCAATTAGTTCAGAATATGGCAGCCAGGCTGGTCACTGGTAGACCTAAAACTGACCACATAACACCAAATCTGAAGTCGTTACATTGGCTGCCTATTAGTTTCTGGGCACAGTACAAGGTGTTGGTTATTACCTTTAAAGCCCTTTATGGCTTGGGGCCAGCCTACCTGCAGGATCGCCTTCTCCCATATAATCCGCCCCGCACATTAAGGTCCTCTGGGAAGAACTTACTGCAGCCAGTCAGAACTAGGTTGGCTGCGGTTATCCAGAGGACCTTTTCTTCTATCGCTCCCAAGCTATGGAATGGCCTGCTGGAGGAGACCCAGCATATTGCCAGTCCTGACAGCTTTAAAAGAGCTGTCAAGACTGATATCTTCCGACAGGCCTTCCCAGACTAGCATGTCCATCGCCTCCCATCTATTGCCTTGCTGCTTTGCTAACAGTAATTGACGGATTGTTAATTGCTGTGTATTTTAAGGGGTTGGTTTAGGTGGCTTGGTAGGTGGAGAGGATTGGGTATGTTTTTAATGCCTTTTAATGTATAATGTATTTTATGCTGTTCGCTGCCTCAATCCGTGTGGAGAGGCAGGATACAAATAAATATTATTATTATTATTATTATTATTATTATTATTATTATTATTATTATTATTAAACAGAAACCAGTACGTGATGCATGTTATCTAAAATATCTCAGTTGCTTATAATGGACAAAACTTGAGCCTATATGCTCTTCTCACCTTTTTTTCCAATGACAAATACTTCTACACTACTGAAAGCCTGGTAACTGTAAAGAAATCAACTACAACATGCACTTGATTTTCTAGGGGCATAAATGGAAGAATAATTGGACTGAGTTAATACATTCTGTATATAGGGATTCATCAGCACAAAACTGTTATAATTGTCCTTCTATTACAGAATCTTAAAATTGCACTCTATTGTGTGTTGTGATACGGGGCAAAAAACATTTACAAATGGAAAAATTTCCAGAAAATATTCCACTGCTCAATTTTGTGTAGGAAAAATATTTTTTTGCAGAGAAAATAGCTTACACCCAGCTCTCCACACTTGCAGATTTGACTTTCATGAATTTGATTATTTACAAGTTTCCTCAACCCGTGCCCCACATCTCAAGTGCTTCTTTTCCAGGAGAACTTTCCTTCCTGGCCGCTACTCAACCCTTTAAAACTCTGCCTCTGGTCCTCCCTCTCCAGCCGCTGCCTCACCAGCTAAGGATGGCCCGCAGCCTGATTTCCCAGCATCAAAAACCCATTCCTCATGCTCCTATACACCCAAGGAGGGAGATGGGTAAGAGAGAGAAGAAGCATCAGGTCACCATGCCAACCCATCCTCATTCTCTCTCCTTTCCCTGACCTGGTTTGGACTCTGAGTGCCCATTCTCCTACCATACTCTGGATCCCATCCTACAGATACACACATATATTTTGATATTAGTGATTTTTCCATTTTTGTAGGGCCCTGCACCACTAAACCCTAACAAATGTGGAGAGCTAACTGTATTATTAATTAAAAAAAATATTTCATCAAATTCCTCAGTCATAATAAATGGATTTCAATGCAATATTAGGCAAGCTTTGCAGTATCAATGTTGCCTTGCCAAATAAAACATCTTCTTAAGCAAGACTTAAAAATTCAGAACAGCTGTGTTCTAGATGTTATCAGATTAATGTTTTTCAAGTAATTACATCTAGGAAGCGTATCTAAAAGCGTACATGTTTGTCAATTTGTAAATAGTGGAGTACAATAAAACCATGTTATCAATCCAAATCAATTCAAATTATGACTTAATTTTGTGCCTTGGCCAAGTCAAATCAAAAGACTGTGATTAATACTTGCTTCACATTCAACAGACATAGAGACTTGTGTCTTATTTATCTTCTTGAGCTTGGGAAATTTTTGTGCTAATAATCCTGAGTCTCTTAAACACTACTCCACACTGGCAATCTCGTGTACGATATCACACTGTTGGCTCATGTTCAACTGATGATCAACAATAATCTCAAGGTCTTTTTTCTTATATAGAACTGCTGAGCCAAGTATATACCTGTACCTGAAATTTTGTTTTTTGTGGCCTAAATGTAGAATTTTGCATTTGTCTCTGTTGAATTTTATTAATTACATCTGAGTTTTCCAGTTTATCAAGGTCCTTTTGAATTCTCTCCCTATCTTCCAATGTGTTAGCTATCCTTCCCAGTTTTGTATCATCTGCAAATATGATGATTCTATCCACCCATTAGCTAAATCATTGATAAGAACACTGGAGAGTTGTCAGTCCCAGTACAGAACCCTTGACCATTCCACTTGAGACCTCTCATCCAGTCTGAAGCACAGCCACTATGGCAACTCTTTGAGCACAGTTTTCCAATCATGGTTGGTGTTTCCATCTATTCCATATTTAGTCAGTTTGCTAATCAAAATATCATGGGGGATCTTATCAAGTGCTTTGCTGAAATCCAGATAAATCTATCTATCTGATGCTGTTTCCATCAATTCCATATTTAGTTAGTCTGCCAATCAAAATGTCATGGGGGGGCTTATCAAATGTTTTGCTGAAATCCAGATACATGACACTCACAGCATAACCATTACAAACACACATTTCAAAATTGTTCTATGTAGTCTTCTTCCCTTCATATAACTCCCCAACTAGGAAAGGTAGGCTCTTTGTAATTTAATATAAGGACATCTCAGCTGTCATAACATCATGATGCCTGCTAAGCGAATTTGGCATTTGAGACGTGCCACGAATTTATTCCTAGAGACTGTGGATTGGTGCTTCCCCCTTTTATGTTGAGAGTACAGCAGTTGATGTTCTGCTTATAACATAATCCTTCTCACCCTCACACTTGTTTTAAAGCTGCATGACAGATTCTTGGCATTTGGAAGTACAACGACTTTTTAATGTTCTATCAGCTCATCTCCTTGTTCCATTCTAAACAAGAATTTTTCTGCAGCTTTCACAAAAAGGGATATGGGCATCTCATTTTAAATGAAAATGTGAAACTTAAACAGCACCTACAATGAAATGGCGACCTTTTATGATACCCACTCATAGGGGGAAAAAAGCCAATTAAAAGTTTTGCCTGATATGAACTCAGAAGGAACAAATTTCTATTGCTTCAGTTATTCTACAGATGTCAAAGGTGTTGTCCAATACCACATGACTACCCTACACATTTGTCCCTTAGGAATGAGAACTACTGAAGGACAGGCATTCAAGTCAAATGACTGGGATCTGAATATTACTGGGATCCTAAGAACTAGAATGAAGCTTATCTGTAAATTCCTTGTACTTCAGAGAGTTTCAAATTACAGCAAACAATTATTAGCTTTGGTAAGATTAACACCTTCAAAATACAATGCAAACAAAGAACTCTCAAGCAACAGGGGACCAAACCAAACAATGTATTAAATCCATGGTTCCATTTAAAGTACCTGATTGAAACCACAGCAAAGGGCAAGGAAGAGAGTCACAGAAGTGGTCCTTAGAATAACAAACTGTAAGAACCATTGTTCAGAAGCAGCTATTTTTGCTCAGTGTCATAAACATTGAGAATGCCTCTGTTAGACAGAATTTAGCATGGATAAACATAAACAAATTCTACCATACAGGACAGGACAGGACAGGACAGCATTTAGTCAATGTGAACTATAACTTGAACACCTTCACTATTTTGAAGGCACATACATACATACTAACATTTTAGTTTTCTGAATTTTTGCTGCCTGACTAATTTGGACCATGCAGGATGGCTACTGTAGAAGGGTTTTAAAAAAATAAAAATAAAATAACAAAACAAATGCATAGCCAAATTGAAGCCTGATTCACCACTGACTATTATTGTCAGCAATATCCTTTCATTTATTTTACAAATGAGTCTAGGGCACACCAACTCACATGAACTGCGTGCCTCTTTACATAATGGCAGAAATATGGTTACTCACTTTCTGTTTGATCAAGCTATTATATTTAACATTAGTTGGTCTCTATTATTGCAGCAGTGTAAAAGCCTCTTTCTTTGAGGTCATTAGTTTTAAAATGCTAGAGATTAAGTCCCTTCCATGCCATTCCCTTCATGAAAAATGTTTTTGGAACATACAACTATACCACACTGTCAGATCAGTAACCTGAACATTATCAATTTGTCTCTACTCATTGAAATGACATGCTATACAAGTATGCCACAGTCTTTAAGTGCTCATATTACTGCTTATTTATTTAAAACATCTGTATGCCCCATCATCAAATTTAATTGATAAATTTATAGGAATTTGGTACTATTCTGCCATGAGTACAGAGATTTAAACAAGTATAAAAACCTACAGTACAAATAACTTTTGTGGTAAAAGCTGACATTAGCTAGATGGTTCCTTTTCATGCAACCATGGACACTAGCATTTGGACCTGTGCCAGTGGCAGATGAAACATATTAAATGCCAAGTTTCAAAGGGAATTAAACGAAATATTAAGCTTGAAAAGGAAGGAATGAGCCAGAGATTGTAGATCCATCTACTGAGCTGACAGCAATGCTTTGATCTGTTTTCTCTTTAGATATACTTATGCCTTATAGAATAAAACCCAGAATGAATTCTTGCATCATATGCTCAAAGAAAGAGTAAATACAGACAGAATTAAGCAAAAAGAGATAACTGGAGCTGGGGCTTTGGGTAGTAAATATGCTCACTCCCATAACCTTTTGTCCAAATGTGCTTTCAAACTTCTAAGACTCAGAGGGTAGGAGCATCAGGAACATATACAAACACCACTCTTTTTAGAAGCCATGGAATTTGTTGACTTCAGAGGAGTGTACTCTATGAGGGATATTTACAAGACATTCCATGGAAACAATTTAAGTGCTTTATATAACCATGAGCCCAGTCTATATTTACCATCTGTTTCTTTTTCCTAGAGAGGTCAACTCTGCAGCTAACTACCCATTTGAATTCAGACCCACAGTAGGGTCCCGCCAAGATCCAGTGATGTAGTATGCAGATAAAAGAAGCTAGACCAGCAGATCCAGGAGGAGATGATTCCCTTTTCTATATACTCACCATGTGCCTTTAATATCTGTTGCCGAAAGCTGAGAAACTACCCAGAGCAGAGTTTCAGATGGTACAGGGTGCTAAAAAAGAGGAGAAAGTTCTACTGAGGACATACATGGACTGCACAGAGAGGGGATCTGCCTCCTCCTGAAGCTACTGATGAAGCTTCTTTCATCATTGGATGTAAACCACTGGATTCAGCCAATAAACAGGGAGATGAAGTGAGAAGAAAACAGGTTTGGTATACTTAATAAAAACCATAAAAATGGATGTGTGTCGTATCAAGAATACACCCAAATCTTAATCCAGCTCTTGTTAGTCCCAATTGAGGTTGATAAGACAGCTATACTTCAGATGCTCACTGTACTGGCAGAAATTAACACAATATGTGGGAGTATCCCAAAAGTGAACAGTATAACTCAGGATTCTACAGCTATTTTATCTAGCTGTATTTGAAGAGCTCAATTCAATGGCCAGAGAAAGTCAAAACTGGAGGCATTCACTACCTATCACTCAAAAATATGAAGGTCATGACACTGAAGCAAAATTACTATGGTGTAGAACAATGGTGAGTATGACAATAGACATTTCAAGAACATAATCTGACTACTCAGATGTCAAGATACACATGTTACTCTATCCTGTTCTCTTCTGTACTGGTTAAGTCTATCAGTAGCAGTAGTTATTGTTGTGGTAGTGGTTATTATTATTTATTTATTGCTAGTAGTAATATCACCATTACTAGCAGTTATAGTACCTTTACTATTACTGCTACTTAATTTTCTATTTATATGGCCATCCACTAACATGTTTCCTTAGCCACTTAACAAACCACTAATATACAATATCAAATGAAAAATTTGTTATAAAACCATTTTGAAAAGCTGAAAAATCAAATTTCTGTGAAACAGTACAGCAGAGATTCTAACTTCTTCCTTGTCCAAAGTAGACTCCTGTGGCATATCAACAAAATATTGCGTAAGAACTGCAATTTCAGTTGGCAGCATACATCTGTTCAAACAAAGGAAAAAAATAATTCACTGAAGAGTGAACAACTCAAACAGTTTCTTCTGACATGATGGTCAGGTTTTTAAAAAGTGGAGGAGAAACAACAAAGTCATACCAAACTATAAATACACATAATATGCTGCGCTAGTAAACAGCACAGGATAGTGTACTAATACACTCAGCATCTTTGAATTTTCTTCTAAAAGGAGCAAAAGATTCCATCCAAGCTAGGTTAACAGAGCTTTCCTGGAGCCTACTCTTATGCCTTGTGGGAGTACAAGGGGAGGAGCACTTTGTTAGATTCAAAAGACCCCCTGCCAGAAGCGCAGCCCCAGTAAGTGATGTTTAAAGCTGTCAGTCCCCTGAGGAGAAGCAGGAAACTCTTTATGACCCCCAAAGTATTTGTTTTCCCAACAGCTCCTTGGCACAGCTTGGGATTCTTGAGGTCAGCAACAACAACAAAAGTTTTGCTCTGTCCAAATTAGTTTTGACTGGTCCCTGGGTTCCCAAAGTGATAATTTAACACCTCATTAACAAGTCACTTATTGGAGGAAATTCAAATGAGAGGTGCTTATGGTACAACTGAACATTTTGGGCCTCAGTTTAAAGGGTGTTTTTTTAATCTTATGTAAGTCACCAGAGGACATTCCCAACTGCATCCAATGAATGGCCTAATCTCCAAATGCAAGGGACAGGAATTCAGCACGCTGCAGAATGGATAGCTTTGTATGGTACTTAACTAATTTTACTTAGACAATTTATTACACATCAGAAAAAAGCATGCCTTTTATTAATACTAACATGTTTTCAGATTGTCAACTGAGATATTAGACCACTTTTAACTTTATCAACAGATTTTAATACATTTCCCCCCCAGATGTATTACTCCAACCTTTTCACCGTAAAACAGTAATAGCTACTATATATCCAAACATACACCAACCAAGGTTCATAGATCAATCATTTCCAAATAATTCTGTTACGCGGTATGTTCTAAATATTCATTGTACCTTGGCAGGAATCATACATTATTGAACTTTAAAACTCAGCTTTTCTAGTCCACTTCTTGTGTGTATGTATCTGCCTTCAAGTTGCACACTGACGTACAGTGACCCCATGAATTTCACACGGTTTGCTTAGGCAAGGAATACTCAGAGGGGGTTTCTGTCCGTTCCTTTTCTGAACTATAACACACAGCACCTAGTATTAGCTGGTGGTCTTCCACTCAAGAAATAACCAGGACTCATCCTGCTTAGCTTCCAAGATCAGATGGGATCTGGTGCCTTTAGGCTACTGAAGCCTAATCCATATCTTAGCTAGTGTGAAAATTGCTAGGCAGTTAAAATACTAGGCAAACAGTCATTGACTTCTTGCTAAAGTTGGCATCATTCCAAAAGACTCTTCCTTCTAGTAAGACAGAAATTCTGTCTCCTGCCATAGGAATGCATTGGAAGGATAATTTAAAGTGACTTTCTATTTAAAGTAAACACAATTAAGGAAACACAATAGTTACCAAGATGGGCTTCACTATGGCCCTCTGGGGGTTTGGCCTGATCAACCCACTGTGAAGACCACCTCAAGCGCCACCTTAAGCAAACTTCTCAAACAACATGCAGATCTGTATATCTGCAATATCAATTTTGTTCCCCTGAACTTTTTTTTTTAACCATCCTTGCTTAAAAACCAAGCACTTGTGTTTTGTACCTTTTGGTTTGATACTTTTGGGTAACACAGTGTGCATCAGTCATGATTGGCTCTTAGAAGAACAGAACAAAGATTCCTTGCCTCCTCCTGTTTGATAAAATACATACTGCAGAAGATGGCACATCACAACAGGTCTAACGTAAGAAGTAAATCTTATCTGGAAAATTGCATCATCGTTTTTGCTATGATTAAGCTGCAATTTTATGTGCACTTACTTACCTGGAAGTTCCACTAAACTCAATGGAATGTATTGCATGGAGAGGATCAGACTCATCAGTCATAATGCATCATGAATGATTGCATTTATGCGATCATTGCATATTTCTCAAGATCAAAATCCACGAAGCAGTAAGAGGGTAAGTGTAACATATATGCACAGAAATAGTCAGGCTAAATAAACTGAATTGGATCAAGGCTATCCATCCACTCACAAGATAACACCTTACTAGGGGGATTTTCACCAATTCCTTTTTCCCTTTGTAGCCTTCTGTGCCCCATCCCACTTTGCTCCAGAGAACCAGGAGTCTTACAGAAGAATATGTCTGGATCCAAACTAACTGACATATAGCTGTAGGTCCAGGGCCCACATACACACCAATGCTCCCTCCCCAAATCCGAATGATTTTTAAAAACTCAAAATGTCACTCTGGTTCTCTATAGGATGGGGAGGAAATTTTGCCTTTAACTGTTGTAAGCCTAGGAAGGGTCTTTTTTCAAAGCACAAAGGCAAAATTAATTTCAGGTTTTCAAAAAAGTCCCTCCAGACATGGCAAAAATGCCTCCCATGTCCCTAACGGGTATGGGAGACATTTTGAATGAAGACAGTATTTTTAAAATAGATGGGTGGGAAAGTAGATGTCCTTGGATGCTACAAACACCACTTTGGGGGTGACATGCAGCACACAGGCCACACTTTTCTCACCTCTGAGAAACAGCATAGAAGTAAAAAGAGAAAGCATTTTGTACTCTTTGCCTACTTGTTTTTAAACTTTTTAAATATTTTAAAGAATTAAAATAATTTGCATATGACCAATGATTATCTACCTATGGATATAACAAGACTTTTTGCTTCTGGTATAAACTGTTATTCACTCAGTAACTTTCAACCAGTATTAGGTCGTTTCCACAGCAGTCTCAGGTTAGGCACAATTTGTTCCAAATGTGATATTTTAAAGAAAGCAACAAATTCTGTTTCTTTTGTAAAAACAAGTACAAAGAAAGGATAGATTCTCATCCACCCCTGAAGACTGCAGCTAGACTCTCTTTTTCCAAAGAAACTGCATTTCTCGCATATTTGAGGTGTTCGTTGTTCTTTTGGCTCTGTCAAACATCCTCATAAATACTCAGATGCACTGAACAGGCACCTTACTATGCTGGTTTCACAATCTCAACAGGCTACTCACTTTGAAGTCATATGTCAAAAATCACAAAATATTCAAATAGCAATGAAATGCCTATAAGCTTTGAAGATATGGAAGACATATAATTATCACGTACTAGACAGCAATAAACAATGGCAACCCTATTAGGAAAGAAACACAATCTCTATTAGAAAGATAAAAGAAGCAGATTCTTCAGAATGCAACTTTTGTGCCTGTATCTAGAGCTGCTTGAATTAGGCTGGCTTTTTAGTCATCTTCAATTGCAAAACACAGATACAAATACTGCCACAAGTTGTATTTTTAGATTAACATGGACTATTTCAGACAGCACCCTGTGGATGACCATTATGAATGCCAGACAGAAACAATACCAGACACTGAAAGATTTGTTTGAAAAAACAATAGGATATAAAAGAGGGAAGCTGCTATCCCCTTCCAAATTGCATGTTCACGTGTTGTCACCTAATTAAGTCTATTCAGTCTTCATTAGCCTCTTGTCCCATTTCAGGAAATGGCCATGCTGTTTTCTGTGGCATGCGTATTCTATCTAAGGTGCCTGCTGTTAACATCCTGTTTAGCTAAAGAAAATTCTCTGGAATGATGGCAAATATTTAACAATAGCCAATGTATTACAGAAGTGAGTAATAAATGTTCCTGCATAAGTTTACAGACTTGCTGAATACTTCCAAAGACAATGGTAAACTTGTTTACCACCCATCTCTTCTCATTAAGAACATGAGACAAATCATACTGGATCAGACCAATGGTCTACTGAGTACAGGATTCTGTTCCCACAGTGGCCAATGTAATGCCTATGGGAAGTCTTTGAGCAAGGCATGAATGCAACAGCAGCCTCCCAACTTGGTTTCCTGAGAAGCATTCTGTGTCCAATACTGAAGGTAATATATAGCTGTCTTGGGCTGATGTAGCGATAGACTTATCCTTTACAAATTTGATTTGTCCCATGTTAAAAGTTGGCAGCAACTATACATAGTGCTATTAAGTTCCATGGTGCTTGAATTACAAGCTATATGAAGAATTGCTTCCTTTCATTTGCCCTTGATCTACTGCTATTTCTTGGATAGCCCATGTTCTAGTGCTGAGAGCAAGATGCATCTTTCTCCACATCATACATAGTTTTATGCATTTTAATCACATCTTGTTTTTCCAAATAAAACACCTCAAATATTGCTACAAAGTACTGGAAGAATATACAATCTTTTGAAGTCATAAAAAAACTTTTCTGCTCTGGTTGTTGAGCTACATCTTATTCACTAGAACTCTTACATATGAACAGGTTGCTTACCTGTAACTGTGGTTCTTCGAGTGGTCATCTGTGCCATCATACACTAGGAGCTTTAGCGCCTGCGCGGTAGCGTTCGGAAACTTCTAGAGCTTGTTCGCTTGGCGGGAACCCCTCCCCCACGCCGGTACTGCGCATGCTCCTCCCGCCGAGCAACGGTCTCTCCTCAGTTCTGTCGTCCGCCGTAGAACCTACAGGGACCTGAGAAAGAGGGGAGGAAGGGCGGGTGTGTATGATGGCACAGATGACCACTCGAAGAACCACAGTTACAGGTAAGCAACCTGTTCTTCTTCTTCGTGGTCTCTGTGCCTTCATACACTAGGAGACTGTGTAGCTTACCGGTCGGACGGCGGGTCAGGTCCTACAGCACGGAAGCCAACACCTCACGTCCAAACCGGGCATCTCTGCGCGACCGGCAGTCGAGCCTGTAGTGGCGCACGAAGGTCGATGGTTGGGACCAGGTCGCCACACGGCAGAGTTCATGCAGGTCAACTCCTCGCAGGAGGGCCGCAGAAGTAGCCACAGCTCTGGTGGAGTGGGCTCGAAGCAGGACTGGCGGAGGCTTCCTCGCGAGCTCATACGCCAGTTCAATAGTCCTCACCACCCACTTGGAGAAGCGCTGGGTGGACACTTTTAGGCCCTTCCGACGTCGCCCATAGCAAACAAAGAGATGCGGCGTCTGTCGGAAGGAAGCAGTCCTGTCCTTGTAGAAAGCCAATGCCCGACGCACGTCCAGGGAGTGGAGGGACCGCTCCAACGGTGTCGTCGGGTTCGGGAAGAAGGCAGGCAGGATGATGTCCTGGTTGAGATGGAAACTGGACACCACCTTTGGCAGGAACGAGATGTCAGGTCTCAGGACCACCTTGTCCCTGTGGAAGACCGTGAAGGGCTCATCGGAACGAAGAGCTGTGATCTCACCCGCTCGCCTCGCTGAGGTCACTGCTACCAGGAAGGCAGTTTTCATTGTCAGGAGCCTGTCATCCGAGGTCGCCATTGGCTCGAAGGGCGGCTTCGTCAGCTGCGAGAGCACCAGCGAGAGGGACCACGGCGGTAGCGGCGGCGATACCGGCGGGTAGAGATGATGAAGTCCTTTCAGGAACCGCTTAACGGTATCGTTCCTGAAGAAGGCCGAGGCAGCAGATCGTGGCGGTTGGTATGCCACGATCGCGGAGAGATACACCTTCAGGGATGGAAACGCCAGGCCCTGTTGCCGGAGGTGCAGGAGGAAGTGCAGGACGGTCGAGAGCCCCGCGGGCGATACCGGCTCACTCCTCTCGTTAGCGAAGGTCAGGAAGCGTCGCCACTTGTATTGATAGTTGCGACGGGTGGATTCCTTCCTGGCCGCGACGAGGACGGTACCGAGCACGGGATCGTCTAGTGCGATATCCTCCAGGCATGGAGGGCCAGGCGTGGCAGGTCCGGATGGAGGACTCGGCCGCCGGAGTGGGAGAGCAGGTCCGGTGTCGGTGGCAACCGGAGCAGGTCGTCTCGCGCGGCTTGTAGCAGGGGTGCGAACCAATGTTGCCTCGGCCAGTACGGGGCTACCAGGATCGCGTCGGCTCGGTCGGCGAGGATCTTCGATATCGTCCGGCCGAGCAGCGGGAACGGCGGGAACGCGTAGAGGAGTTCCCCGGTCCACGGAAACTGGAAAGCGTCCCCGATGGAGGCACGATCGTGGCCCGCTCTGGAACAGAATCGGCGACACTTCGCGTTTTCCCTGGTCGCGAAGAGGTCGATCGATGGTTCGCCCCAGCGGTCCCGAATCAGTCTGAACGCCTCTCCGGAGAGAGACCATTCGTGATGGGATGAGGTGTCCCTGCTGAGGGCGTCTGCCGTGGTGTTCTCCTGCCCGGCCAGGTGAACCGCCACGGGATGCGTGTGCAGGCGAATGCACCATTCCCACAGGTCGAGCGCGATGTCGAGCAGGGTCGTGGAATGAGTCCCACCTTGTCTGTTGATGTAGCAGACGGCGGTGGTGTTGTCCGTCAGAATCAGGACCGTGCGCCCCGCCACGGCATGGCGGAACGCCCGTAGGGCTTTCCAGACGGCGAGCAGCTCCAGCGCGTTGATATGGAGAGCGGTCTCGTCGTCGGTCCATCTGTCGCGGACTCTGAGATCGCCGCAGTGGGCACCCCATCCATACAGGGAGGCGTCGGTCGTTACCGTCACCTTCAGTGTCGGCTGTTGGAAAGGCATCCCTGACATGAGATTGCATCGCGACTGCCACCATCGGAGGGATGAGCGGACGTCTCCCGGCAGCTGCAGTCGGAGTGTCTGTTCGTCTCGCAGGGGGTCGAATATGCGGACGAACCAGTGTTGAAGAGGTCTTGCTCTCAGCCTGGCGAGATATGTCACAGCGGTCGTCGCAGCCATGTAGCCCAAGAGCTGCTGGACGCTTCTCGCAGATAACGTCGGGGCCGTACGAGCGTGAGCGGCGGCCCGGATCAAGGTTCGTGCTCGAGACTCTGGTAGGTACGCCCTGGCGGAGGTCGAGTCGAGCGTCGCCCCGATGAAGTCCAAGATCCTCGCCGGCTCGAGGTGGGACTTCTTCGGATTCACTCGTAGACCAAGGCGGGTCAGGAGTGACAACGTCACGTGGACGTCGTGGTAAAGTCTCTGTTTGCAGGACGCCACCAACAGCCAATCGTCGAGGTAGGGGAAGACGGAAGCGCCCTTCGTCCGCAGGTAGGATACCACCGGGGCCATGCACTTGGTGAAGACCCTTGGGGCAGTCGAGAGTCCGAACGGCAGCACCTTGTACTGGTAACAGGTGTCGTCGACTGCGAAGCGGAGGTACCGTCTGTGCTGCGGGCGAATGGCGATATGGAAGTATGCGTCTCGGAGATCGATGGAGGCGAACCAGTCCCCTCGATGTAGGAAGGGTAGGATCGACGGTATCGTGACCATCTTGAACCTTTTGGGGCGGATGTAGTAGTTCACCCCTCTGAGGTCTAGGATCGGCCGGAGGGTACCGTCGGCTTTCGGTACCGTGAAGTACCTGGAGAAGAAGCCGGTGGTCTTGGCCTCTTGCGGGAGCCGCTCGATCGCCCCTTTCTGGAGGAGGGATTGGATCTCTTCCAGGAGGGCCGGACTCGACGGCGTGGAGTAGTAAACGCCGCGAGGAGGAATATCGAGAAACTCGATGGCGTAGCCAAGACGGACGATGGAAAGCACCCAAGAGTCCGTAGTGACATACTGCCACTCCGCTAGGTGTCGAGCGAGAGTCGGTCGGTCTCCGAGCGCTGATGGTAGGCTGAAGAGTGGGTATTGGTGGGTCCTGCCAGGCACGTCAAAACCGAGACTTTGTCTCGGAGGAGGACTTCTTCGACGAAGCCGGGCGCCGCCTAATCGTGCGTCTGGCCGATGAGCCGGAGGACGGTCTCGACTGTCCAGACTGGGCCGAACGCTGGAACGACGAGGTGGAAGATCGTCGCCAGGATGGGCGGAAGGTGGAGGCCCTGCGGGCCTGCGTGGCCGGCTGCAGCCCGATCTTTTTTGCGGTCAGTCTCGCCTTGACGAGATTGTCCAAAGCTTCGTCTGTGGACGAATTGAATAGGCCTTCACCGTCGAAGGGGAGATCTTCAATCCTCCTTCTGGTGTCCTCCTGGATGTCGGCCGGTCGCAGCCAAGCATGGCGGCGGAGGCCGACGGATCCCGCCATGACCCGGGAGGCGATCTCCACTGCGTGCCGGGAGGAGGCCATCTGGTGCCGAGCGATGGAGATAGCCTCATTGAAGATCACGGAGGAGGCTTGGCGGATGTCCTCCGGTACCGCTTCCATCGCCGGTTGCAGGCGATCGAGCACTTTCTTCAGGTATGCCGCGAGGCAAGCCTGAGTGTTGGACAGCCTGATCTGCAAGGAGGCAGCTGAATAGAACCTCCTTGCGTAGGCGTCCAACTTCCCGCCCTCTTTGTCCGGCGGGGTGGTGTGTTGCCTGCCGGAGCTCTTCGTCTGCGCGGACTCGACGACCACAGAGTTCGGTGCAGGGTGATTAAATAGATAACCGGCGTTATCCTTCTGCACCCTGTAGAGGTGTTCTAACCGCTGCGGTATCGGCTGAGCCGAGGCCGGTCTATCCCAGGCGGCCTTCACCAGTCTGGATACCCGGGGCAGGAGAGGCAGCGGGGCCGTGGAAGGTCGCTTCTCCTCGAAAACGGAGAAGGCTGGATCGTCATCCTCCGGCTCCGCATCGGCGATCTTAAGGCCGAGGGTAGTGGCCATGCGGAGCAGCATCGCAGAGAACTGGTGGACGTCCTCTGGAGCAGAATCTGGGATCGGGTCCCGAATCCCAACGGAGGAGACTCCTGGGAGGCCGCCTCAGACACCTCAGACTCCGCACTCGAGTCGTACGACTCCGAGCTCGGTGAGTCCTCTCGCCGCTCGCTTTCCGGCTCCTTCGTAGTCGCCGCAGGTGTTGCCTTCCTAGGCTTCTCCGCAGCCGGGGCGGTGGTAGCAGCAGCGTCCCGCTTGGGATGGCTGACCACTGACTTCACCCTCTTGGTGGTGGTCTGGCAGGCTGACGTCGTCGTAGCCCGCTCAGTCACCACCGACTCCGTAGGGCGCGTCGCCGTTGCCGTGACCCTAGGAGGTGGCGATATCGCCCGATACCGTGGTGAAGGCTCCCTCGCCCTATGATATCGAGGGGAGGGAGAGCGGCTGAAGGAGCGGCGGTCCGACAGAGATCGGCTTCGGCGTCGACGGTACCGAGCCTCGTCCCCTCTAGGCGAGCGCGATTCGCGCTGTCGACGAGGTGACCGGGACCTCCGGAAGGTCTCCCAGCGACTCGGGCCACGATGGTACCGATCCCGGTACGATGGCGAATGCGACCGATAGGAGGCCGGGCGCTCTCTCCATTCAGATTCCCTCGCGTACCTGGCCACGTAGGACGCCGAGGTGTATCTGGAGGCAGACGAGCGAGGTTGTTCCTCTCTTGTCTCCCTCGGAGGCGGCGAGGCCACCGGACGCTCGGAAGAGCGGGACCGGGACCTGAAGGAGGTCGAACGCCGCTCCGGAGAAGCAGAGGGCTCTCTCTGCTGCAGGTCGGCCGACCTGCGACGGCTAAGAGGGCGGTGGCGCTCCTCCACCAGGGTTGGAGGGTCTGCCACAGGCGAGTCCGGGCGCTGTTGGGGAACGTCCTCGATCTCATCCTCCGAGAGGTCGACGGACTCACCTCGCCCTTTGGAAGGCTGCTGAGTAGGAGGAGGAGTAGGAGGTTGAGCGTCCCCAGCCGGGGAGCGCTTCTTTTCCTTCTTCTTCTTCTTTTTCTTCTCCTTCTCCTTGCCCTTGCCTCCGTCCGGAGCAGGGCGCTTTTTTGCAGGCGTCTCCGTAAGGGGAGCCTCAGCCTTCCTCGCCGTCGAGGATCCTTTCGCTGACTTGGCAGCCGCCGACAGCTTCGGGATCCTCGGTAACGCCGAGATCGGCGTTTCGCCGGTACCGAGCCCGATACCGACGAGGTGGACGGAACGGCAGCCGCCGATACCGTCGATGGCGTGGTCGTCTTCTTGTCGGCCATCTTGGAAGTGGAGGTCTCGTCTATCGCCCGCAGAGACTGTTCCCAACAATAAGATTTGAGTCTCGCGGAGCGGTTGCGAAGAGTTTGGGGAGTAAAATCCCTGCAAATTGGGCAAGTCCGGATGTTGTGGGACTCGCCCAAACAGAAGAGACACTCCTTATGGCCGTCGTTGAGGGCAACCTTGCGGCCGCAGGACACGCACTTCTTAAAGAGCGCGGACATAAGACGAAGAAACGCCAAACTCCGAAATCCAAAAAGACGAAAACCGAAGGGGGAGTCCGAAAGAGAGGTCAAAGACAGTCCGAAAGTCCGTAAAACCGTGAAAAAACAGCAAGCCAAGCACGACGTGAGAGGAACAAACTAAAGAACCTTCCGTACGCGGCGGCGGACGAGAAAGAACTGAGGAGAGACCGTTGCTCGGCGGGAGGAGCATGCGCAGTACCGGCGTGGGGGAGGGGTTCCCGCCAAGCGAACAAGCTCTAGAAGTTTCCGAACGCTACCGCGCAGGCGCTAAAGCTCCTAGTGTATGAAGGCACAGAGACCACGAAGAAGAACATTACATTCAGTGAGTTACTACCACCACCGTCAAACACATAAAATACTACAGAAACCTAGCTGGGAAGAATAAGAGAAAGGGAAAAATTGTATGTACTTTTCACCCAGTATTAGTACATCCTGAAGTTGTTTCTGAAAATGGTTTTGTGAAAAAATACACATGAAGTTTTTGTGCAACTGTGATATTTTGATTATGTGTACTTTTTGATTACAGGCACATATACGTATAGTTATTATGCATATTTGTCATTCTGCTTTAGCTGATCTTGTATTTTTTGCATTTTAGCTGGAAAATTTGTTTTACAATTGTGTGGTACTCTCTCTCTCTCTCAGTGTATGTATGTATGTGTGTGCATACACACACACACACACGACTTAAACTGTACACTTTTGGCAGGATCCACATGGATAGTGCTATATAAATAAATGATAATGATAACAACAACAGCAGTATCTGAGCAAAACCCATGTTGTTCATATGAAAGATGCACTTCCAGAAACATCCATGGGCTTTTTTTGTGTAAAATTGGTGTTTTCTGTACCAAAAACATTTCAATAAAATAAAATTTGGGAAACGTACATGAAAAAATGTGTTTCATGCAAACCCCTGTTTCTAGAAACATAAGTGGGCTTCTTTAAGGCAAAAAGGACCAATTTTTCACCTCCAAATAAATGGGTGTCTAAAAATGGAAGGCATATGTGTGAAAAATGTGAGTATTGCATGAAACTACCAGTTTTTACATTAAAAACATGTTTTTCTGTGTAGGCTAGCTTCCTGAAACATTTAAGGATATATGACTCTTGGGTGAAATGCTCAGAAATATTTGTTACGTCATATAATGGGGAGAAAACTGCTGTAATTGTTAATCATCACATGCAAAGACAAAATAGTGCAGGTTCACATCCCTATTCCAGAGGCTTAAAGGTGTGAAACTTCACTAATGTGGTTTCTGTCTGAAAAAACAGTACAGCTCTTGTTATTTTCTGAAAGATAGTAATAGAGTTTATTTTATTAACAACCAGCTCAAAATATTTAAAGTGAATGAGAAATATGCACACAGCCCAGTAAACAATAACACACATGACAAACAATGCAAGTATAACATCTCTCAAAAGAACCTCTGTTCAGTTACATTCCACCATGTAAACATGATTTCAGTAACAGACTCAACTTGAAAAGCAGGTTGCCTACTTTTAACTGTGGTTCTTCAAGTGATCATTGGTGAACTCACACTTATGGGAATCTCTGTAGCTGCAAAGACCACCTTTGGAAACTTCTAGGGCTTTGGCTGAGGGCCCACCCTGCCCCACTGTACTGCATGCACACAGTACATTTCCCATTCAAAGCCCCTCAGTTCCATGTCTACTAGAACTGCCAGCAACCAAGGAAGGTGAGCACAGTAATAAAAGGTAGGCAGGTACGTTGCGTGAGCTCATAGATGACCACTTGAAAAACCACAGTTACAGGTAAGCAATGTGCTTTTCTTACTTGTGGTCTCTATAACACATATGGGAGATTAGCAAGTGATACATACCTAGACAGAGGGTAAAACTATGCTCACCATGACTGAAGCACACAAGCCAAAAGAAGTAGAATCCTTGGCCCAAACATCATGTCTATAGTGCATTACAAAACTAAGTGGCTGAATCCAAGCAACTGTTTGGCAGATAGTCTGTAAGGGCACACCAGCCAGGAGTACAAACAGATAGTAGTAGTCATAGTTGTAGCAGCAGCAGTAGTAGTAATACTAATACTACTACTACTAATAGTAGAAGTAGTAGTAGTAATTTGTTATCTGCCTCTCCCCAAGGTTCAAATGGAGACAGCCCTCATAGAATGAGAATGGACAAAGAATGGATTTCTGACAGTACAATAGGCTAACCAGATGGTAGAAGCCACTCAGTTGGAAATGCATTGCAAAGAAGCTTGATAACTTTGCCTGTGAGTTCCACAGTAGACAAAAAGTTTAGAGGGTTTTCTGCAGTGTTTTGTCTGATCAGCTTAAAAAGTGACAATACATCTGATATGTAGCATGCACACTGGATGTTTGTCAGCCATGGACAGATTCAGAAAGATAACTGGAAGTGAGAACAGCTGAGACAAATTAAAGGAGGAAGCTGGTTTTGGAAGGAAATTGACATCTGGAAACACGACCACCCTGTCCTTGTGGAATTGGACGAATGGCGGGTTCACCCTCGAAGTGACCAGCTTGTTTGCCCTCCAGGCAGAGAGGATGGCCACAAGGACCACAGTCTTCCATATGAAGAGCCACAAGTAACAAGAGGCAAAGACATCTCATTCACTAGGTGACAACTAGCCATAAATTCCAGACAGGAGCAATGCGAGTTTGAGATGGAAAGATATTAATGAAATCTTTAGAGAAAAGCTTAATCAAAAGGTACACAAACCAAGAGGGGAAGCCTCAAAGTCAGATGAAGGTTAAGAAACCAGCCACGTAAACTATCATTGAAGAGATGGAGGCTTTGCAAGTCCAAGGAAGGCAGGAACTGAAGAATATGGCTTATGGACCACTCTGCGCCAGTCTACATGAATGCCACTGAGAAAAGTGAGGAAAGGCTTTCACTTATATCCGTACAATTTTCTGGTCGACTGTCCATGCACAGAGCTTGGTTTCCGCCTCCAGGAGAATATCGTCCACTCTATGAGAAAACGAATGCAAAGATCCAACTGTTGGCTTGGCTGAGGAGACCATGACTGAATGGGAGTCTGTGAAAGCAACAGTAAGATAGGTGCAGGAGCATGGCAAACCATAGCTATCCAGACCACCAATGTATCACTAGAATGCCGTCTGTATCGTCCTCCATGACCTTCACCAGGATCCTGGCAACAAGTAGAATGGGATGAAGGCAGAGGACAGTTCTAGTCAAAAGAAGCATGTCTCCTAGTATGCTTAACTGAGGAGGCTCAGTAGTGAGGGCACTGATAGACGTCTATGTTGGCAAGCAGTACAGTAGATGATGATGCCAATGGTACCAAAGTGTGCAAAGCAATACCCACAGAAGTTGTGAAAAGAGGCCTGTTTCGGGTGGTGAGATCAGCTCTGTTATCAGACAACTCCCAGAGAAGGGCTTTAAGACATGAAACCCGAGTTTGACTGGCCTAGTAGGAAAAAGCAACTACAATGGGAGTGCTTATCCACAGCATAGACTTCCCCAATCAAAGGAGACACATACAATGGCCATCTGTCTGGAGGATCTCCTTTCCACAACAGACATACCTCTTAAAATATACTGTAGATGCCATCAACCAGAGAAGAGTCAGGAAAAAAAACAAGCTGAAGAAGAATAGCGCTAGTGCACAAAGTTTCCTATGATGAGTCCACAATGTGGATTAAAGAGAACTGAAAAACTTTGAGCAGAAACCATACAGAGCATATGTGGGGTGAAGTGGGGGACTCAGCTAAACAGATCTATCTCTAGAAGTTTCTGAAGACAGTCTGCACAGATACAGAGATTCCCATATGTGTGAGTCACAGACCATGAAAAAGAACAAGGTATTTCTGCTATCTAGCTGTGATGGCTTGCGGTACTTTTGTGTTGTGGCATCTTGTATTGCTTTATTGCAAAAACACGTATGAAAGCACATGCACATACTCACTGAAAAGAGTGTCTGAGGTAAGGCTGATAAAATTGTGAAAACTGAAACCCCAACCCAAAGAGAAAGCAAAATTTGTTGCAAGGAAAAAATGGAAACACTACACTATGCTATGTAAGTTTCAGACTACAAATCCAATGGTTCCTTCTTCTTGGCCATACTGGATGAAGAGAGGTGAAATGAAGTCCAAAACATCTAAACAGGCAGAGATAAAGAGGACTGTTAAACCATGTTTCTGAGCTACAAAAGACTGGAACCGCTCTCCATGTGCTCTCCTAGCTCCCCAGTAACCAGTTACACACATATTTTTCCTACCACATAAGGTTCTCTACATAAACAGAGCTTCTCAAACTCTGATGTGGTAGACTGGCACCATCTTCCCCAATGTGCCAGGGATCACTCAGTGTGGATTAGTATAAAGATCTGCAGACTACCATCTTAGAGTAGCACTGACACATACAACACATTGACCACACCCAAAGAGCTTCCCATGAGTTTCCACAGGATAAAATAACATGGGGGAAAAACTCACATTTGAAATAAAAACTAAGAACATCTTATGGGATAAAGCACAAACAGCAGCAGGATGGAGAGTCCTAATTCTTCCTTATAGAACAGATGAGAAAATGGAGCATGACCCATCTCCTGATGTCACTGACTATTGGCTGGCTCAATCTCAGCTTTGATCACACTGCAGCTTCTCTAACCAGGGAGGTCATACTGCAGATGAAGCCCCGTTAAGGGGCAGGATTCAGCTAGGAACAAGCATTACTACCTCTATCAGCAGAACTCCCTCCCCAATACACAGACACCTCTACAGTTTGGCAAGTGTTACTTCCAGTGTAACATCAGAGTAGATCATTCACTCCCTACTGCATAAAACCTATAACCTAGGAAAACGGTAGTACAAGTCATGCTCAAAGACAGCGGTCGCCAACCTTTTGGACCTCATGGACCACTAAACTCACAATTTGGAATCCCATGGACCACTAACATGAATTTTTTAAAAAAGGTACAAACATCTATAAAATACTTATCATAAAAGTTCCATTTTATTAACATGAAATGAACTTGTTTAATTATAACAAAATTATTATTCACAGGCAACTTAAATCATCAAGTAGACATTACAGAGGTAAATCAAAATACCAACTGATTCATATTCTGATATTTACAGACACTTCTTAGTTTATCAAGCAGGTACTATAAAGATAAATCAAAATATCAGTTCGTTCATTAGCCACTATGTCAATTCATTCAAAATATCTATCTTAATAATATATTTAGTGCTTAGTGAGTTTTCCTGGCAAGATTTCCTCAGAGGGGGTTTGCCAGTGTCCATCTCTGAGGCTGAGAGAGTGTGACTTGCCCAAGGTAACCCAGTGGGTTTCCATGCCTAAGCAGGGATTTGAACTATGTTGGGAACAGGGGCCATTTCTCTCCACCATACTCCCTTTGGGAAATTGCACAGGAGTGTTTTGGGATGCCTCAAGTGAGGCAATAGTACTTCAGCGGCCATTTTGGCTGATTTTCTGTGGTCATTTTGGATTATTCATTTATTCGTTCTCAAGTATATTTATTTATTTATTTGTTTATAAGGAGGCTTCACTGGGGAGGAGACCGAGACTCACCTCCACCATCCCCCTCTCCCTGTCCTCTTCCTACTCCTCCTTCTGCTCCCTCGCTGAGAGCTTTTTTGCACACACACCCCAGTTTTGGCATGGAGGATTTTTTTGCAAAGGGACTTGGACTTGGCAGTTGAAGGCACAGCGGTTACACCTTTCCTCTCCCTACCCTCTCCGGTCCTTTCAGATATTTGATTCTACTTGAGGTTGCCCCTTATTTTTTTTTCCCCCCTTTGCCCTTACTCCTTTCTGGAATCTTTCTTTGGTTTTTTTTTTAATTTGCCCAGCTGAGTTTCCTCAGTGATTCAGCATGCTTTTTATTTCATATTCACTGCCTCTTCAGCTGTTCTTTCCCCCTTTTCTCCCCACTTTTTTCCCTGGGGAGGTTTTCCTCAGATGTGCCTGATGCTATGACTGGGTGGGTGGCTGCAATGACCAGCGCCGTGCCCGAGAGGCACTGCTGCTGCTTCTGCTGCTGCCAACTCAGGAAAGAACCAAGAGTGGGCAATGAGTAGGATGGGTGCTTCAGTGTCCTCTGTTGGGAGCAGGTGGAACTTCTGCACTTTGTCAATGGTGGGTGGGAAAGGAAAGAATGTCCCTCTTCCTCCTCCTCTCTGAAGCCAGAGCGATCCCCTTGGAGCGTGGGGGACAGGGCAGTGGGAGGGGGGCAATCTGGTCCTCCTTGCTGTCCTCTTTCACTCGCTCTGAGCAGGATTGCTCTGGCAGTGAGAAGAAGGACAGCGAGGAGGAACAGACTGCTCCCCTCTCTGTCTTTCCCCTCCCCCCCCGCGGGAGCAATCCTGCCTGGTATGAGTGAGAGAGGACAGCGGGGAGGGGGTGATCTCATCCCCCTCATGGGCTGCAGACCACCAAAATTTTGTTGCGGACCACCAGTGGTCCGATGACACTGGTTGGCGACCACTGCTCTAAGCGACCCTAGGACTTGTACAAAACTATCACCTGAGCTTTGATGAAACTGTTTGTTCCACTTATCTTGCAGTAACTAAAATAATTTATCTTAGTCTTGATGCTGTACCTTGTCTAATTTTGATTCAAAAATCTCAGCTCCATGTCAAAACAAACATATATAACTTAACTCAAATATTTGCCTGTTTGGTGTTCCCTTGGAAGCCAGAGGCCGGAGACGAGGATATAAGCAGCAACTCTCCCCCCTAGATCATACCTATTAAGATGGTTAGTCATCTCATTAGTAGCTATGGCCTTCTGTAGAACACTTATTTCAGAGAAATTCCATAGTGAGTTTCTGAATTTGGTTGTTCTATCTGTATCACCTGTGCAGTTTTTTGAAATTCCTACTATGCTTATTCTACCCTCTTGTACTTTGGCAAATGAACTCAGCAAAATGTGTGAGATAGTCTTCCCCTGAATGTGATCTTGGCTCTTTTAAAAAGTCAAAAGTTTTACAGATGAGAGAACTGATTAAATGAAAGCACATCTGTCAAATATTTTTCACAGTATAGTGCTTTTCCCTTGGTGACTAAGTCTGAACTTGAGCACCAGCAATTTCACAAAGTTTCATTCATTCCGCTTCAAAACAAGAAATCCACAGAAATTAGACTGAAGTATACAAATTTCCACACAAGTTATCGCAAACTTTTGATGTGTCTGCTGGTGCCAGGTAAGTCCAATAGATACTGCCACCTTGTGGCCATCAGCAACACCCACAAAGAATTCAAACCTATGCTTTAGGTTTAAACATATTTAATCCTAGAAGGATTCCATCACCTCATAATTTTGAATGTTTTAGAAGACCCTGCATAAAACCAGGCAGCCACAAGAAGCAACACACTGTAATACTGAGCCCAGAACAATGATACAATTGTATCCCTTCTTTTGTGATATATGTTCTATACAGGTATCAAAGGAGCTAAGAAGTCTGTTTTCACCTTTAAAAAGCTAGTTAACATTAATTTAAAAACTGCATTTTGAAACCTACAGCATTATTAAATGTAGTTTTACATTTCATTCTCTGTAAATCTATAAGCAAGTACCTTTACAAAGGTAAATAAAAATAACTAGTAGAACGGAAACAATTAAAATACTGTAAAAACTAGGTAAAAATGTATTGTTTCAGATAAATCCAGCCTTGATTCCGCAATAATACTATTTAAGCGGTGGAGATTAATGTACCAGTCTTGTGCCATCAACATCTGACATGACCAATCTGAATATTATAGTGCAAGGGTTCAGAAAGGTACACTAGCAGGGCTTAATGACATACCTTCTGAATTCTCCTGGAATAAAGCCTTCCATTCTTCAACCAAAGACTAGAAAGTCTGTCCCCATAAACACAAGCATCTCTGACAGAAAAAAAAAACCAAACAAACCCCACCTATTATTACGATCAAGACTCACCAAGTGCTGTGCCATCTTCACCCATAACGCACTTCATGGTTGTAATGATTTGCTGAACAACAGGAGGGGACAACGATGTGGCATATACTGCACTGTGTGAATGGACACGAAGATAATCTATCAGCTCCTGGAATAGCGAAAATAGCAGGCTCTCAGATATTACTGTGGATCTTGAAAAACCAGACTGTCCAAAGATAAGACAATCTTAATAATGAATGTTTCTGTTGATTTGCCTACCAGATTATACTGTGGTTTAGTACAGAATATATGGTGACCATAAAGGTGGATCAAGAATTATCCTTGAGTAGATATAAGGTGTACTCATAAAAAGCAAAAACTTGCAGCCTTCTATACAGCAATAGTGGGTATAGTTCCCCTTCCCTAAACTGTATATATTATCTGTGGCTACGGATCAATTTTATTTCTTTCATCAACATCTACCATTAATAGACAACTGCTTTTGCCTCTGAAATTCTGAACTAAGGCAAGCCATTACCATATAGTAACATCAACACTCACTTCAATTTGTTTTAAATAATTTTAAAAACTGTTTTTAGTGAGCCAGAGCGGCATAGTGGTGTGAATGCTGGGCTATATATAACTCTAGAGAACATGATTTGAATACTTGCCAAGCTATGAAAACCCACTGGGTAACCTTGAGTAAGTCACATTCTCTCAGCCTCAGAAGGCAGCAAAGGCAAGCCTTCACTCCACAAATCTTGCAAAAAAAAAAAAATGATAGGTTTGTCTTAGAGTTGCCATAATCTGGAATCAAACTGTGAAGACAGACAACAACAACAAACTGTTTTTTATCTTTTTGGGTTATTCTATACTATTTAACTGTTTCTGTTATATGTGCCTGTTCTGAAATAGTGCAAAACTTAAATGGTTTAATAAATAAACACAAAGGTAAATAAACTGACAGGATTGCTCCTCCTATATGGCATAGGTTTGAACTACTAGACACAGAAAAATAGGCAGTTCCATTATGTTGCTATCATCATCAAGAGGTGACCAGCAGACAGAAGGCAGAGCACAACCAGCAAGATTCCCGCAAACTATCATAGTTGGCACAACAGCATCACTAGCAATAGATTCACAGAGTTACAGAGTTGGAAGGGACGGTGGAGGCCACCCAATGCAACCCTCTTCCATTCTGGAATACATAACTAAAGCCCTCCTGAAAGTCATCCAACTTCTGTTCAAAAACCTGCAAAGGAGAGTCTACCTTCTATTCCACTGTCAAAAAGCTCCTACAGTAAATAAGTTCTTCCTAATGGTTTTGGTCAAATCTTTTCTTCTAATTTTCTTCTAATTTGAATCCAGTGGTTTGTGTTTTCATCTCTGGTGCAGCAGACATCAAGATAACTCCATCTTCTACATATTATCCCTTAAAATATTTAAAGAGGGTGCGACCCTATCCTTCTGTCTTCTCCCAGCTAATTATACCAGCTCATTTAGTCATTCCTCATAACGATTTGTTTTCTTTGATCAACTTGGTCATCTGCATGTTCCAGCTTGTCAATAACTTTTTTCACAAAGGTGTCTAGAACTAGACGCAACATTCTATATAAGATTTCACGAAAACAGAAACAAGTGGCACTTCTACTTCCCTTGATCTGGTCACTATATTCCTCTTGATGCAGCTTAGAACTGCATTTACTTTTTTGGCTACCACATCACATTCATTTGGCTTGTGATCTACTAAGATGTCTAGATCCTTTTCACGTGTACTGTTTTCAAGCCTGGTGTCAATCACCCTATATTGGTGTATTTCATTCTTCCTGTGTAAATGTAGCCACTTGTCAGTTGTTTGACAGTTATCCAGTTGTCTGACAGAAGAGAAGTCAACATGGGCCTAAACGCAAACCTATCCAAGTTCTAAAGCCCAAATTTGGAAGGGAAACAGAGCCTGGCAAGTCACAGAAAGGTTCAGAGACATATATCTTTGGACTATCGTTTATAGTTACCTAAAGCCTAGTTCCCACTGAGGTGGGAGGCTTGTATCTGGATTATTTCAGAGTGCCAATTGCTCATGAAACTGAACGTTCATGATGTTTCATGCCTTTCACATGGAAAATTAGAAGTCACAAGGAAAGGTCTGACTCTAACTTCCCTCCAAGCCTTGCCAGTTTTATGCTTAAGGAAGGGGAAATGCATGCAATGAAGGAGAAAGAATATTCCTTTTGTGTACTCCTACTTGTTAGTTGAAGAGGCAGAGACAAGGAACAGCATTAGCATTAAAGTTAAAAGTAGGGCTAAGATTCATACGAATGATGTGTTTGTGCGATATAATAAAATTTGAATACAACAAAAACAATCAGAATATAAAATGAGAAATCTCCAGTAAACAGGAAATAGATCTGTGCATTTTAAAATAAATTTCACACACCCCTTTGTCTGCCATGCCACCATATAAGGTGAGCTGGAGCTACAAAAGGGAGTGTCTGTTCAGTGGTTGGATTCAATCTGTGAAAGGTGCTCCTTAAACAGCATAACAGTAGGCACAATACTGTATCTTTTCACTGCCAGACAAAGATCTTTTTTTCCTTCAAGCCCATTTTATCCTGCTGTTGTTTAAACTTCATTTTACATATATATTTATTTTATTGTCTCCTGCTGTTCTTGTTTTTATATTCTGTTCCGTTAATCATGATTCTCTGTATTATCATTGTATTTTATATATTTTACAAACCTTGTGCAGAAAAGTTGGTTAGTAGGAGGCTTACAAATAAAAAGAAAGAGAAGAGAAGAGAAGAGAAAAGAAGAGAAGAGAAGAGAAGGGAGAATAGGACTTCATACACTCAAGAGTAATTCAGTACCAAAATTAAAAATAGATAAAGAGCCAGGTGCAATGTTGCAAACATTACTGCAACCATTCCGCAGACCAGTTATTCCAAAGACAGGCAAAGAAAATGAAGAGAAACCAACACTGTCTCCCCTGTAAAGTTGAGAGTGTATCACTATCTTTGTACTACTGGAATTAGAGAAGATATACTAGCTAATTATAATGCTAATAAATGAAGCCAGAAGGACTATTAGTATGCCCTTATTCAGAAATGAGTTCAAGGGAGTTTAAGGGAGATGCCTTGCCATACAGACAATAACAGAAAAATAAAAGTCTAGCCCTTTCGGCAAAGTAGCCCATGAAAGGAGTTTATCTCATTAAATGGCATGGTGAAATATTTAATTCAGGGCAAAAGAAGAAGGAAGAGCACAACAAAAAGTATACAGGGATTCCAGCATCTTAAGTGTGTAGGTGGAGCAATAGTTGTCTGTTATAACACCAGCAAAAGAGGAAGCAAGTTCACTAGAAAGATAAGTGGTTAAGCTTCGGATAGGAACGTCTATGTCAAAGAAGAGTACCATGCTATTTTTTTTTATGTCAGCCCAGTCTTCCAGCAAAACACAGAGTGCCAGGCGCAATGTTATTACACTGCACAAATGTTGTTATTCAACCACTGGCCATAGGTATCTGATATTTAATATTATAAATGAACATTATTTTGACTGCATAATTTCAACAGGAAATGACTGCTGAAAGATAATAGTGTATCTATCTGTGATTTTTGAAACATATTTTTGCCAAGTATCTTTGAACAGTTTAATATTTTCTTTCTTAAAGTATACTAAGCTTCTTCCTAACACTCATTTTTACCTTTTTGCCTCCAATATATCCTCCAGCAGCTCCAAAACTCTTGGTGAATGTGCCCATCATAATATCCACATCCTCAGGATCAAGTCCAAAATACTCCACCACACCACGGCCATTGGGGCCCAGTGCTCCTATACTATGAGCTTCATCCAAATATAAATAAGATTTGTACTTCTTCTTAAGGGCAATCACTTCAGGTAGCCTGACAATCGATCCTTCCATGCTATTGTAGAAAAGCAAAAATTATCGTGAATTTTGGAACAGTGCCCAAATCTTGAAAATGGGACATCTATTTTGCAGCAATTATATAAACTTGGCTGTAAGGTACAATCATACAGGACACTGACAGATCTTACAAATACATACACAGTAATAACATAAAGTGCCTCAAGACTCATGTATCTGAAAGGACAGAAAGTGTCCAAACTTCAAGGAGAAAGAGCAGAACAATGGACACTGACAGATCTTACAAATACATACACAGTAATAACATAACGTGCCTCAAGACTCATGTATCTGAAAGGACAGAAAGTGTCCAAACTTCAAGGAGAAAGAGCAGAACAATGGTCATCTGTCCCAAATGGTACTTTGCAGTTCTATGTATTATTATCCACTGTATACATCAAGGATGGACAAAGTACAGCCCATGTAGCATTTTTTTCAAAAAAATGTTGCTCCCAAATGCCCTTCAACTCCCTCTAGTGTATACAAAGCATACTTTCACCATGTTTGGGGGGCCCTTGGGGCCCCAAGGGGTCAAACTTTTTTTTTTTAATGTATTGCAAACCTTGTCTTTGAAAAAATGATTTTGGCCCCCAAGTGCCTTTACTAGACTGTGTGTGAGGGGCATTTCCACCACATTTTGGGCCCAGACTGTGTCAATTTAGGCCTCACTGAGGTCTTTTTTAAACAGACAGTGAACAGCAAGTGATTTCAGCTCACATTCTGTTGTGACAGAAGACCCAAACTGTCCCAAAACCATGGTGTAAATGCTCCACTTGTACGTTAAGGGCATTTGCGGGGCAAAAAAAGTAGACTTTTTTTGCAGGAACAGGTGCAGCAGGCACGTGACCCCCCCAAGTTCTTCTTGGCAGCTAATGGATCCCCCTATTCTTCCACAGTTGTCCTCCCCTTTTATACACCATGTTAACAGAGAGTATGACAAGTCCTATAGCAAAATGTTTATTCAAGGATGAATAGCAGTATGCCTAGCATGCATAAATATATTAATCCGACATCCTGCTTCCTTAATCAATTCTCTTTATTCACGGTAACTACATAAACTTTTGTTCTGATATGAACTACTCTAATGAACTACTTCCCTTATTGATTATTACTGTTCTGCTTTTTAATGATATGTGCAAACTCCTGACAAATCATGGGAGAAATGTTTATTGATACATAGTCCAACACCATTGTATTACTTAAAATTTAAAATCCAAAAGAGCAAAATATTATCTTGGTTTGTGAAATATTTTTCTAAATTAAAGGACAGTTTATAGAGACAGCTTTTTCCAGTTCTGTGCTGAACAAGGAATGTTTAAAATTCCAAAGTATTCCTTCACTGCATGCCGTCTTCCTACAACATCCACCTGTTTTACCGTGTGGTCTTTTCTTAAAGAGTATTTATTATGCTGAAGGGGTTAAAGCAGCAAATCGTCTTAGCTATGTCTAAAAGAGCTGTAGTACTAAAAATCCCATATTGCTCTTTTGGAGAAAGATATTAGATAAACCATACTCACTTATTTCCATACAATCTTATTCCTATGTTTTCCAAACAACTAAAGCAGGAGGAACACCCTCAGATTTGTACTAGGAAGTTCAGGAAAGATGTTTTAATGTCCACCTTTCTAGCTGAGGAACAATAAAGGTGAACATCACTTTCATACTTCAGTGGGACACTAACTGGGCACTTATTTTGCAACCCAAGAGGAAAAGAAACATTAAAGAAAAGTTTAGCAGGAGCAGAGAACACTTGATATCAAAGTGTGGATATGTGAGCCATACTGCCAAACCTACACTAGCCTGTGAGCTGCATATGAATCTGTGCCCAGGTATGCACACCAATCTTTTCTCTTCCCATCAGCTTTGTTTGTGCAGAGCAGGTTAAAGCTATTTTACAGATTAACTTGCTACTAGAAATGGTGGAAGAAGATACAATCATGCTCACTTTAATTATATCCCATATCTATGTCTTTTAATGACAGAGCTGTGAAACTGATAGTTTTTTAAATACTGGAATGCTGTGCTGATGCATTCTTCAGATTTTTTTGTAAGTTGTTCTAATAAGTGAATAGAGTGGGGCAAAAATAAATATTACTAATAAAATTGAAGAGACTTATTTTACCCTCCTTCTTTTCACATAATAATCACTTCAGGCTTATTTAATCAGTGTCCATTATCTTTGATTGAGAGTGTGACTATAGAAGACACAGCCAAAGCAACAAGTGGAGATTAGATATGAATCACAGGTTCAAGTCTCGCCATCTCTGGTGTACATGATAAAAAGGAACGTGAGAGATATCCTGGCACAGTGATTCACATTTCATTTTATATTTAGTACACTGGTTAACCTTGAAGCATAATTGCTAGGTATGATTAAAATAATTAGAACTGTTAAGGGCAAGTAGTAAGAGCCCTATGCACTCGATTTTACTTACAGTTTGCCTCAAACAGACACTAAAAACAACCAAATAAATTGATCAAGGATGGTAGTTGATGGAAAATACTTGTACCTGTATATGCCTTCAACAATTATGAGAATTTTCTTCCAGGGTCTGTGCGTGCGAGGCTGCCCATACACAATGGCATCTTTGAGCAGTTTTTCCAAGCTCTGCATATCTGTATGCAAAAGAACACATTTCCTAAGAACACTGGAATGTTGAGTAGAAGCAGCAAAAAAAATATACTACCACACTCAAGTTTACTTTGAGCAATAACCCTGGAAGCCATATTTTTCATGTAGATATACAATGCTGAATACAATAGTATAAGAAGCTATGACCTCCAAAAGCAAAATCTCATCTTAACATGGTAATTGTATTTTTTATGCCTTCAAATATGGTCAGACACCACCACCACCATCACTGATCAACTAAAGTTGCCAAAGACTTTCTCCATTTTGCAAATTGATGCTGACTGTCTGAATGAGGAGTGTGCAAAGCTACACAGAGATCTATATAGAAACCAAGTTAGAGTCAGGGCTGAAAGGTGTAGAGACTAAGTTTGACAACACCAAATTATTCAGGGCAGTACAAAGAGGAATTATGCAGAGCTCCTAAGGATCCCTCCGAGCTAGCACATGGGCAAATGTACATGTGCAGCACTACACTCATGCTTGCCTGATGCTAACTGGCTGACAGGACTTATACAAGGACTATTTTCACCTTCATTTATTTCTCCTGACTTTACCAAATTCCAGCAGCTGTGGTGCACGAAACCAAGAGGACCATGGAGCAGACCTCAACTGAATGTTATGGAGGAAGACGTTGCATCAACCCCATAGCCCATCCACCACCTGTAGTTCTGTTGACTGTGCATTACCTGTCTTGCCTCTATATAAAGCCAATACCTTCCTTGCTGCATTAACTGCTTTTACTCAGACAAGGAATCTCTCTTATTGTTGGTTATATAATCATCTGTCAATTCATTCTTACGGAAGTACATTTATGATCTCACTGTGTTTTGTTGGCCTCCTTGTAACTGCATATTGCTGTGCCCACTGCACTGCACTGCCCACCCCAGAGCAAGAAGTCTTTAGAATAAGAATTAACCACAAGTATGACTTGGTATCTCAACAGAATGGAGAAGATCACACCCCTGCTTGAGGCTATTCTAAAGGAGGGTATTATAGGGTAATTGTAGCCTTAGGTTGAATATTCTAGCTATAATGAGAATCATGTCTGCCTTCCCTTTTTCTTTTTTCTGTAACTACAGTTACAGGTAGGCAACTTGTTCTTCTTCATGGTGGTCTTTGTACCTCACACAAATGAATGAGTGAGTGTGAAACTTACCAGACGTTGTGGTTCAGGTCACTGAAGAACACAGCACACCCAAAGTTGGCATCTATTCTGGCACTGCAGTCTAGTGTACAGTGTTGGATGAACATGGATGGCTGTGTCCAGGTATCAAACCATATAGATTTCAGGCAAGAGAATACTACAAAGCAAACCAGGCGAAGAAGCTATTGCCCTGATCAAATGTGCCCACATACCAAGTAGAACAGGTGCTTAGCTAGTTCATAAGCAAATCTAGCAGTGTGAACGACCCACTTGGAGAATCGCCATGAAGAAACTTGCTGCCCCTTCTTAGAACTGGCATAACAAATGAAGAGCCAGGTAGACCAACAAAATGCTGACATAATGTTGAATGAAAAAGGCTCAATATACATTCAGACAATGCAGAGATCCCTCTGGATGTGAAGTCAATTGTGGACAGAAAGTAGGGAGGACAATGTCCTGGCTCAGGTGGAACTGCAACACTATTTTGGAGAGAAAGGCAATGTCCGGTCAAAGGATCACTTTTTCCCCAATGAAAAACAAAGAACTGCTCGCCAAGCCACAGAGATATGAGCTCACATGCCCTCCTTGCCAACGTGATAGCCACCAGGAACACAATTTTCAATGTAAGTAACCACTCATCAATCATCACAAGAGGCTCAAAGAGTCTACAAATTAGCAGAGAGAGTACCAAGGACAGCAACCACGGCGGTGTCGGAGGGCTCCATGGATGGAGGTGTGTTAGTTCCATAATAAACCTTTAACAACAGGATTTAAGAAGAGCATTGATGAAGCTGGAGATAAAGGCTGTTGGGCTACCAACACAGCCAGGCAGATCTTTAGTGAAAAAAAGGCCAAACTTTGCTCCCAAAGGTGTGTTAGAAAGTGGCAAACAATAGAAACTGCCCCAGGAAAAGGACACTCAAATCTAGGCAATATAAATGAACATACTTTTCCCCACTGCTATTGGTACAAATGTATCAGAGTGTCCTTCCCAAGTGCTGATAAATCAGTTGCAAGGCAAGGTGATGTCACGGCATATTCTCCACACTGAGTGTTGCAGCACCTTGAGATTGGAGCAGAGGACTTGCCCTTGAGAATATGACAGCAGATCTGGCACCCAAGGAAGAAAAATGACCCAACCCTGAAAGTAGTGGAGAAGCGGGGCAAACCACAGTTGCTTGGTACAGTCAGTATTGTGCTGGACCTGTCCATGGTGAGTTTCACAATGACTGTAATGAGCAACTGAAAAGGAGGAAATAGATATATCAGATAGTCTGACCACCTGAGTAGTAATGTGTGCCTCAAAGATCCTCATCCTCTCCCTGCTCTGGAACAGAATCAGAGACATTTTGCATTGGCAAGAGACGCAAACAGTTTGATGTGAAGTGTCTCCCTGATCTAGTGGTCACGATTTGATAATTATCATCATTGATACATATCATCATTTCTAGTACTCCATGAGAAGTGTGACTGGAATTAATAGTTTTACTCTATTTGTTACTTTCAGATGCTACATGGAGTTTCATTACTATTTTGAATGGTATTTTTCTTTTATACTTCAAACTCTACGGCATAACCCAGACAAATGATGGTCAGACCCCAGGAATCTGCAGTAATGTTCCACCAGGTGGCATAGTGGCAGTACAGTCTAACAGCTCAAATTGGACTGGTCTTGATACATAAAAAAGTGGCTGCGGCAATGTCCTGACAGAGAAATCAAAAACCCTATCTGGAGAATCTTTTAGAAGTCTATGACTGGCACCTCTGCTGTTTAAATGGTCTCCTCTGTGGGGTGGATAAGTCCTGCAAAGGCATACATGATGTACAAGACAGAGACTTATAGCAGGAGAAGGAAGAAAATGTATGCTTCCAAGATAGTCTGAAGGATTGCTACCGATCGTGTTCCACTCTGAAGCCCCATCTTCTTCATTGTCATCCTAGCCTTAAACAATTGATCCACAGAATTAAACTGGCCCTGCCCATCAAATGGAAGGTCTTCTATCTATTGCCTTGTATCTTCCATGAGGCCTGCTGAACACAGTCAAGAAAGCTACACCAAAAGGCTACTGCCCCAACATTACCTTGACCATGACTGAATCTACTAACTTGACAGAGCAAGGGCCCCTTGGTGGAATTGCAAGGCCACACTCCAGTAGTCCTCCAGAAGATGTGGGATGAAGGACCATATCTTATCCCAGAGGAACCTTTGGTAGGCAGACATGTAGGCCTTCATATTAGCCACTCTTACTGGCAGTGCTGAGGAAGAATAGAATCTACAGCTGAACATATCCAAGAGCCTACCCTTCTTGTCAGCTAGTGTGGCATGAACCCTCCTTCCCACTCTTGGATTGCAATGCCTCCACTATAATAGAATTTGGAGCAAAATGTTGGAAGAGGTACTTAGCACCCTCAGGCTGGATCTTATAAAATTCTCCAGTCACCAAGAAGCTGGGGATAACAAGATTGGTTTCAACTAAGATGGTCTGAAAAGCTCCTGCAACACTGGTAATAGAGGGATCATGGCCAGAGTCAGGCTGTTTGAGTCAAGTAGTCCAGCACTGGTAGAGGAGAAATAACATCTAAGTTTAGTGACTTTGACATCCAGAAGACAAAACCTACAAACATACTGATATCCTCTGGAGGCAAAGGCAGCACGGCATCCTTGACACTGCCAGATGGAGATGTTAGTGGAGATGGAGAGGCTGGTGGTAAACAAATAGTTGAAATATTCTTGGTATCAAACTGTCATGACCTCAGTTGCAACATCTGAGCAACTACTGTTTTCCTCAATATTGATAGTTGTGCTTCCTTGCCCACCTTCAGTGTCTGCAGAGATATGGGTACCTAGTGCTGCTGTTCTGGAGACCTTTTCAGTACAAAATGTGGAGATTGTGTTCAAGCAGAACATTCTGGTGGTCCCAGGATATGGCTTCTCAGGATATGGTTTGGGAATCATCTGCCTACTCCATTACTTTGATGCAAGTGCTCACCCTACCAGAGAGAGAGGTGGTATGTTTCAAAATCATCTTATAGGGACCACCTGTACTGGGAAGACTCTCCCTTTACTTTGGTCTCATACATTGACTGATACTGACATGAATATTTATGACAGGAGCTTCCCAAATCCTACCATTCCTATTCACCATCCTATCACAATCAGTACCATTGTCATGACTACCCTCAGTATCATTATTCACCTTACCATAGATACTGAAATTGTTCCAGTTCATCATCCTGTGAATATCTATCAGTTGATTTGCCTCGACACCATTCACCACTTCCATTCACTCCACCTCAGCATTCTTCTCAGTCACTTCAGTATCATAATGTTTTTCCATCTCCAAGGAGATTCTATCAAGGCCTCGCAGTGTAGTGGAGTCTCCTTCCTTGGAGGTTTTTAAGCAGAGGCTTGATGGTCATCTGTCGGGAGTGCTTTGAGGGTGTTCCTGCATGGCAGGGGGTTGGACTGGATGGCCCCTGTGGTCTCTTCCAACTCTACATTTCTATGATTCTATGATTCTCCTCCTCTGACAGTACCTTGTTCTGTACTAGTCTCATTGTACAGTGACTGTTGGAGAGTGATACCTTACATCCAACAGAAGCACAAAGTTTAAAAAGAGAGCTGGAGGTCATAAGATCAGAGTGAACAGGGAGAAGGATAACAAAATCAAGAGAAAGATTTTTTTTCAAGCAGAAACAAGAGACGAGAAAAGGAAGTAGAAAGCATTATATAGGCTAAAAAAAGTAAAAAATAAGGGAAGATCTAATCAGCTGAGAACAATTGATAACAGTCACTCTGCTGGTGGAGAGAAACTGGGGGAACAGTAAATTGGTGGGCTGGGACACATAGGATGGGCGAGAGTGGGGTCCCCACCAAGCTACTCAGCTCTAGAATTTTCCAAATTGAGTCTCTATACAGGTGCAAACCCATTGTGAGAGGCACAGAGACCAAAAAGAAGAAATTTTCTTCATTGAAAAACAACTGTTTAGGTTTATCACGTATGTGCTTTAAAGAATGCCTGTTTTGTTTTTCTGAACCTATGAAGTCTGCAAGCATCCAATAATGTTGGTCCATCTTCCCATCTTGCTGTGATCAGCAGCTAGAAAGGGCTGCGGTCTCTTTGATCACGGTTAGTGTGTATGTGTTTGGTGGATTCCTTTCTTATTAAGACTTACCAGCAGCTCTGTGCCTATTTGGGTTATGGTAAAGCTGACATTTCAGTTTCTGTCCAACAGGCATATGATACCTTGTACTGATAACCATGTAGTCACTAGTACAAACCAGTAGAAGACTAGTACAAACCGGTACTAGTACAAACCATGTGAAGAAACCACGGATAGAAAAGAAAGGCAGAAAGAAGATAAATCAATTAAGTAAGAATTCCTAACATGGACACAGTGTGCAAGAGCAGCAGTCAGAGTGTTCCCATTATCCAAGACATCCCCTATTCTTTAACAGGGAAAGAGACAAACCTATCTGCAGGGAAAATAATTGGAACTGGAACTAAGGATCAATTTAAAGGGTTTTGCATTATCAGTTCCTGATGGTTGATTTTAGGAAGATGGTTTTCAGATGCTTCTTTGGGACAAATAGTTCTCATTCAACTTCAAAGCAGAAGATTCACACTTCAGAAATTAGGCCAGATTAGCCATAAAACATATTACTGGACAATTTTTTATTCCTTACTATCCAGGGCACCCACCAAGTCTTATGTATGCACCATCTGCCCATACCTCTCTCCCCTTACAAAGTCCAGATGTCTGGTACATTCTATACACTAAGGAAACCCCTGTATCTATAGATCAAGCATTTCTAAATTTCCTGATTACAGGAGAAAAAATTGAAAAGATATGAGTTGCTCTCAATGTATCTTTAGAAGCACACTGGGTGAAGGATGAAAGTTCATACTGACTTAGATAGCTTCCTACCCAATTCTCATTGGCTTTCATAATATTGCTCTTTTCCACATCTACCATACGCAACACTACTTTCACTTCTACCAAAATGCTGCCTAGAATACCACTAGAGACATGAATGTTACTGGAGGGGTAGGCTTTGCAGAATATTTCAATGTACTACAACAGCACAGATAATTTTTTGTTTGGTCTTTATCTTTAGAGCTGCTACAGAGTTCAAATCACGGCCTACACAAAAATGTTTAGCCAAAGTAAGAGCCGATGGGTCATAACCATTTACCAGTCCTCATCAATCCATTATGTAATTTAAAAATGTAGACCAAGATAGAGACTTCCCAAAAGTCCCTAGAAGTATTTCAAAGAAAACATGATCTACATTGTATCTACTGATAAAGTAGATATAGTGGTCTGACCACTTTCGCGAGAATTTGGGGTGCAGAACCCTCGTGAAAGTCAAAAAATAATTCCCTCTTGCCTGAGTGAATAATTCCCTCTTGCCTGAGTGACAGCTTTCCCTCCCATTTCCTTCAGGGACTCTCCCCCTCATTACTTTGCCTTTTGCCCAGGCGCATGTGTCTTCCTTCCATGTGCCTGGGCAAAAGGCAAGCAAATAAGAGGGGGCAGCCCTTCGGATGGAGAAAGTGTGCATGTGCCTCCCCACCATTCTTTCCCTTTCATTCGCTCGCCTTTTGCCTGAGCAGCAGAGAAGGAAGGCACTACACTTGGGCAAAAGGCAAGGGAATGGGATGGGGAGAATGGGAAGGAAGATAAGTGGGCACGGTGCAAATAATCAAATTTACAAATGTCAAACCCACAAATGTGGAGAGAAAGCTGTAGCAGGAAAGGTCTAAACACAGGGTCTAATCTTAGGGTATACCAAATTATTACATTCTGCTCTCCACTCAGCCACTTAATAGCATTAAACAAATCAACCTGCTGGGTAATACTCACTGTTGTGTTTGAATATTCGAATTGTTGCTCCTGAAAGTCTTGCTCCCAGTACTAGAGATGCATGATTCAACTCATCACTCAATATGAGACAGCCCTGAACAAGGAAACAACAGGCAAAGAGAAAGCTGTAAGTAACTGGTAACCTCTATCAAGCTGAGTGTTGGGTGAAAAAATTAAAAACTTCCTGTAGACTACTTCCTGCTTCTCCAACCAATTTACCTTGGTTGATCACAGCATATAAAAGCAACTGCTGATGCTACAAGAGCCCACATCAGTTCTTGCTGCCATTTGAGATGGATCAGAACATAAGTGTGCTTCTCTGCTCCTTTTCTGTACTGTCCAGTACTTCTACAGCTACAGCTTATATATGAAGATGGGTGAGCACATTTTAAAACTGGAAAGAAAAGGGCACTTGAATGCTATCCTCACACTAAGCCTTAATATTAACAGTACATTCTACAATGGAACCAAATCCAAATATTCTGATAAATTGGTTGGATGACTTAATGTCAAAGTATATTTGGGTTGTTATTTGAACTAGCAGTCCAACACTTTAGATAAGACTGAGTAGATCTTTGCAATTATGGATGATAAGCAGCATACCAACAGAGGAAGGAGTGGAGGAATGTTTATTTATGCTTGCAATCTGTGATAGCAGAAAGACAAACAAAATATAATTCATTCAAGTTAGCCACTTGGCCATATAACTTTGCAGATGGACATTTCTTCTGATATGTGCAAAAATGAACATTTTAAAGTCATTCAAAAATGAATGAAAACAGGGTTTTAAATTAAAATTACCTTTACTTGTGCAAATAAAAACAATTTGTGTGGGAGCCAAAAAATCCAGAATGATTTGCGTCAGCAGTTTCAATTCTTCATGTGTGAACTCACAAAGCAACACCTTTGGAGAATATACATATCTTTACAAGCCTCCATGTACTCATCCCTATAGCCTCCTTACCTGGTTTTTTCCAGTCTGTTCAACAACCCTACACTGTTCACCTACTTAAGGGACCAAAATAATTTATTTTGGATAAATATAATGGAAGAGGAACAAATCATTGTGACGAATCTTAAAACAAGAAAATGACTACAAAATCTTCTTCATACAGATCTTCTCAATGGCAGATTTTTTAACATGGTCAAAATAATACATTTTTGATAACAATCTTGGAGTGAAACCAAGGTAACACAAACTCATCAGGTTCTCAAACTACACTGGTATCTAACTGTTCCACTGCAGATTGAGGGGCCCCATTTGCGAATTCATACATTCATTTTTTATTATGCTCATTCTTCTTACGGACAATGTTTTCTAAGTAAAGGTGCATGGTACCTTTGGAATTATAGTTTCTGTCCCTCCAACCAAACACACATTGAACACATAAGGAAGATTGTGAAGGCAGGATTAAGTCTCCCCTTCCTTTGAAACCATCCATACCTTGCCAACTAAAGCAGGAATGTTCATTGAATTGGTTGCAAATCCCATTCCATAGGCCAAAGCAGACTCCACGCCAAGGAATCTGGCTAGTAAAGCTTCCAACTCCTCATGTTTGTCCAAGTTGCCTGTTAAATAAGATGGGAATCAGTTCAAGAGGGTAAAAAGCCACTAAGCTTGTAAGAGGTTCTTGTATGCTAAATGGCTCAACCACTGAAGTTAAGACAGGTTGAATAGAAATGCATACAGAGATGGATGCAAAATCTATAAAACCCGTCATATAAAATTTTGCAAAATATGGGTAATTTCAATATACCTAAATGAAAGCTGCTTACCCATCTCTTGCCTAGTGCTGCATACCCCACATCCATATTGTGAGAGAACTTTAGCCACTGCATCCTTAGAAATTCCACTATTCTCTGCAAATCCAAGGTAGTTGTAGGACCCCATATTAATTATGTCTTTTATCACTTTTCCTGTGTACCTGGTTTTTGTATACATAAAAAAAAAGTATGTTAAGATACAGAAAGAATCAAAAACGCAAAGCAGATTACTATTGTCACAGTGATAAAGATACAAAGGCATGGGGAAAAGACCCCAGAAAAATCTAGGGGGAAAAATGATCTCCCTTTCCCTCCTAAAACCTTATTTTTTCAGAAAAATGGAAGAAAACTGAATTATGGAATAATTTCTTTCCAAATGATGAATAAAATGTTTGAGGCTAAGTTGTTCAGCTATTCCTTTCCACACATCATTTCTAAAAATGGTGTAGCAAATATACTTCCATATACGACTGCACAAAGCAGTGCTACTCAAAGTGGTAGTCTGTACGTAAGTACCACTGTACATATCAATTGCCAATCCACTGTGAATTTCCAGGAAACAAACAGCTGTCACCAATGGACACAAATATGGTATTGGTCCTGAACACATTAAAAAAAAAGCCAGTTCCCCTACATCAGAAGCACAGGCGTATTATATCAGTTTACAGTGATACCCTGTCCAGCTTCTTTTCTCTGCTCATTTTATGGGAATGAGTATTTTATGTCTGCTTAACACTATTTTTGTCTTCTCTAGGTCTTTATAATCATTAAACTGGCAAAACTGAACAAGTTCCTTAGAGAAAAGGTATTACTTATAGTTCAGGGCCTTCTACCTCCATTTGTAATAAAAAATAAGATTTAAAACTTTTGATTCAGTTTGTCCTTTCAGTATATCATATTTTAATGTCAAATTAAGTTATACAGAACATATTTAACATTCCTAAACAACAAAGTGATTTGAAAATGTAAAGAATGCTAACATTCAATATTGTCAATTTTTCTGAAAATTTCTGTCCTCCACCATGGGAAAAACCTTGTTTCCTAAGGCTTTAAACTTCCTGGAAATTTTGCATCTCCACAAAGGCATTGATCCAGTCAGTGTCTTTAGGGATGAAAACTGTGTGTGCCTCCAACATAGCTTTCAGTTTGCTGGCAACAAAACCTAGAAAGTCATTCACAGTATTCTGCAAACTGCTTTTAAAATTCCCAAGAGCTTCAAAACCATTTTATGACATGATGTAGAAGGAAAGCTATGAGGAATAATATGTAAACCTTCTGGTCACAATGCACTAGTTGGATCGAGGCAATGAAGACAAATGTGTCTGCACAAGTGCTGCTCTCTATTTCACAGTTTGGTTAACTCAGCAAGTCTTCTTTCATTATAGCAGAAGATCACAACTAATGGATTTTCAGCATCTTTCAACGTAATTAACTTTATTCAGAAAAATATGTAAAGTACATTATATTGTAGATTAGCAGATGTTCTTTGAAAGCTTTTTTAAAAATTAAAACACAGTGCTCAAAGCACCTCAGAAAGCTTGCTATTTCCCTCTGGTAAAAAGCCTTTCCCCATCCAAACAACTACATGTATCAAATATTTGTCATTTCCGCAAGCAGGATATTCTCAAGGCACACAAAGGAAGTACATCTGGAAGTCAGTAAACTGCTGCAATCAGCAGGGATAAACTCAGTCTCTTCTTTCTAAGAGTGTGTTAACCAAACTCTTGAAAGAACCTGACAAAGAGAATGGCCAGTAAGTCTGTTCAATTAGGTGTGTCCCACAAGAAAGCCATCTTTTTCCAGAAAACCTAGAAGCATGTCTTCCTTCACTATAGGGAATCATAAGTATAATCAGAGGCGACTGATGTAGTATAACACTTATAAATCACCTTCAGTTCTACATAGTCAACAAAGCCTGCACATATTAAATGGCTTCTCATGTATTACATCTGACTACTGCTGTGTTAGCTTTGTTCAAGAAAGATAACGTAGGACCCACCCACTCACCTCACAGAGGTCCAGACATGGAGATAACCTGTGCTTATTTTTACAGTAAAAGTGTTTCTGGTAGAAATGTTCATTAATATGCCAAAGACTGAAGAATCTACTGATGACAAAGACCCACTGCATACAAGGCAGTAGCAAATTTCAGCATGCTCTAGACAGGAGAATGAGTGGGTTTGTTTATGCATCAAACTAGACTTGCATTCTTGTCTTGACTCTCCAGCAACACGACGCTGCCTGCTCCCCAGTATAGGGAACTGAGGTGCATCTACCCAAGCAAAGTAAGATGCACAAGTAATGTAATTTGAACAAGAAATCATTCTGTCAAAATGACAACCATTACTAAACTAGATGTGTTTTCTATACAGACTATCCATAGCTCACCCTTATCAGCTATTCTGCGTGGTCAAAGAATAGCTGAACTGAGATTTTTTGCATAGCAACACAGAAAAGAAAGGACTTTGCAATGAATTCATGAAGTGTTTGAAATCTTGCAGAAGAAAAAAGAATCGTTTCATTTCTTTAGCTTCGTTTAATGTTGTTCTAATACAAAAGTTACACACCCAGGCTACAGAGGATATTGATCAACTTCTAAAACCAAATTTAAGTTCCCACTAACATCCTCTAATGTTTAGCTACTTGAGACCTTTTGAAAGTCTTGTACTTACATGAATGTCCAATTATAGTCATGAGAAACTCTTTCTAGCAAGTCTACTTTGGCTCCTGGTACACTGCAGAGTGGTCTGTTCCAGCTATCCCTAATGCGCATGTAGAGATTCCTTGTGTAGAAGTTCTCAAAATCCTGGTATAAAGGGACAAAGTCCTGAAAATATAGCATAAGATTTAGAAAAATGAGAAGTATCAAGTCTAACATTCTCTCCCTGCAAAACAGTATTTTGCTACTGAATGCTGCTGCTGAATTTTAGTCCTTACAAATCAAATAGTGCTTAGAATAGAGAAAATCTCCCATGTCACTCAAGAAAAAGCTTTACTGAAGAGGCCACACAAATATAAATGCCCAAGTATCCTTATATATCCAGTAACAGTAGAACCAGAAATATCTAGGCTATTGTATTTTGGACACCTCCTGAGGCAACATGACTGTGGAAAAGACAGTGATGCTCAGTAAACTGGAAGACAGTAGGAGAAGATGAAGATCACTTTACAAATAGATTGAGTCTATAAATGAAGCCACGGTCCTCAGTTTGTAGTTCTTAGCAGGGCTGCTGATGATCAGGACTCTTGAAGGTCTCTAATTCATAGAGTTCCGTAAGTCAAAACCACTTTGAGAGCAAACAACAACAAAAAGACTTACGGGCCTGTAATTCCATTTCTCTTATTTCAGTGATCCCAGGGGATGTGAAGTTCTCTTTCACGCACTCAGAAATCCTAACTAAAAACCCAACTTTAAAATAAGTAAATAAGATTTACAATTTTAATGACTTTTTTCCGATTCTGAAAAGCATCAGAAAAATGACTTAAAACTTGGTTTAAAGGAGCTACAGACTTACTTGTGACAAAAGCTGTACATCCCATCTTAAAACTGAACCATGAGATTGCTTTTTTGCATGAAGAAGAACCATGGGGGGAAAGCTAACTTCTAAATCTAAGCATTATAAATGACAAAAGAAATGATGGTATTTTATATTATCAGAGTTTTGTTACTAGAATAGAAGACAAATCAGTCACCACTACTGGCAGGATCCAGAAGGTGTGCTCTTAACCATTTACTAAGCACAGATGGAAGAGTCTTAAAATACAATTTGTATACTGTTAAAACACATGGCCAAAACACCCATCATTCCCCACCAAATGGAAAAAAGCTTACACAAATTATAACTTCCCATTTTTTCAATTACTACATCTTGTTTCTGCAAAGTCCTGGACATTTGTTATAGCCCAATTCTGCATATGCGCTCAGAAATAACTTCTGTTTTAGGTAAAATACTTCTACAACACTATCACTATAAAAACATTCCAGATTCCACCATTATTAGAGAGAACTTGTTTCACTGATAAAACAAGCATGCACAGGACTGCACCCTTAAGCCTCAAAACAGGTGACCCTAAAATAAGTAAATCTAAGACACTGTTGTTTTTGGTGCAAAGGTTAAAAACTGCTTCTCCTTCAGAAAGAGATTTTGCTTGCTACTCCTGCACATGTACACACATTCTCCATAAAAACAGAAAACATGGAATTCACATAGAAGAAAGCTTATATGAGGACTATTTCATTCCAAACCGATGATTTGAATTCAGCAATGGTTTGGGAACACAGAAAAGCACTTCAGTTTGTGTAAGGCAGCCCCACTAAATTTACCTTTTTCCCAACCTGTTGTAGTTTGCCATGTTCCATCCCATGTTACTCCAGAGGGTCCACCAACTCTCATAGGCGGCTTTAGGTAAGTTCGTATGCAGATTTGGGTACTATTGATTAAAAAGAATTCCTCTCCACTTTTTCTGGTTTTAACTCAGTGTGTTTTAATTTTTCAGTCAGGCTGAATGCATACTAGCTCAAGAAATATTAAAAATCAAAATAACAAACTTGATCACTACTGAATACAATTTAACCTGCTATTCTTTATCGCCACTCCTGTCCCAGTACTAATACGATTGTTTATGGACAGACGGCAGAATAAAATTAATGAAGACAGACAAGACAGGCAAACTATTTCTAGCCTCTGCCATTTCCTCTGAATTTAGAAAAAACACGTTTCCAAGAAAAAGTTGGAATATGTGATTTAGAAGAGTATGCAGGTAAGTCAAATCAACGAGTATCAGTAGCAGAGATAGCTATGGCACCATCATGTAAGAAACTGCATGCCTTTACGGGATAGTAATTCTTAGAAGGAGATGTAAATCTGTGCAAACATAGATTTGGAGATTACAGCTCCTGGAATATACCTCTCAGTACTGGTGATGAATACAAGTTTCCAGCTTTCTTACGTGAGTCTCAAATGCACGCTAAACATACAATGGCCTCTTTTACAAGATTCAGAAAAGAATACTCTAAACACTCTCAAATATGATTTCTTGATGTGTTTCACTGTGGCATTTACTTAAGTATTAACAAATTAACAAATTCTGAAGGCAGCCAGCCAATACTTCAAAGCAGCTTTCCAGTAAAATCAGTATTAGCCAATGTGTCTCATTTCCTCCCTTTGCACGCTGTATGTAAACACTGGTTATTTCAGTTACAAATCTGGAAAATGGGATGCTTTCCTACTGAATCATATTGTAATAAAGACCTTACAATACAGTGCTGTAATCCTATTTACGCTTATAGGAAAAGTTCCACTGAATTCAATGGGTTTTACTTTTAAGTGGGCATATATAATATCTACCAACATGCAAGAGCAAGCACATGCTCAAAATGGCTTCTCCAGAAGCAATATTACAGGCAAACTTGTGCTAAAAATTGCTTATACTAAGTAATATTAACATGGGAGCTTACACAAATTATAACTTCCCATCCATAACACTACCCTGCAGGTTTTGGATGTTTTCTTTAACAGAAGATGTATAGGTCTCCCTCTTAACCCTTTGCAGGTTTGCAGCCACTTGGCTTCATCAATGCTATTTTCTTCAAGTAAGACTTTTTTGTAAAAAAATGCAAGTCTGTTTCAACATTGATTGACCACCAACTCTTGTAAGTTTTAAACAGAAGCATGGTGGGAAAGCAACAATGCTAGTAGTTGATTCACAGTCAAACATTCAAAGCAGGACTCAAGAGAAGGGGAAAGGTCTCCCCTACTAGGAAAACTGCTAGGATGCTCAATTCTTCCCCTTCATTTTATTTCATCACTAATACACAGAAAATCCATAGTTCACATTAGTTTATATCTAAGGTCCCAAGTGTACCATTTCAGAACGTAGCACTGCAGAGAATAAAACCAATCTTCTATCTATTAGAGCAACACCCAAGCTACAAACCTAAGATATATCCAGTTTCAAGTACTTGTACATCTACATTGCATAAATAAAACACAAGCAATAGCCAACTCAACATGATAGCCATTTGATGATCCAGTATGGATGACAAAATGTGTACCTGTAGAAACCCTAGATTTTTAGTTATGAGCAATGTACTAGTGTACGCTGTCCAATCATTCCTGCTTCTGATGAGAACAACTTTGTTCCATGGTTTGTTAATTGCATCATTCATTCTGTAAGAGCTTTATCATCCTTATGTCTTTCTCTGAACATGGAACCCAAGGTGGCATACACCAACGTTAATACAAAATACAGCTAAAAACCTGATGATCCCGAAGTTTTAACAACATTAAAAAATTATTTAAAAGCGATAATAAGGATCAAAGCACAGCACATACACCATATTAGAAAACCCTTCTACACAACCAAATAATCACTTGTTAAATGTCTGTTTAACAAGTTATTTACCTGACAGTTAGTATGTCACAACCAGCACTTTGAATTGTATGCCAAAACAAACCAGTAGTTGCTGAAAGGTATTTCGTGTTTTTTGTAATTAGCCCCTGTAAGCACTCTAGCTATAGTGTTTTGGAACCACTATAGGTTCTGATAGTTTCCAGAAACTAGTAGAGAAAGCCTCCACATTGATGGTGATACAGTAATCCAAGCAAGATGTAATCAAGGCATATGTCACCACAGCCAGATCTGACATCTCTAGAAATGGCCACTACTGGCACACTAGCTTTAACTGCACAAATGCACCTTTGGGTCCTGGTGAAACATGGGCCCCTAGATGCAAGTCTGAATCTAGGAGTACCCCAACTACAGACCTGGTATTTCAGAAGGAGCATAATCTAATTCAGCATAGGCTGAATCCTTATTCTCTAATCTGCCTTTCAGCTGACCAGGGACATCTCTGTCTTGTCTGGATTAAGCTTCAACGTTTTTGCCCTTATTTAGTCCTTTACAGAAGAGACTTGTTTGGTACTGAATTAGATTTTAAAAAAAAAAAGAAAGAAAGAAATAGAGTTGGGTGTTATCAAAACACTGGTGACAGTGTTGAACCCCCAATATATGAATAACCTGTCCCACTGGTTTCATGTACATGTTTAACAGACTAAGGGACAATAGGGACTCCACAAGCCAGTGGCCAGGGTGCTGAACAAAAATTCCCCAGCACCACCTTCTGAGTTTGTTACTCAGTCCGGAAGGATACCACAGTCAATGGATACTGAAAACTTTCCAGACCCCCAGCAGAACCAACAAGAACACACTCCCTGTTCCCATTCCTGGGTAGGTCACCTGGGTTAGGTCACCAAGGTGACCAAAAACCACCTCCTTCCCATAATCATACCTGAAGCTAGAGTAAAACAAATCTAATCCAGGAACCTCTAGAGTTAGGAGGCACCACACACTCTAGAACCATGCCTAGGAATGAGATATCAGAGACTGGCTGATAATTCTCCAGTGTGATTGGATTCAGGGATGTTGCTCCCTTGGCCCCTTTTAGGAAAAACAGAAACCTACTTTCTGACAGTGAGGCATTCACCATTCCCCTTACTCACTTGGCCAATACCTCTCAGACTGCTTTTATGACCCACAAAATGCACAGATCCAGTACAGATGTGACGGCTCTCACTTCTCCAAGGATCTTGTCCACATTCTCAGACTACACAAACTGAAATGTATCCAATAACACAGGACAAGCAGGTTACATTCACTGGATCTGTATCAACTACAAAATCCAAGTCAGAAGTAGAACTTCTGTCTTACAGTAGTGTGCAAATTCTTCATAGCAAGCTGTTGAATGGCCAGTGTGCTCTTCAGACTGTAGAAGACACATAACCACCTGAGACAACTTTGGTAGATGACAACTGTGCAGATCCAATGGTGACAAGAAGTATGATTTCTTCACTGCTACCACTATCAAGGCATAAGCTTTCCAATGGACTACAGCCCACGTTCAGTTAGACTCATTCAAATTTTTCTGCCATCACTCCTCTAGTCTCCATCACAAATCATGAGTTAATATGAATTACAGTTAGTGTATCATTTGGCACTTATCAGAATACAAATGAAACTGTCAAAAACATGCTCAATCAGCCACTTTAACAGATATGCATCCCTTATTACCTTTTGTTCTTCTCGTTCTGTAGCATTATGACATTTTTCAATTTTCCAGTATCGCAGAAAGTCTCGAAGATATCCAAAAAGAGTGAGGACACCATAGCCTACATAAGTTAGTACAGCAACCAGCATTGGTGTTTCCTCAAAAGCTTCATTGAAAGGTCTTTTATACAAGCCTCCATTTTGAGTGATATGGTGAATCTAAGGGAGAAAGAAACATTAAAAAAAAGCATGAAAATAATTGCTGCAGTCAAGTTCCTCCTACAGACACAAAGCATATATTCAAAGTTATATTTTGCTCCCTACAGCTTTCCCAAAGCTATCTGGGGCCTACTGCCACTATACAATAATTATACTTTTAGGCTGTAAGGTCCTAACTTTGATGTTTCCGAGGAAGCATTAAAATACTGTGTCAATTTAAACAAAACAAAAGAGCTGTATGATTTGTCTGCCTGAGTTTTAAGATCACTGAGGAGGAAAGCTTTCTTTTGGTTCATTGTCACAGGCATATTTGATGAAGATATGTAAAATGGCCTTCTTGATTTCTGAATTAAGAGTGTGGCATTCCCTCCCACAGGAGGCTATGTTAACCTCCCACATTCTCTTTTGCTTATTTAATTCATATCCCACTTTTCTCCAACATGAGGTCCACAGTGGCTTGCCACACAGGTTAAAATAAAATAAAATATAGCTAAAGCCCTTTCCAATACAAAAGTAAAAAAACACAGTCACACAAATATGCAAACATATTAGTAACACTAATTTGAAACAATTTAAAAACATTTAAAACTTATTCATAAGGATAAAAGTATACAACCCTGTATTAAGAAACCCTTCTGCAACAGTTTACAACCAAAACCTGTCTAAACAGAAAGATCCGTGATTGCTGGTGCAGCAAAAGCAAAGAAGTAGCCAACTTAGCCTGCCATGGGAAGAAGATGCACAGCCTAGAAGTAGTGACAGAAAAGATTCTCTGTGCATCCGCATCTGTGACAGTGGTGAGACTAAGGCCATTTCCAGACTACACTGTTATAGTGCTATTATTCCACTTTCAACATCCTGTGGGATTCTGTAGTTTCCCGAGGTCAAAGAGCTCTCTGGCTGAGAATTCTAAATGCCCTCCTGAAACTGCAAAGCCCAGCATTCCATAGGATGTTGAAAGTGGAATAACAGCACTATAACAGTATAAGGATAGGATGTTGAAAGTGGAATAATATGACTATAACAGTGTAATGCAGAAATGGCCTAAGAGAAAGCCCTTTACCTAAGATCTTAACACTCAGATAGGTTTATATAGGGAGACACTTTCAGACAGTTTGGACCGAAGCACAGAGCTGTACAGGTTATAATCAGCACTTTAGAGTTGTACTTGGAAACAAACTTCCAACAGAAAAAGACTTATGTAGGCAAACTATTATTATTCTAGATATTAACCTAGACGAAGTGCTTAAAGTGATGACAACCCACATTTTCAATTATCTGAAGGTAATAATTACACTCTGGCTACAGCTGGCACCAAGTTTCTATAAGTTACAACTAGAATTTGTGTTGGAAACCAGAGTCTGTACTCCAAGAGCAAAGTGGTTTTGATGTTTAAAGCTTGGGTATGAGGACAATTTGGATATGAGGAATGCTTTTTCTGACATAAATTTTTCTGGACAATTCAGATCATATTCAGGATACCTTACTTTCAAAGATAAGGTCATCCCAAGTGAGCAGACATGTCTCTGGAGAGGCCTCCTCCCAGACTATTTTATTTACCATGGGATTTAAATGGAAAATGCACCAGGTTTGAGCTAAAATATTTCTTGTTGCTCTCCTGTTTGAACAATGTTGTTTTAGTTATGAACTGCTTTTATTTTGTTAACTACATCGATACCTTCACACTGAAGTTCATGGTACAATGCCAGAAATAAACATAAGCCAGTCAAACTGTTTAAGAACTCTGCAGCAGCAGAGAGAACTATTTTCAACACCCAGCATATTCACAGAAGACCCTTTGTTTCTGAAATTCACAATTTCATTGCTGTTATAACAGTCTACATATTATATTGGAATCTGCCAGTCAGCAAACTTTAGTAACTTCTTGGATAGACTACTATATTACAGTGCTTTTCAAGTACAGTACAGTACAATAATTACAGTATTACAGTGCTGTCCTTAAAACTATTTAGCAACTGCAGCTGATAAAATATGCAGGAACTTCTTTTCTGATGGTAGCAGAAGAAGATCACTTAGTTGGATCACAAGCAATGGCCATGAATGCAAGGCACAATTTAGGATGTTGATTTTAGACTATAGCTATAAATATCACACACAACCATTCCACCTCAAGCAAGTCTTCTAGTACACAGTGGAAATTATACAGCCTTCCACATGAGAGAAATAAAATACATTTTAGTTTTTGCAAATATTACTAACAGTATTACTAACATATATGTATTAGCTTATAACACATTTTAAATATATTTACACACATATGCTTTAGTGTATTTTGTATTTGAGCTTTTGTAACACAATGAAGTCCAAGAAGCATATTTTTTAGAAACTGGCAGCTGAAGAAGGCCTTGGAGCAAGAGAACCAGACAGATAGAGATAAGGTACTCAATAGTGGGGGGATACTCCTCTTTTGGGAGGCACCTGCTTATGCAGACTGAAGGTCAGCAAAAGCTGAAAGGAGTAAACTAAGTTGATAAAGAAAGACAAGACAGGAATTTGGCACTGTTTAGCAAAAATGGGAGGTTAAAATCTGTTTGATGGGCATTTTGAAATTACTAACGAGAATTAAGGGACCACGAGGGAAAAGCGTGATTATGTGCATGATCATATATACTGTAAATATGGGAACGGGGCATGTAACTCCTTAGGCGATTCTGACAGGGTTGTAACCTCTGTGACCTGGCCAATTAGGTCCCAGGGGAGGGAAAACTTCGTCGGGATATGGAATAAAAAGTAAGGTATTCAACATTGGAGGGGGGTCCTCTTTCATGAGCACCATCTTCTGCAGAAGAACTTATAATAAATGTGATTCATTTGATCCTATGCCTAATTTCTTTGTGAGTTTTCTTTTTCTCTGAGTTATTTATCACACACATGTTGTTGGACTGAAACTCATGGCAGTATGAGGTACAACCAATGATGAGATTGTCTGGAAATTGTAGTTGAACAAAATCTGGAGGGTCACATAATTTCCACCTGTGTTTGGAAATACATTCTAACTGGGAAGTTAGGTTATTATGAAGACAAAATAGGACTTTATTACTGTAGAACTGCATACGCTGCAACTTTGTTTCAATACAAGATTCACAAAAAGAATAACTTTGTCATAAGACCTTCATGAATTGCAATGATTTAATGTAGATTGATGCCTTAATAGGTCTTGATTGTACTTTTGTTATATTTTATATAGCAGTATGTGCATTAACTCTGTAAAGATTTTATTGTATTCTTTAATAGAGTATTCTGTGAGGATCTTTAAAAAATTTCAGCAAATAAATAGGATTAATGCTAAATGGAACTACTATTAGTCCACTCAGATTTGTCCACACAGTGTATTTCCCAAGGCATTTCTTTTCACCTTTGGTAGTGTGCAAACCATTATTATGTCAGAGAAACATCTAGTCATGTCTTCAATAAGAGTTCAGAAACATGCAATAGCCCAACTTCTAGCAGTTTAGTATAGATTTAGCAGAGGCAGATTGACCGGGGAGGGGTCTAGAAAATATTCAGTGCCTCACTATGTCAGGAAGGAGCCCCTGTTTTCTTGAAAAAAGTTGTAATCAGATTTCATACAAAGAGTACTGTCCTGTACCCAGAAGCATGTGAGAATTATGGCCCTATAGCTAACATCTTCTTTGGGGGCAAAGTGCCTAATGTGTTTTGGCTGGGCAGCTTCAGTTGTTCGTGGAAGAATCAGATGATCTGGGTCCATATCAGTCTGGTTTCATGACAGAGTATGGTACCAAACATTCTTGGCTGCCATAACTGACAACTTCCTCTGTGTGAAAGACAAGGGAATGTAACTCTTGAGTTTCCTGGATCTCTCGTTGGCTTTTGATATCATTAATCATGGTTCTGCCAGATTTTTTTTTATTTATATTCCAGCCTTCTCCCACTACATGATTCAACTCAAATTACAAGTTAAAACAAACTACAGCTTAAAAAAAAGACTATTCATAAAAACTAAAAAACAATTAAACAATCATTCTGTTTTAAAACACAAATTTAAAACATTTTTAAAAACATATACGAAGCTTAATAAAAAGACACAGATACAACACACTGTATTAAAACTATGGTTGCTAGAACAAGTTAAAAAGCAAAGGCCTGCCTAAATAAAAAGGTCTTTGCCTGACAATGGAAAGACAGAAGGGAAGTGGTCAAATGTACCATGGAAGGTTCCTCACTAAAGTTTTAGATCTACAGGAAAGAGTTTTGTTACAGTCCTACCACCTGTGATGGTGGTAGGATTGTAACAAAATTCTTTCCTGTAGATCTAAAACTTGGGCTGGCTCATATAGGGAGATACTATCATTCAGATAGAATGCACCCAAGCTGTAAAGACTTCAAAGGTCATCAAAAGAATTTTGACTGGTAACCAGTGTAACTTTTTGAACAAGGGAGTTACATGTTTCCTATAACCAGCCCTGGACAGCAGCCCAACTGTAGCATGTTGGAGCTGCTTATGTTTCCTAACAGTTTCCAAAAGCAGTCCCATGTTGAGTGTATCCGGGGATTCCAACTGGGATGTAATGAAAATACACATCACTGTAGTCAGGTCTCAAGGAAAAGGGGCAGGGGGTGTGTTTGTTTTACCCATGCAAATGCCCCCTTGGCCACAGCTGATACCTGGGCATCCAGGTCCAAATCTGAATCCAGGGGTACATCCAAGGTGTGACCCTCAGATTTCAGGGGGAATTGCAACCCCATCCATCACAGGCTGAATCTCTTTTCCCTAATTTGCCTTTTGATTGATCAGAAGCATTTTTGTCTTATCTGGATTAAGTTTTGGTTTGTCTGTCTCACCCAGTCCATTACTAATGGCAGACACTGGTTTAGCACAGACACAATTTCCTTGGAATTGGAAGCAAAGGAAAGAGAGAATTGGGTACCACAAACATAGTCATGACACTTAACCCCAAAGCTTCAGATAACCTCTACTAGCAATTTCATGTAAATATTAAATAGCATGGAGGACAAAACTGAACCAATGCCTGGTAAGTGAACAGAAACCCTGAGCACCACTTTCTGAGTTTGCCCTGTCAGGAAGGACCAAAATCACTGCAGAATAGTCCCATCACGTTCCATCCTACAGAGTGGCTCAGAAGAATATCCTCACTGATGGTAGCAAAAGCTGCTGAGGTCATTGGCCTCTCAACCACCTTTAAATAATACACTCAAACCCAGCAAATTGTGCGATGGGGCAACTGGTGAAGGAAATGGAATTCTGATAGACCACTGCCTTCCTGACTGCCACCTATTCATCCAGCCAGGTCTTTGTAAAGCAAGCCAGGTTAGCATGAGAAGAGGAAGTACTGTTTTATGGCAGCTCCACTCCTATCCACTGGACAATTTCCAGAGAATGCCACTAGAAGCCTCCTGTTCAGTCCCAATGGTCATTAAACTATGGAGTGTTACAAGTTTCCATCTTGTCTCCTGTTTATTATGTATATCAGCAGTTCTCAACCTGTGGGTCGCGACCCCTTTGGGGGTCAAACGACCCTTTCACAGGGGTCACCTATGACCATCGGAAAATACGTATGTCCGATGGTCTTAGGTTCCATTCCCTCCTCGGTGGTGGTGCGCAAGCACGAGCCATGCGCTCGCATCCTCCTGCCCCTTTTGAAGTACCTTACTAAAGAAAATGTTCTTGGCATTGAGTGAGAGTGAGCTGGAAGGGCAATTTCCGACCAGCCACTCCAAGGCTCAAACAAAGCTAAAAACATCTAGCACAAGGAAGTCTGAAAAGGCAAGAATTAAAAAGAAGGTGAAAGGAAAATTACCTGGTAATGCAGTTAAGTCTGTTAAGGGCGGGGAAGGGCTCCCAACCGCTCTTTTAACTTCCGGTCGCCATGTTGAAAAGAGGCGTTCAGAAAGCATGGGAGGGGCTATGAGAGGAAAGAGCTCTCCTGTCCAATCCAAGCTCGCCAGCAACAAAACCAATCACACTCAAGCATGCGAGCAGCCTCTGCCAGGAGAAATGGCAGCCTCTCAGTCAGCAGTTCCTTGCCCTTCTGTAAGAGCGAATACAGTAGCGCAGGGCAATTTAGCATTGTGTATGGTGTCATTATTCACTAGGAGTCAAACTGCAATGCCTATGTTTAAATATCTGAAGGGATGCCATGTAGAGGAGGGAGTGGGCTTGTTTTCTGCTGCTCCAGAGACCAGGACAAGGAGCAATGGATTCAGGCTGCAGGAAAGGAGATTCCACCTGAACCTCAGGAAGAACTTCCTGACAGTCAGGGCTGTCCGGCAGTGGAATCTGCTGCCTCGGAGTGTAGTGGAGTCTCCTTCCTTGGAGGTTTTTAAGCAGAGGCTTGATGGGCATCTGTCGGGAGTGCTTTGAGGGTGTTCCTGCATGGCAGGGGGTTGGACTGGATGGCCCCTGTGGTCTCTTCCAACTCTACATTTCTATGATTCTATGATTCTATGGAACGTAAAGAAGTAAGACTTGAACCTCCTATGTCCTCAATGTCTTCCCAGGGGAGTGTGTCTGAGTGTAGTAGGGAGGTGATAAGACAAATGATTGCTGAAGAAATGGAGGTGCATGTTAATAGGCAAACAATATTAGTGAAATGATTTCACAAAATACATAACAAGCTTAAAAATGTATTGCAAGTTGGACAACTCACTGAATTTGAATGTAATGTCATTATTAAGCAGTCAACAAACTACTTCAATGAATTCTTCATTTTCACATGATTTTCCTGATGATACAAAAGTTATTCAAGCTGAATCAAATGATGCTGGTGTGTTTACCAAAAAAGTCTACCTGTAGGTCCAAAGTGACTAGAGTTGAGTAATCTGCTTTGTCACACTCTGAACAAATCAACACTGAATCTGACAGTGATGAGGAACCAGATTTGGCAGATACTCATGGGGATAATCTCTAAATCAGATGGTTCTATTTCAGAGGAGGAGGATGCAGAAGATGATAATAAAGTGAGATTATTTTCCTCAGATTTTTTTAAAAATTTGCTGAAAATGGTGTTGGTAACTCTGGGACTGGACAGTCTGGAGAGTGCCACTTCAGATATTGATAAAAACAAGAATGTTGCATCAATTGTAAGGAATAAGCGTACAAAATCTAGTGTTATTCCCATGCCAGATTTATTTTTGGATTTAATTCAGTCTGAATGCAGTGAAACCAAATCTTCAAACTTTATATCATTTATGGTGGACCTGCGAGAAGGCAAATATATTCTGGATGCAAGTACATAATAAGATAATAAAAATATTAAAAATTGAGTTTACGATGCAGCCTGAAATATACTTGTTGAACATATATGATGGAATAAGATTGTTAAGAAAAAAATCCCAAAGAAAGTTATTAACATATATGATTATAGCGGCTATGATGACCCACCTACCCTCCTACCCAATGGTAGGCCCACCTCAGGGTCAACATAAGTCAGGAACAACTTGAAGGCACACACAAGAAGCTTGTGTAGTCACCTGAGATGTAATTAGAAATAAATAGTTCACAATATATAATTACACATTGTTTTTGTGATTAATCACTATGCTTTAATTATGTTCAATTTGTAACAATGACAATACATCCTGCATATCAGATATTTACATTACGATTCATAACAATAGCAAAATTACAGTTATGAAGTAGCAATGAAAATAATTTTATGGTTGGGGGTCACCACAACATGAGGAACTGTATTAAAGGGTTCCAGCATTAGGAAGGTTGAGAATCACTGATCTATATGAAGCCAATGGAAGACATCATTAGAAATTTTGGAGTTGGGTGCCATCAGTATGCTGATAATACCGAGATCTATTTCTACTTATTGTTAGATCGATTGGGGTTGTGCAGATGCTGGACCAGGGCTGTATGAAAGCAAAGAAACTGAAGCTGAACCCACATAAAACAAAGATTCTGTGAACTGGTGGTTCCTGGGTCCAGGAATTAGATAAGCTTCCTACCCTGAAAAGGACTGAACTCCACCAAAGGAAGAGACACATTGTTGTATGCCTTCAAGTTGTTTCCAATTTATGGCAACCCTAAGGCAAACCTATCATGGGGTTTTCTGGGGCTGAGAGTGTGTCATCCCTGGATGCATTTTAGACAAGGTACAAGAGGTCTTTAGAATGTTTTAAATGTTTTTATTTACTTATGTCAGGTTTTCATGAACTCGTTGGTTCATTTCACATGTGTTTATCATTAGTTTACTGAAACAGGTTCCTGCTCTCTTTTTTTTTTGCTGCTTGTGATAAAGAATTTTCTGTTACAGAGGTAATGTCCAGGAACTTATCTATTTCGTTAACTGAGGCATAGCTGTGTACATAGCAAAAGCAACTTTCTTACTGTGGAAAGCAAAAACCCCATAAAGCAGACACCTGCTTTTATTTCTTAGAAACATTCTATATTCAGATTCATGTAAATATCTGAAAAGTATATGCTGTTCAAAAACTACAGATCCTACAAGAATTACCAAAGATGCCACGATCTACATCACCCTTATCAGAAAATAAGTCTACCTGAAATCAACAGGGATATAAACTTTCAACATGTTCAGTACTGAGGCTTTAAAGAAAATCTAATCAAGCAAGGGACACTGAGAGGCACGGCATGGCTAACACTATGTTATACTGCTGCATCTTAAATAGGAACCATGATATCTTTAAAAAAGCACATCCTCAGATGGTCGCATGCAGTAAACTTCGTTGGAGATATAAGAGGGTCATAGTCATGTATCCCCAAAAGCAAATGTAATCCTCACTTCTGTGTACGAGTTAAGGAATATTTTCAATAAATAAATCTACCAAGGATGACATGCAGACTGCCCCTCAATCTTTTCCATATCTCCGATGGACAAAATGAGCCAATACAGATAACAAGCTCTCTAAGATTTACTATTGTTTGCATGATTAGTACAAGTTCTAAAAGGGTAGAGGTGCAGAAAACAGTGCAGGGTTCTATTAAGCAATGTTTGCTTAACGGTGGTCTCAACTATCTAACTATCTCATCTTCATTAATCCGAACTGGCAGGGTCAGCACAAGGTAGCGGTTTGATCATCTGACTACAACTCTGGAGATCAGAATTCCCTACTTAGCTACAGAAACTTACTTAGTGAGCTTGGGCAAGTCATACTTAGAGAAAGGAAAAGGCAAATCTGCTCTGAAGACATTTTGTCAGGAAAAACAAGGGATTCTGGACCAAAAATGGGTGGGTGGCTTGGTGGGTGAGGGGAGAATAGCCATTTGTTTTGGGGGGCCGTGAAAATTAACACTTTGAAGTTCAGGCTAGTACTTTCAAATGCTAGAAATCAGAGAGTTCTTCCCGCCCCGCCTCCCAGCATGCAGAAAAGTTTGTAGATAAGTGAAAAAGAGGGAAAAAAGGATGTGAACAGGGTATTTCCCTGTCATTCACAAAACTTGGAGCTCTGACATTAGCACCACAGAACCTTTAGACAGAGGCAGTCTTTTAAAATGGCACAAGTTCTTCAGGATGATTTAGTTTTTGATCAGTTGAAATTCAAACACTACATTAAAGGTAGCAGAAGTTCTTCTGCTGTTTATTTTATATATGTCCCATATTTCTGACAGAAATAACATACAATGCAGCTAAAGTTTTTAAGCAAATAACAGTGTTTCACAGCATGATCCTGTGCTTGGGTCTTCATGTAAGTGTGCACAGAACTGCACAGAAAGCAACAATAAACCTCAGCATCTGTAAACCACTGGAAACAGGAAGTGTAGCAGTTGGAATACAGCACTTTCCCTTCCCTTTTAATGAAGATTTTCATTCAGTTATATTTAGTAAAACTTCTTTGTATCATTCAAAGAAGATATATGAAAGACTGCATATACAAAAAAATCTTGTTTGATCAGGTATTCTAATAATAAGTTAACTTTTTAAATACAGCTTTGCAGAAACTGCACCTAGACTGTTCAGCATACAAAAATAAATGCCAAAAATCCTGAATCTCCAGTGTACCATAAACTCTCCCTTCTTCAAACACAAAAACCAAACACTGACAGCATTATAGGTGTTTTTTCAGCTGACATTGGAATGCAATGGAAGTATGGTACTACTTACACAAAGACACTGTTACATACTAAACTTAAACACAGCACACCACAACACAATAAAAATATGGCTGCACTAATAAGCATTGTTAGGACAATCGTCCTTTGGGTGTATACTTCTAAATAAACATGTGTACCTGAACGCTGTGGAGGAAAAGTAGCTGATAAGGAACAAGCCAACCTGGTTGTCCTTCCACTGGCAGGCAAAGACTTTTCTATCCAACTAAACCTCCAACTGCTGACTGCCTGTTAACCAGTCGTTTTAAAATACATGTACCAGACTTTTAGATATTTATTGCTAATGTTTTAATGATAAATTGCTTAATATAATGAATACTTAACTAGGGTTTAGTATTTTTAATATGTTCTTTAATATAATAATCATTTTTATCACAATTTTAATAAATATAATTTGAGCTTTCATTGGAAATGTTTCAATTATGCTGAAAACAATCTTCCCTCTCAATTCTGGAAGTAAACTGGCATATAAATTATGCAAATAAAAAAAAGTGAATGCCAAGATATGTAAAAAATGGGCAACCCATCCTGAGATCTTGTTAGTATAGCACAAGTACACTTTATGTTTCAGCCGCACTTCCAGGAGTACATTAAACACTTCATAAAGTGTATATGGTCTCACTTTTACTTAAACAATGTAAAGCTATCATCTTTCCTAGAAGCTCAAATTATTACTGTTCTATCATGCCAAGTTGAAGCTTACAACCCTGAGGCACACACCAATCAGGTACACTATGAAAATAATTCTGGCTTTATGATGAAAATGTTGTGACCAAGAGTTACACAAGACATACTAAATATTAAACCCCAAAGGCAGTGGCAGACTTCCATCCTGTAGTAAACTTGTCAAACTCTGGGTATGTCTCATAAACATTTCTTACTGCTCATTCCTACAGCTGATGCAACAGTAACCGGCCCCTACCTCTATTTTCCCCCAGCATTTCCTTGATTAGAATATGTGGCTTGGAGAGCAAGACAATTCTAAGGGCCCTGGGCCTGCTCTTCTTTAAAGCAAGATACACGAAAGGGGGTAAAAAAAAATTAAGAACCCTCTTAAGAGTTTGCAGCCCTGGAAGGTAACAACTGGTCGAAATAGGGAAACCTCAGTGAAGGCAGCCCAACAGCGACTGTGTTGGAAACAAGTCTCTTTCCTTTCCAGTTGCTTCTTGAAACGTGTGGAGCAAGGCTGGCAAAAATGCAAGGGCTAAAACTCAAGCTATTTCTCGGGGCCGCGTCCACACTGACTGCCTTTTCGTGCAGTGCCGTTCCAGTGCTATTATTCCACCTTCAACATCCTCTGGAATCCTGGGGTTTATAGAATCATAGAAATGTAGAGTTGGAAGAGACCACAGGGGCCATCCAGTCCAACCCCCTGCCATGCAGGAACACCCTCAAAGCACTCCCGACAGATGGCCATCCAGCCCCTGCTTAAAAACCTCCAAGGAAGGAGACTCCACTACACTCCGAGGCAGCAGATTCCACTGCCGGACAGCCCTGACTGTCAGGAAGTTCTTCCTGAGGTTCAGGTGGAATCTCCTTTCCTGCAGCTTGAATCCATTGCTCCTTGTCCTGGTCTCTGGAGCAGCAGAAAACAAGCCCTCTCCTTCCTCTACGAGAAAACTCTTTGGCCTCAGGAAACTACAAAGCCCCAGAACCCTATCGCATGTTGAAAGTGGAATAACAGCGGTATAACAATGGCCATTTCCGCACTAGCCTCTTATAGCGCTACGATTCCACTTTCAACCTCCTCTGGAATCCTGGGGTTTGCAGTTTCGGGAGGGGCCGGCCGGCCCCTCCCGAAACTGCAAACCCCAGGATTCCAGAGGAGGTTGAAAGTGGAATCGTCGCGCTATAAGAGGCTAGTGCGGAAATGGCCAACGTTGTGCGGAAAGGCCCCAAGTCCGCAGATGTTCCCATCTTGCGCTCCTCCTATTCCTCAGAAAAAAAGAAGAAAAGCCGCCAACACCCTTTTTCCTCAGAAGAAAGAAGGAAAGCCGCCAACAGCCTCCTCCCCGCCAAGAAAAGAAGCGAAGGGGCGCTTTTTTCGTCCCCATTTCCTCCCTCCCTCCGACAGGCGAGGAGGACCGACCACCCGACAGAGCGGAGTCTCCCCGCTCCCCAACCCGGCAAGGACGCCTCATCCCGCCGCTCGAGGCCCGCCTTCGCCGTCCCCGCGCCGCGTGGGTGGCCAAGCAGGCGGCCGAGAGGCGAGGCGCGGCCCGGCCAGGCCCCGGAACCTCGCCCTGAGGCTCGGCGGACCGAGCAGGCTCGCCGCGAGCGCAGGAGGCCAGCCGGGACGGGTCTCGCTACAAGGGCGCTCTCGACGACCGCTCACCTGGCTGTGGGGCTCGGCGCCGGAGAAACCGCGCACGTAGCCGTTCTTGAGGCCGGGGCCGTGCCCGGGGAGGCTGCAGCCGTTGGCACGGGGTTGCGCACCCAGCTTCCCGGGGCCGCGCTCCATCTTGCCGGCTCAGACAGCGAGAGCGAGAGAAGCGGCAGCCAGAGCCGAGAAACCAACCACCGCCCGTCGCTGCGCCGCTCTATCGCACCGGAAGCTCAGCCGGAAACGCCCGCCAATCACGGGCCGCGACGTCACCTTGGGGGCGGGGGCGGAGCGAAGTGCCATGCACGAAAGGCTCGAGCCGAACGAAGTGGGGGGGGCGAGGGAGGCGCACAGTGAGGAGGGTGAGCGAGTATCGGGGAGGCGCCTTCGGAGCGAGGCCGGGTTGGGAGGGGCGGCACGGCTTCTTTCCTTTGGGGCGAGGAGGGAGAGTGGGATAGGGAAGCACTCATGGAAGTGGAGGGACTATGGCCATTTCCACACTCCACCCTTGTAGCGCTATGATTCCGCTTTCAACATCCTATGGAATCCTGGGGTTTGCAGTTGAGGGAGGGGCCGGTTGGATTCCATAGGACGTTGAAAGCGGAATCATAGCGCTATAAGAGTGGAGTGCGGAAATGGCCTATGAGCCAAGATTCGAGCGGACCAGTCCCATGAAAGGCCATTTCCGCACTAGGCTGCTATAGCGCGATGATTCCACTTTCAACCTCCTCTGGAATCCTGGGGTTTGCAGTTGAGGGAGGGGCCGGTTGGATTCCATAGGACGTTGAAAGCGGAATCATAGCGCTATAAGAGTGGAGTGCGGAAATGGCCTATGAGCCAAGATTCGAGCGGACCAGTCCCGAGAAAGGGCATATCCGCACTAGGCTGTTATAGCGCGATGATTCCACTTTCAACATCATCTGGAATCCTGGGGTTTGCAGTTTGGGGAGGGGCCGGTTGGATTCCATAGGATGTTTGAAAGCGGAATCATAGCGCTATAACAGCCTAGTGCGGAAATGGCCAAAGTGAAGTCTCTTTCGGGGCGCAGAAAACGAGAGAAACGATCCAATAGTTAGGTCTGTGCGCAACCCCGAAGGAGGAGAGTAAAGGAAGATGGAAAAGGAGACCAGTGTGGACCGAGGCGTGAGAAAAGGCTTGCCCTGCTCACCAGATAAGGGGAAGCAAAGGGGAATGGGAAATAATGGGTAGATAAAAGTAATGGTTAGATAAGCAAGTCGCATATTTGTAGGCGTGTAGCACGGTCATGAATGAGAAGACAATGTGGGTGCTTTGGCAGAAACAGGTTTTGCACGGTTTCTCTATAAAACAAAATGCGGAGGTAGTGATTTTATTAGGACTACTTGTAATTCCATAGGCTTTCCAGAATTCTTTCCAGTCCATAATAACAAAACACTGGCGGAGGTGGTAACTTCATTAGGACTAATTTTAATTCCATAACTACACAAGCTTTCGAGTCCTTCAGAACTCTTTCTCAAGCCTATAAGTGGTTAAAAATGAACGGAGGAGTTCTGTTGTGGAATTGTGCAGGCCCCTGTGGATTTCTTTTTTGTCCTAAGAAAAGTATTGCTTGCCTTAGGCCATTTCCGCACTCGAGTGTTATAGCGCTGTTATCCCACTTTCAACATCCTATGGAATCCTGGGGTTTGCAGTTGAGGGAGGGGCCCCTCCCTAAACTACAAACCCCAGTATTCCATAGGATGTTGAAAGTGGGATAACAGCGCTGTAACACTCAAGTGCGGAAATGGCCTTAGAGTTTGGATACTAAGACAGTTCCTTCCCCCTGCAAGGGACATTGCTAAATTCAGTTAAATTTGCTTGTTAGAAAAAGGAGCACTGGGAGATTATATTTTTAAAAAATTGTTTAACCATCTTGGTAACTATTTTCTGTCCTGAGTGGCTGCTCATTTTCAGTATCTCAACCAGAAAGGTCTCCCCAAACCTGCTACCAATCCTGGGTAGTTGTCACAGTTAAACATGTTGCTTGTAAATTGTTCCTTTGAAGATCTGGATAGGACCCCAAAATATCATGGGCATGAACAAGCAGTTGAGCATTTCAAAAGCCTTCCTCAGACAACTGTGAATTAAACAAGTGTGGGAGTGAGAGAAATAAAATACATTTTAGTTTTTGCAAATATTATTAACAGTATTACTGACATATATGTATTAGCTTATAAGTATAACACATTTTAAATATATTTACACACATATATTTTAGTAGATTTTGTATTTGAGCTTTTGTAATACAATAAAGTCTAAGAGGCATATTTTTAGAATTGGCAGCTGACCGAAGGAAAGCCTTGAATTGTCAGGTGCAAAGAACCAGACAGATAGAGATAAGGTATTCAATAGTGGTGTGTACTCCTCTCTTGGGAGGCACCCGCTTCTGCACACTGAAGGTCAACCAAGCTGTAAGGAGTAAACTAAGTTGAAAAAGAAAAACAAGACAGAAAGTTGGCACTGTTTAGCAAAGGGGTGGTTAGAAACTGTTTGAGGGGCATTTTGAAATTGCTAATGAGAATTAAGGAAGCACAAGGGAAAAGCGAGATTATGTGCGTGATCATATATACTATAAATATGGGGAAGGGCCATGTAACTTTTTAGGCGATTCTGATAGGTTTGTAACTTTTGCGATCCTGTCCAGTTGGGTCCCAGGGGAGGGAAAACTTGCATCGGTATAGGGAATAAAACGTAAGGTATTCAACATTGGGGGGGTCCTCTTTCATGAGCACCCTCTTCTGCAGAAGAACTTATAATAAATGTGATTCATTTGATCTTGTGCCTAATTTCTTTGTGAGTTTTCTTTTTCTCTGAGTTATTTATTACAGGAGGAATGAGCTAGATAGACTTCTGTATTAAATAATAATATAAAAGTTGATATGTTTTTAAACATCTGTATGAAACCATTGGGAGGGATCATCTGGAGGCAGGATGTTATTAGTATACTGATGGCACCCAAATATATTTCCCTATGCCTGCAAAGCAAGCAAGCAAACAAACATAAAACTGTCTTAGATAAGGATAATATGTCTCCTCTTAATGAATGCCTGGATGAGATAATGTGGCGGATTGAAGGAAAACAAACAATCCAGACAGGGAAGTGCTTACTACTAAGGATCCTACCTTGGGTTTGGAGGTGTATAAAATAGTTTTGGATGAGATCACACAGTCGCTGAAAGACTGTGTTTGCAGCTTGGGAGTGCTCCTGGATCCATGTTTCCAAATATCAGCTCAGATAGATGAAAGAGTCAGGAGTGCTTATTCCCATCTTTGCCTGATATGACAACTGCACCCATTCCTAGAATTGAAACACTTAAAATGTTAATGCACACACTAGTAACCTCAAGGTTGGACTTCTGCAATGTGGTGTACATTGGGTTACCTTTGTACCTGGATTGGAAACTCCAAGTGGTCCAAAATACGGCAGCCAGAATGGTTACAGGTACTGGTATGTCCAAGAGTGAGTATATCACACACTAATTCAGCTGCCAATTCTAAAAATATGCCTCTTAAGACTTATCTAAGATAATCATTCCATGGGCTGCTAGTTAATTTCCAAGCAAAGTACAAAGTGTTGGCTATTACTTTTAAAACCCTACATGATTTGAGCCCAAGTTACCTGTAGGATTACCTCTTCCTATCTACCCCACAAACTCAGGTCCTCTGGGGGCCGCTTACTTAAACCAGTCAGGTCTATGACTTGCTGGAAGAGCTTCAACAGCTACACATGTTGTCTGAATTTTAAAAATTATTAAAGACCTATCTCTTCTGACAGGTCCCAGTTGATTTTTAACTACAAATTTTAAATTGGTGTATTCTTAAGTTTACATAGAGATAATGTTAATGTGTAATGGCTGTGTTTTAATCTAGCTTTATGTGTTTAAATGGTTTTATATGTTCTAATTATATACTGTATTTTAACCTGTGTTGTACCTCACCTTGAGCCTTGGGGAGAGATGGGTAAGAAATAAAACATTAATGCTGTTAATTATTAGGTTATCAGTAAGAAAAAGGAAACCACCCTCTGACCTAAGTGGTAGCCCTTTTCTCATCTTGCGGAGATGCAACCAATCATTTGTTATTTTTAGACTTTTTTTCCCTTCCCCATGTCCCTTAATTTTTGCAGCCACATGTCTGACTAAAAGTTCTGAAGACGTTGCAAGCTTACATCACTTACACACCTTTTGTAACATATTGATTCTAATAGGGAGTATTACCCAGCTTTGTTTTTTACACTTATTAAGAGGAGAGCCACTCTCTGGAGTAGATGCTATAAAGGCCAGGTGGCCTAAATACGCTGATGGCACCAAATCATGTCTGATGATAGAAGCTAAGCAGGTCAACCCTGGTTAGTATTTGGATGTGAGGCTACCAATCAATATCAGGTGCTGTAGGCTGTATTTCAGAGGAAGGAATTGGCAAAACCACCTTTAAGTATTCCTTGCCTAAGAAAACCCTATGAAATTGATGAAGTTGCCATAATTGACAGGTGACTTGAAGGCACATATACACAGCAAAGGTTCTCTCCTCTAGTGGCAGAGGACCACAGCTTCTACCACAGAGCTATGACCCTTTATTCAAAAATCAGCTCAGTGACATTTTCTGTATTAAGTGTAGCAAACACGTTTATACATTATGTACATTAAGAAAACAATGGACCTTATTTTTTCAATCCTCAGAACTAATTTCTGTGTGAGATAATTTTTGCAAGTCTTTTACCAAGATGTGTTATTATATCAAGGGATAATGATTTTTATAAGTACCTACATTCTTAGCCCTTCCCTAAATGTTTGGGGGGCTTTAAGCCAGAGGTTTTAACACTTTACAATATAAACTAGAAATATGGTTAGAGCTATATGCCAACAGTGAATGGGGTTAGAGCGTGCTCACAGACACATACTTATGCATTCACATACCATTCATGAAAAATCACCATTCCTTCCAGGCACCCATATTAATCATCTGTACAGACATAGAGAGGGAGTGAGGCTACGTTTACCGGCTAATTTCTAATGATAGATGACATATGGCTGGCATCCTGCTGAGAATTTACAACATTGTAAACCAACTTGTGATTGTGCAATTTAGAATTGTGACACTATGTAATGGCCATATGCCCAGGAGGAGAGCCTTGTTACGGCTGTGCCATCACGTCTGTTGCCCAAGCAGAGCAAGCAGTGTGCCCATTGTGCAACTGTTGTGATGCACAACAGCAGAGTACTTTGGACAACAGGCTGCCCTTTTGTAAAGACAGCATAAGTATAGGGGGGTAATAGCCACTAATGGAGCCTTGAAACATTGGTAATCCAGAATGGAAGACAGTGGAAAGTCATGGGTGCCCCTTACCCAGCTGGAAAAAAAGTCCTCACATTTTGTAGTGCTCCCCTGTAGGGTGGGAGTCCTCACTGCACATTGGGACATCTTGCATGGGACCCAGTTATGTAGTGGGACCTCTTTATATAATGGGATATTTTACATGGTGCCTGTTGTACATCATTGCAGTTCTCTAAGATGGTTGTGTATCATGTCACTGTTATAGTCCTATTATCATAAAATTACATATTGCAGCCCATGATACAGGATTTCAGCCATTTGGCTTTCTAACTTAAAAGGCAGAAGGTGATAAGCTATTGAAGAAATTAGCCTTTTGTGGAAATAAGGAGCAGAAAATAGCAGCATTGGTCATGATGTGAGTTGCAAGATGGGCAATACATAAAGATGAAAACAAGAGTGTGAAACATAAACACACAGAAGACATGGTCAGTTGTAAGTGGAAAGAACTGATCTGGAGCACTTAGTCTTTCTGCTTGTGACATGCATGGCCCACCCATCCGCACCCAGTATTCATAGTCTTTTCACAGTGAAGTAATTCTGCTTTCACATTTTTCTACACTGGGAATCATTAACTAACATAATTCTTTCTTGCTGTTATATATGCCCCACCCATGGGAGACTATGACCTTGCATAATTTGTCTTTCTCCCAGCTTACAATATGAATTAGATGTGTTTTAAATGGTTTTAATTTTGTTATGTTTATTTAATGTTTTTAAACTTCTATATACAGACTGAACTTCCCTTATCTGAAAATCTCCAGAAATCAATTTTTTTATTTTTTTTTGCCACCAACTGTGACTTCCAGATTCAAGGTGGCAGCAGGGTCGCTCCTGCTTATTTGTCTCTCAGATAGAATCATAGAATCATAGAATCATAGAAATTCAGAGTTGGAAGAGACCACAGGGGCCATCCAGTCCAACCCTCTGCCATGCAGGAACACCCTCAAATCAATCCCGACAGATGGCCATCAAGCCTCTGCTTAAAAACCTCCAAGGAAGGAGCCTCCACTACACTCCGAGGCAGCAGATTCCACTGCCGGACAGCCCTGACTGTCAGGAAGTTCCTCCTGAGGTTCAGGTGGAATCTCCTTTCCTGCAGCTTGAATCCATTGCTCCTTGTCCTGGTCTCTGGAGCAGCAGAAAACAAGTCCCCTCCTTCCTCTACATGGCATCCCTTCAAATATTTAAACATGACTATCATGTCCCCTCTTAACCTCCTCTTCTGCAGACTAAACATACCCAGCTCTCTAAGTCTATCCTCATAGGGCATGGCTTCCAGGCCTCTCACCATTTTGGTCGCCCTCCTCAGTTTCTTTTTTTGTGCCACCAGTCACCCACTTCCACCCTTGAGGCTGTGACTGTAGTGCTCCTTAGATCTGAGCAACAAACAAGCAGGAGCACCACAGCCACTGCCTTGAAGGTTGAAGTGGGCCACTAATGGCAAAAAAGAGAGACCGAGGATCTGTGAAATGGTGGGAGGTGTGGATTTGTGGTGAAAACTACACTTGGATTCCTACCATTTCACAGATCCTCAGTCTCTCTCCAGTGTTATGTCTCATACTCAAGTAGTGAATGAACAAGGCTATTCCAAAAAGGTAATGTATTCCAAAAGCTCCTCCCCCTCTCCCCTCAAAATTTTAAATACAGAACACTTCTGGTCCTAAGCATTTTGGGTAAGTAATAAGCTTCCAATAAGATTTTAACTGTACCTTCTTAATTCGTGTTGTAAAATTCATGTTAGTTCCTATGGCTGGAGAAAGGTGGAATTTAAATAAATTAATTAAATTAAAGTAAATTACAGATGAAACCCAATAAGTTATAATGTTAAAGATTAATATGAAAAGAAATAAACGATTATATCTAAACCAAACAATTGTAAGTTTCAAAACATTTTAAAGTGTGACAAGAATATGACACCAATAGACCAGTCCACCTACAATGATTTCAGGAAATGGCAGAGATCCATGTGAGAGATCCATCCAGAGATCCATACTGATTTGGTGGTGTTCAGTGAACAGCTACAAATACCGTCAAGCTCACTTAAGTGTCAGAACTTTGTTTTTTACAGGATGACCAAAGGAGAAACAGGAACTCACATGGCTGCAATCATTTTTCAAAAGCAAGCGGCATGAGAAGAGAGCGAAAAGAAGATCCCTGAACCAAAGGACTATATAGTCCAGCACTTCTTCACACAGTGGCTGATTGAATGCCTGTGGTAAACCCACAAGCAGAAAACAGGTGGCATTAACCCTTTTGAGCTGTTGCTTCCCAGGAGCTGGTAGTGACAGGGCCATGCTGCCTCTGATCTTAGAAACAGAACCATGCTTTGTAGTTGTGGATGCCCTTTCTTCCTTGATTTTATCTAATCAAGCCACCGAAGTGAGCGATGAGAGCTAAGGATCTGAGTGCTGAACTAGCACTATGGGAGATCCAGATATGAATCTCTGTGAACTGTGGAAATCTGCTGGATGACCTTAGGCAAGTCATACTGTCTCAGCCTTAATGGAAAGTAATCACATACTTCCTCCTCTGAATAAATATTCCCAAGAAACCCTCTAATAGGGTCACCGTAAGTTAGACAAAGTTGGTGGCAGAAAATTTCATAATCCAACTATATAGTGCATGAAATAAGGCTTAATTGGATGGCCTACTTTTATTAGTCTGAAAGCACCAGATACCATTTGATCTTGTAAGCTACGCAGGATCATACCTGGTTAGTATTTAGATGGGGAGCCACCAATGGCAAACCAGGTGCTGTAGGCTATATTACAGAGAAAGGTAATGGCAAACCACCTCTGAATATTCTGTGCCTAAGAAAACCTGATGAAATTCATTAAGTTGCCAGGCAACTTGAAGGTACATACAGAAAGAGAGAGAGAGAGAGAGAGAGAGAGAGATTTCTTAACAGAAAAATCTTCACATCTTGCACAATTGTATAAATCTGTCACATGCTGCACCTTATTTTCTTCTTAAAGTAAAAAGCCCCAGGTATTCTAACTGATAATCATGAGAGGGGTGCTCCAGGTTGCTGTTAGTTTTGCTTGTTATTTTTTATGAAAATGTGATAACAAAAGCTCTATACAGGATTCCAGCTGTGGTCACTCCATAAGTATGTATAAGGTTGTTACCATGCTGGAGGTTTATTTCCCATTCTTTTTTTAATGATCTGTTGTCGCTGAATACACCACTTGCACAGCTGTCTCTGTGCTATCAAATATCACAGTATCTCAGAGTGATATACAAATAATTAAAAGAAATTTGGAAAACGAATGGGAATTATGTGGTCCTTCAGATGGTGCTGAACCTCAGCTCGCAGCATTCCTCAGCATTGGCAAAGCTGATTATGTCTAATGGGAGTTGCAGTTCAACAGTATCTGGTGAACTGCACAAACCTCACCCAAATTTAGAACTAGTTATTAAAACAACAGCGGCATTTATTTATTGCCTGCTCTTTTCCCTGGAACTCAAAGGATTACGAAAATCAAAACAGATAAATTTAAAAACTGACATCAAGAAAATATGCATGAAGTTAATATGCAATTAAACTATCAGTAGAATTAAAGACAAAAGTGGTACAACATAATTATTAAAAGCCCTTTTCTTATAAACTATTTGTTCCCAAAGTCATGTCAAAATGTTTCTGAACTGTAAAAATGCAAAACAGGAATAATTTAAATAGCCTAAAAGCTCATTAAATGATTTAACAATTAAGAGAGTTTAATGTGTGTGTATAGATGTATGCATGCTACCCATGCTCTACATATGCTGTGGGGAACACCAGCATAGCATAAAACTATGTTCATTGTGTTAATTTACATTAAAAAATATGCATTACACTGGTGTACATTTGGGTTGAGGTGGAATTGGGTGTGATAGGCCTTTGAATAAATAATTGAGACAGACTAGACAGCATTTTTGTAAAATCAAATGATTAAAAAAAAAAATCCTGGACTGGGGTTCGGAGATAGTGGTATTAAACAAGACTAGAACTATTAAATATTTAGTTTTTATTCTTGTTTTAAATATGTATATGTTTCGGCATTTGTTATCTGTGATTACAGATGGTTTATGAGAGTCATACTTCAAAGGAAACTGCCATATTGTGCTTTTAAAAAAAATTCTGCAGTTAGTAAAATATAGTCTAATGAAAAGGATATGGGAGAGATGTAGAATATAGACTAGCACTGGAAAAAGCTAATAAACAACCTCTGTACTCCAGATATTGTACCCAAGATATGATCAGGTAGAAATAATGTTTTTTCACATTGGCACAAATGCCCTGGTCTGGTCAGAATAGAATCTGACTTCTCACATGACTTATGACGGCTGTCCGGCAGTGGAATCTGCTGCCTCGGAGTGTGGTGGAGTCTCCTTCCTTGGAGGTTTTTAAGCAGAGGCTTGATGGCCATCTGTCGGGAGTGCTTTGAGGGTGTTCCTGCATGGCAGGAGGTTGGACTGGATGGCCCCTGTGGTCTCTTCCAACTCTACATTTCTATGATTCTATGGATCTATGAGGAAACGAGACTTTGTATTCTACAGTTATTCTCTTCAGCCATTTTACATTGCACAATTAGAACACTACGATTCCACTTTAACTGCCATGGTAACATGCTATGAAATCCTGGGATTTGTGGGCTTTTGGGGGAGCGGCATTTAGAATTCTCAACCAGAGTACTTCAGTGCTTCACCAACCCACATACTCAAGGATTTGACAGGAAGTAGCCCTGGCAATTAATGAGGTATCATTGTACTGCAACTGTGTGGTGTGAGAAGACCACAAAAATAGAAGTGGCTACTCCATAAAGAGTAGCAGTGGGCTCTACAGAAGTGTAATTTAGGAGTGGAAAGAGCAATGTCTATACTTAATCATGGTTCTAGAGAAGCTGTTCACTTTACACTTCATATTATTATCAGCTTCTTTTTACACCTGCTATTGTGATTAAATTTTTGCATTACTCTAATTTTTGACTATATGTTATTTGAAGTGAAATACTCTGTTTCGTGTTGCACTCCTTTAAAAAAGCGTAGAAAAAGTTTATGAGCAATTCTTATATACAGTAGATCTGTTGAGTGATCTGTTGAGTGATCTTTCCATGACTCCCTTCAGCCCTGTGAGCGCTCTTGGTCATGCTTAGTGAAATAACAAGGGTGGTAGTAAACTTGCTCTCTCAGCTTGCAGTCCATTCCAAGGATCAATTCACCAGGCAAAAGAGAAAAACACTCAGGCACTGTAACAGCAGTATTCTTTATTATCACTATAAACAATAGCACTGTTAACTTCTGAAGACCTGTAAGGCACCAGCAACTCTTGTATAGTTAGGAAAATATGAAGCTTCATTTTCTGACTCAGAACATTTAAGTGCAATATTGCCCACTCTGACTGGCAGAAAAGACTCACAGAGTTAAGGCAAGATTCTTTCCTAGCCCTACCTGGGTATTCCCGGTATTTTTTCATGTTCTCTCATTTAAGTTTTGCTTAGCTTCCAAACATAGATAAGATGGGGCACAGAGTGATATTGTTGTTGTTGTACGTCTAAACAGTGCCCTATTTGATGTAGGTGTCCTTTCCATACAACTGGATGCAGCAGAATATAGAACACTGAATCTCCAAGGAACCTATGGATTGCCCCTTTTTCCATATCTGCCCACACAGTCCTCTCTGGCACCTACTAACTACTATAACGTGCCTTGTTTTGGTCCCTCTAACCCTTCACAGGCTGTCATGAGCCCGTTTGGCCACTTTGTTGCCCTTTACCAGTGCTAATAGTCTTCTCGGTGTTTCCTACTTCTCCTGCTTCCTCTCATGTTCCCTTTTTCTGCTGTTGCCTTTGGCATTCCTGAGTTGCAGTGATTGAAATTCAGGACAGCTCCTTGTGCACAAAATCTGGAGTGAAACTCACCTTAGTACCTGGACTTGCAATTCTTACAAAATAATCAGCTTCATTCATCTTGCACCACAGTTTCATACATGTTTGGAAAATGCATAATTTTTTTATTAGGTACTGGCTGAACGTCCCTTATTTGAAAATCCAAAATCTGAAGAATTCCAAAAACAGACTTTTTGCCTCCAGCTGCAATGCTCTTGGTCATTTTTCTCTCAGATCTTCAGTCTCTTTTTGCCACCAGCTGCTTGCTTCCTCCTTTAAGGTGGCAGCTATAGCATTCCTTTTTGTTCATCTCTCAGATCTGAACAGAGCTGCAGCTGCCTCTGCAGGCAGGTGGAAGCAGGCAGATGAATGAGCAGGAGCACCACAGCCACCACCTTAAAGGTGGAAGCAGGTGGCTGGTGGCAAAAGAGAGATTGATGATCTGTGAAATGGCAGGAGGCATGGATTCACATAGAGCACTATGGTGGATTTCTGCCATTTCACAGATCCTCAGTCTCTGTCCAGCCTCACATTTAATATACAAGTAGTGAATGAATTAAATGTGAGGCTATTCCAAAAAGTTACTGTATTCCAAAATCAAAAAAGCAAAAACAAAAACCGAAATATAGAACACTTATGGTCACAAACATTTTGGATAAGGGATATTCAGCCTGTAATTCCTAATATACACTTGTCATTATATGGTTAATGGCTTGACTCGGCTGCACTGATTATAGGAAGTCATAAGCTTCATCACTTCATTTCCCCTCTCTCAAATCCTTCTAGCCTCATAACATGGAACTTACTGTTCTGAACAGTTTCAGTCACATCCTGTTCCTGTCGATACTCTTTCTGCTCTCTGTTCATATTTATTACATATCACTGTGCGTGTTGCATCTCCTTTCTTTCCTTCTTTCTCCTTCCATAGTGTGTCGAGGTAATTACAGCCATCCCCAAACAAGGAAGTAAAAAAAAATTAAAAATGACACAATATTGGTAATATAGAAATGACATGGCAAAACCATGAGGATTTCTGTTTTACTCAAAGATTAACGTGTGCCATTGATTTGGGGAAAGCTGTTCTATGCTGCCAGAATTTTAATCATACTTTTATGGTGAGTAGATATAACATAAATAAAGGGAAATTTTTAACAAAAAAGATTGCTTTCTTTCTTGTAAATAGGTGGAAAACTATCAGCTTTCTCTTCTATTACATGTATACAGTCACAGCATAATCTTGGAATCTGCAAAAGAGAGCTTGATGAGAAAGGACTTCATTGTCTGAAACAAAGGGCTGGTTTTAACATGGAACTACGCCAGCCTCCCTGTCCAAATGCAATTACTAGTCACAAGCAGAATGCAGCTACTGAATCCATAGGGCTTACATAAGCTAATTTACCAGTCAGCAATTGATTCAGTTGATCTACTCTAGTTGAGACTAGCAATTGGATTAAGCCCCCTGCATAAATCACTTTCAACAAAATACAGCCTCTGGTCACCCATTTGACTTTTGCTGTACACACAGTTATTGAAGGGCATGTGCATTAAGTGCATGTAACAGCTGAAAGGCAACTTTGGTGTACAGTTCATATTGAACATTTTCAAATGTTCAAAAAATTTGAATTTTCAAATGTTCAAAAAAATGTTCAAAAATGATTTCCAAAAAATCAAGACAGCTGTTGCCCTATGGCAACTGCCACATGCCTCCCCTGCAGGATCCCAAAGGGTCACACCTCTATTTTCAGCCCTGCATTCTCCCAGGGGAGAGGAGTTAATAAGGGCCAAAAAAATGCAGCAAAATGGCAATGATGCCCCCTGGAGGCTGCAAGTGCTAATGATGCAGCACAAGGAAATCACTGGAAATGTATTGGCATTATTGGCATACTTATGTGAAGAATCAAAACAGTGGATCACCACTGTGATCACAATGCTAACTACCTCCTGTGGCAATTTCTCAGTTTCTCAAATCCCTCACATTCCTAGGTTATTGTTGTTACCAGGAGCCTCACTGCATTCATGTCCATTAAGTCTTCGTGTAAGGTTGTGTTTTGTTTTGTTTTTTGTTTTGTTTGGTTTCGGTATATGACCATCTTTCACCGTTTAGACTCTTAGCACTGTTGAATGAACAGGCAGAAGGTGTGCTTATATTAATTTATAAATATAAGGTTGTTTTAATAAAACTGAAGAAGTTGTTTGGATCTTATTTCACACTGATACCTAAATGCTTGAAACTACAGTTTCTTTTTATTTTAATATTGTTCTTAATCTATAACACTATATTCATTCACACAGTTCCAGTCCCTTCTCCTGTTTTCACTGAACACTTCATACTATTTTAGTAATGTACACAGAAGGTGAAATATTACCTGTAGACCGCACATGGATTAGGGCTGTTGAGTGGCAGATAGTGACTCTGTGTCAGTGGGATAGGGAATCCACTCCCAGTTTTATTCAAAACTTAAATTGCACTATCCAAGGACATGCATATACATAAACATTTTAAATATTGTCCTCCAAATGCTATAATTCACTGATGTGGTAAGGAAAAACAGCTGTTCCTTCAGTCTCTGGAGCCCAGTGAGCAGGAACTTCAAGAACAGGTAGAGGAAAACAAGGGTGTTTTGCATGAGATTGGTGGAAGAAACAGAATATGGTGAAGTTGTGTCTTTGAGTTACATACCAATTGTTTGGATGACTTGCTTGGAAGTTTGGTTGCTTTGGGGTTTAGGATCTGCCCAAGTACATGGTCTAAGCAACAGGGCTTCTGAAAGGAAGTGAGTCACTGACTTGGTTTGGGGGGGAGCAGGGAGCTAGCAGGCAGGAAGATGGAGCAAGCTTGTTTTCTGCTGCTCCACCGAGTACAAGGCAAACCAAAAGTTTCAAATTACAAAAGATTCCACCTGAATGCTACGAGAAACATCCTGATGGTAAGGGTTGTTTGATAGTGGAATATACGACTTCAGAGGATGATGGACTCTCCTTTGGAGATCTTTAAACAGGGGTCAGATGGGCGTCTTTCAGGCGTGCTTTAGCTGTGTAATCCTGCATGGCAGGGAGTTGAACTAGAGGGCTCTTGTGGTCCTTTCCAACTCTATGATTCTGAAGTCATGTTGCTACCTGAGCAGGATAGCAAACGGTGCCCTGTACAACCACGCAAATTAGAAGCATCCCTTCGTATCCAAACCCAGTCAAACTGTTTCGGCACATGAGGCAGAAAGTCCAAGATATCCTCTTTTAGTCCCTGGAAATATAAAATAAGAGCAAACTAAATAAGTAATAATTTGTCACCCTCTTGTGACATCCAAAATCTGGCTGCCTAACTCTACTTAATGGTCAGGCTGACTCTGCCATTGAGAAACTTGTTTGTTCCAGCAGCCACTTGCCAGTTCTATTAAAAGAGGTTATGAAACTGAAGTCGGTAAATCAGAGCAAGAGAATGTAGATCTGGATCAACAGGTAGATGTAGAAGATGAGCATAGAATTCTGTCTCCCACTTCTTTGATTTATTTTTTAATAGTGGAGGCCTGAAAACTCAATAGATTTGTTGTATAGAGGGCCAGCATAGTGTAGTGGTTTGAACACTAACTCTGGAGGCCAAGATCTGAACCCCTGCTTGGCCATGGGAACACACTATCTGACCTTAGAGAAGTCACACTCTCTCCGCCTCAGAGGAAGGCAAAGGCAAACCCCCTCTGAATAAACCTTGCCAAGAAAACCCTGTGACAGATTTGCCTTAGGGTCACAATAAGCTGGAAATGGTTTGAGGGCACACAGCAGCAACAACAACAACCCATAGTCGTGGGCTCAGAATTATTTAAATCTGTATGTCTGTTGAATCATAAAATCACAAAAGCTTTGGAAGCAGCCACAAGGGCCTTTATCATGCAAGTTTGCATAGCTATAACACTCCTGAAATATACTCATCCAAATGGTGTTTAAAGACTTCCAAAGAAGAATAGTTTGTCAATCTCAAAGGCAGTCTATTCCTCTGTTGAACAGTTCTTACAATAAAATAGGTCTTCCTGATGTTTAAGTGGAGTCTCTTGTAATTTAAATCCAGTGGTTTCTGTTCTAGTCTCTGGAACAGAAGAAAACAAACTCACTTAATCTTCTATATGACATCTGTTCAAATATTTAAAGATGGCTGTCATATCACCTCTCCGTTTTCTCCAAACCAGACATACCCAGCTCCCTAAGTCATTCTTCATAAGGCTTGGTTTCCAGATCTCTGATCATCTTGATCACCCTTCTCTGGACACATTTCAGCTTGCCAATATCCTTCTTGAACCATAGTGTCCAGGACTGGACACACTGTTTCAGGGAAAGTCTCACCAAAGCATATTGGAGTGACACTACTACTCTCTTAATCTGGACACTACGCCCCTATTGATGCAGTCTAAAATTGAATCGGCTTTTTTGGCTGCTTCATCACACTGCTGACTCATGTTTAACTTGTGGTTTACTAAGACCCCTTGACCCTTTTCACATATACTGCTTTCAAGCCAAGTGTCGCCCATATATTTGAGTATTTTATTTTTTGCCAAGATGCTGTGGTACCTTACATTTATCCTTGCTAAATTAATTGTGTTAGTTTTGGCCCAGCCCTCAAATCTGTCAAGGTAATTTTTGAATTCTAATCCTGTCCTCTGGAGTATTTGCTATACCAGCCCCTGGCAATTTGGTGCCATGTGCAAATATGATAAGCATGCCTTAAAGGTATTGAACAATACCAGGCCCAGGACAGGCATCCCACCAGTGACTTCTCTCTAGGATGAAAAACAACCATTTGTAAGCACACTTTGGTTTTGGTTGGTCAGCACTAGGCCTTGGTTGGTATAGTACAGGATCCTCTTAATAACAAAAGAAAGCAGTAGAGCAGTGCAATAGATTTGGCTAAACCACCACTAACAAAGCAAATCAGGCTGATTCAGGCTAATCTGGTCAGTGCAGACTGAATCAGATTGGACCAATTTATTTCCAGGGTGGACCAGTGCTGTCAGAAGCACCTGTGATCAATCTGCATATCTGGATGTTAGAAATAAAAATGTACCTCTAGAAAAGAAGTTGGCAAAATGTGGCCTGAAGGTAGCATGTGCATTTTTTGGGCCCTCAAGGCCTCCCAGGGATCAATAATTTTTGTAAAAAACAATATTTCTTTTAAAAATGTTTTGCCCTCAAATGTGCCCCAACACTCCCTAGGGGGCATTTTTGTCATGTTCCCCCTGGACCGTTGTAGGCTCAGAAAAGGCGTTCATACACCAGAAGTGACTTCCACTCACTTCTTGTTTTGAAAAAACAGGGCCTAAAAACATGGCAACAATGCCCCCCACAGCTCCTAGATGGTGCTGAAGGACATTTTAAGAAATTGTGGAAGCAGTGGTGGTGGTGGTGGTGGTGGTGGAGGTGGTGGAGTGCAGTCCCAAAGATCTGCTGGGGTCTAATGTGGCCACTTAGCCTCCCATAGTTGCCTGCTCCTGTGCTTGAGTGATCACATATGGAGAATGCAAAGATGAAGTGATAAAGAAGGGACAGAAGGAAGCTGGGCTTTAATCACTGACAGCCTGAGCAGAAGTTTATTTATGACAGTCATGTTTTTCCAACTGTATGCATTTTAACTTATCTTGTGAAGATGTTGTATATTATTTTTCTCCACTCTTGTTTGTCTTAACAGCACTGTGAAGAAACTGAAGCTGCAAGTGTTTTGTATTGCTTGACTGTACCCTTTACAAATTTAACCTGTGAAAGGTTAAACTGTGGCCATTTCTGCACCAGACTGTTATAGTGCCTTTGAGGCCCATCCCTAAACTGCAAACCCCAGGATTCCATAGGACGTTGAAAGGGGAATAATAGCACTATACTATGACATTCACTGCCACAAGATGTAGCTTGGGACAACTTCAGAAGAAAATTAGACAAATTCATGGAGGATAAGGCTGTCAAAGGTAACTATATATTATCTCCAGTATCAGATACAATATGCCTCCGAATACTAGTTGCTAGAGAACAAGAATGGGAGCATGCTATTTCACTGACATCTTGTTTGTGTGCTTTCCACCAGCCTGGCATGTGGTCCTGTGAGAACATAATGCTAGACTAGATAGAACTTTTGGGCTGATCCAGTGTAGCTCTTAAGTCAAATCACGCTGCTCAACTAGTATGGTTCCTAATAGACACTGTATTTACATCTCCGTTAAGTTTCCATCAGATGCAAATTGCATGGTGGTTTGCTGTTATACCAGGCAAAGCCACAAGGGGGAAGGGTCGCATCAGAAATAGCAAGGGGTTGGTCAAAAGGCAGGCTTCTCAAAAACCTGCAATGGGCCACCATTCCCAGAAAAAAAAAACTCTTCCAAATAGTTTCTGAGTATACCATATCAGGCAGAAGGCAGAATATGTGCCAATCTCCAGCCCATAACACATATGACTGATCCATACCCACTCCTGTTATTTTGATTGATGCTGGCTTGCAAGTCCCAACAGGATAGTATCCACTTTTAGCCAATTGATTTTGGGGACTGTCTCCAGGTTTGATATTCAACCAAATTGCCTTGTGTTGGGCCTCTTATTACTTCAGTGGGATTTCTTGGGCTTAGCTACAGCATTCCAGAAATAGCTAAGAGCTGTCACGTTAAGTTCCAGGAGGGAGCAATACAGAGTCATTCTAAAGCATCGGGAAATCCAGGGTTTGGGCTACAGTATCAGCAATGCAGATATTGTGCAGCTTTACTTCTACTGTTTTCCTACTAATTCCAGGAATGCTTTAGAAATCCTAAATAGACACTTGGGGCCAAGTTTTGGAATGGATTAAATTAAGTATGCCAAAGCTCAATCAAGATGGAGGGTGGGGAATGTTGCTGTTTTGCATAGAGTGATCAAACTGGCCAAGTTTCTCTCCAGGAACCAAGTTTATAGCTTCGGGGTCCTGCTTGACCCTTCATAAAAACATCAGATTTGCTGGATCAGACCAAATATGTCTTTGGTCCAACGTTCTGTTCACATAATGGCCAATCACTTGCCCATGGGAAGCCCGCCAGCAGCTACTGAGTGCAATTGCACCCTCCACCCTACATGATAGGGAGGGATACTGCTTTCATATTGCAAGTGATAGTATCCATTGATAGCCCCACCCTCCATGCATTTAGTTAGTCCTCTTCTAAAGCTGCCCAAGTGGCTCACTGTTGATTGTGGACGCATTGGTGGTGGTCATAGTCAAGACTGTATTATATCAATTTTGGGTTGGTACGTTAGCTGTGAAGCTATCTAGGGAAAGTGGGCCTGTCCATAGTTATGAATGTTCTAGGGCACCTTCCACTCTAGGTTAAGTTAGGACTTGTGGGAGTTGTAGTCAAAAATCTGATGACTCAGGTTTGTGAACAATTTAACCTTTGCTCCTGATGCTACCACAGGCTTACACAAACTAAACTTCTGAACCAAAGAGACAGATTAATTTAAGTATGTCTGTTGGTGATTCATGGGTGTATTTCTCGCAAAGCACCAGGATGAAAGTTATGACAGCAGTATAAAAATCCTGCTCAAGAATGTCAATTCTTTAGTCAAGATAGGGATGGGTGTTGTCCATGACATTGTTACATTTTTATGGACAGAAATTCCACATCAGGTTTGTTTAGTCATTGCAATTGCATGGTATTTCTACCTGTCATGCAGCTAAGAGGCCAAAAGGGACAGATTTTTCAGTTGTTTGTGAGGTAGATTTCTAGAGGAGATCTCCTTTGTGCTTTTGAGGTTCCTATGTGTATTGGGCCTATTTCTATGCCTTGAAAAGGAGATGGACAGACATAAATTTAGCATGTAAAAACAGTTATCATTCTCTCCATGCTAGGAACACTTTACCATCCAAATTTCTAGATGCCAAATTAACAGGAATAAGGACAGTTAAGAATATTCATAACTGTACTGGTAACAAGAACAACGGTTGATGAGCTTTGTACAAGCTGAATTGCTTCATCAAACTCTTTGAAGGAGAACAGGTCTATTACAAGTTACAATCATAACTTAACTGACATATAGGTTTCATAGATGAGAAACAGTGAAAATATGCAATGCAGCAGAGGGATTTGTGGAAGACAAAAAAGGACAGTTTGCTGTTAAACTGTGGCTAGCCGTTATCACAGCAACACAGTTGTTCTCTGCCTTCTGGAAATCAGGCTGTTGTCCACATGGCTGAAAAGCCCAATTTATCTCACATTTTGGAGGAAAAATTGGTAAACGCATGCCATATCTAAAAGCAAGAGTGTAATGCTTTGTGATCTATATGGAGTGTTTTGTCATATAGCTGCATTACAAGTTAAAGCTTTAGTAAGTACACAACATGGGCCTCTTATTTGTACTTGCTAAAAGATGATGGATAAACTGGGCCTTAGAGGAGCCAGCGTGCTGTAGTAGTCTGAATGTTGGATGAGGATACTGGGAGACCAGGGTTCGAATCTCTGTTCAGCCTACTTGGGTAAGTCATACTCTTTCAGCCTCAGAGGAAGGCAAGGACAAAGCCCCTCTGAACAAAATCTTCCAAGAAAACTCTGTGATAGATTCACATTAGGGCTGCCATAAGTCAGAAGTGACATGAAGGTGCACACAACAACAAATTTCACCTGTTTCAGTTAATCTGGTTTCTAAGTCAAATGCTTATAACCACAAGCTTTTAGTAAGTAGCTGAATTCTCAATCTCTGTCAGTTAAAGGGGAAAAATGCTTCACAATTTGACCCCAGCCTTTCAAAGTCAGGAATTTATGCAAACCCCATTAAGTAACTTCTTCAATTCTCCTTACACTGTGCTAACCATATGTAGCCAAGAAACATCACATGAACAATGAGCCTGACTTCTCAATTCACTTTTCTGTCTTAGATCTTCAGTTATTTAAAAATCAATAATCTTCTCCAATACTCATCCCTTGACTTTTCTGTGCCTATGACTGTAATTTGCCAAAGCAAATGATACTCTTTGTTTCCTCCAGAACTGTAATCAACAGGACCTTTCTGCTAATGATAAAAAAAAAGTTTTTATCTCTTCTTCAAGCACAGAATGAAGACAAGAATGGTGACATCACATTGCCCAGTCTTCCATGAGCCTGTCCACGTGGAAGTAGTTCTTCCTATCCTCATATGAAATGCAGAGTAGGGAAATGTAGAATTTCCTCAACTATTGTTTGCCCAGAGAGTTTAATTCTTTCCTTGTAGGATAAGTGATCTTAATTTACCGCTAACGTTTGTGTTACACCATATGAAATAACAATTATTGCAAAAACGAGACGTTTTTGGCCTTGGTGAGGAACTGCCAGATGTCTCCTAGTCCAATCCACGGGCCTCATCTTCTTCGGTTAAAGATTTTGCTTCTTGTTGGGTACAGGGAACACTGCAGTATATCAACCATGAGAGGGCTCCAAACAGATAAAGTTATTTTGTTTCTCTCTCAGGTAATTGATTCCAGTTCCAAGTGCTTGGCAGACAATGATAGTCAGTGGACACCATAGGGATATAGTATGGGGCAGAAGTAAGGCTCTTCGCCCTGGCTATATCAGAGTAGATTTGAGGCAATTTTGACATTGTTTTCATCCTCTCAGGGCTCCTCCATGCAGATATGTACATATCGCCATGCAGACACGTGCAATATCATGCATTTGAAAATTTCCTCTGTAACAGGCCTCCTTGCTAGGATGGCCCTGCAATTTCAATCCTGGGTTCCTGTCACTCACCTTGCCCTTGCCCCCCTTGTTTTTCCCAGGAAGTTTAGAGAGAAGATCAGAAAAACTGAAGTGCACTGAGCTCAGGCTTGCTAGAGAGGTTAAAAGCAATAAAAAGGGGTTTTTGGGGGTCTTTTTATAGCAAAAGGAAGAACAAGGAAATGGTAGGGCTCCTGCATGAAGATGGCAAAATGCTAATTGGACAGGAAAAAAGCAGAACTATTCAACACCCTCTTTACCACAGTCTTCTCCCTAAAGGAAAACAGTGTTCAACCTGGGGGAAATGCAGTACAGTATAGGTAAAGAGGTAGTACCAGAATACCTGGCTACGCTAAATGAATTCAAGTATCCAGTGCCAGATGAACTACATAAAAGGGTATTAAAAGAATTGGCAGAAGTAATTTCAGAATTACTGGCAATAATTCTTGAGAGTTCAGAAGTCCCAGGAGATTGGAAGAGGGCAAATGTCATCCCCATCTTCAAAAAGGGGGTGGTGGAAGATGCAAACAATTACTGTTCAGTCAGCCTGACATCAATACCAGGAAAGATTCTACAGCAGATAATTAAACAGACAGTCTGTAAGCACTTAAAAAGGAATGCCATGATCATTAAAAGTCAACATCACTTTCTCAAAAACAAGTCATTCCAGACTCATCTTTTTTTTTTCTGATAGAGTTACAACCTTGGTAGATGAAGTGAATGCTGTGGATATAAAATATCTTGACTTCGGTATGGCCTTTGATAAGATTCCCCATGAGATATTCCTGCAAACAAACTGGTAAAATCTGGGCTAGACAATGCTACTGTTAAGTGGATTTGTAACTGGTTGACTGACTGAACTGAAAGTGCTCACTAATGGCTCTCCTTCATCCTGGAGAGAACTGAGTAGTGGGGTGCCACAGGGTTGTGTCCTGGGCTGAGTGCTATTCAACATCTTTATCAATGATTTGGATGAGGGAAATGCAGGCATTTTGCAGATAACACCAAATTAGGAGGGGTAGCTAACACTCCAGAGAACAGGATCAAAATTCAAAATGACCTTAACATATTAGAGAACTGGGCCAAAACTAACAAAATGAATTTCAACAGGGAGAAATGTAAGGTACACTTGGGCAGAATAAATTACATACACAGATATAAGATGGGTGACCACCTAGCTTGACCACAGTACACATGAAAGTGATCCAGGAGTCTTAGCAGACCACAAAATGAACATGAGTCAGCAGTGTGATGTGGCAGCTAAAAAAGCCAATGCAATTTGAGGCTGGATCAAGAGGAGTATACTAAGTCAGGGAAAGTAATTACCATTCTATTCTGCTCTGGTCACACCCACCTGGAATACTGTGTCCAGTTCTGGGCACTGCAGTGCAAGGAGGTTATCGACAAGCTGGAATGTGTCCAGAGGAGAAAAATCAAGATGATAAAAGGCCTGAAAACTACATCTTACAAGGAGCAGCTTAGGCAGCTGGGTATGTTTAACCTGAAGAGAAGTTTAAGAGAATGATAGTTATATTTACCGGTAAATATTTGAAAGGATGTCATAAGGAAGATGGGGCAAGCTTCCATATGATGGGACAAACTTGCTTTTTACTGCTCAAGAGGACGCAGAGCAATGGCTTCACACTTCAGGAAAATAGATTCCATCTAAATATTAGGAAGAAATTCCTGATGGTAAGAGCAGTTCCACAGGGGAATACATTGCCTCAGAGTGTGGTGGAATCTCCTAAGATAAATGTAGCACTTTTAAGCCCTCTTGAAAACTGGTTGCCTTGTGTGAACTTCAGCAGAAGGCAGTCATTTTCAAGATACATCTACAACAAACTAGGAGGTACAGGTTTTATGTGAGAGAACTGGGGGCAAGTGAACACATTGCATTTTTGTAAATATATATATTCCAGTCATTTCAACAATGTAATCCTGTGCATGTTTAGTCACTAGGAAATCCAACATTATTCCATAGTGCTTACTGTCCAACAAACATGTGTAAGTGTGCCCGAAATATTCAAAAAGAAGTATCAACCATTTTATTTCTAACCATGTTATTTCTAAGCATCAGGTGTGTCAGAGCTGGGTGCCACTATTTCTTCTTGCCATCTGAGTCAGATTAGGATGAGCTTATGCTGGCTTGGTGTGTTGGCACTGTAATGACATAGATCAAGGCAAGCATCTGACAAGATGCAGTCTCCGTGGTTTAGGATTTGAATGTCCAAGAATTGTGGAAGAGCATCTGGACAGCTTCAACTGTCACTGTACAGCTCCACCTATGGCAATTCCTGGATGGAAACAATCGGGAGACATTATGCTCTGGTAAATTCCCATTTAGGTTACTGCAGTGTGGTCAACGTAAGGCTGCTCTTGAAGACTGAATAGATGCTACTAGTGCAAAATGCTGTAGCTAAACTTCTGTAGCTAAACTGCTATCAAGAACACCTTATAAGAACCACGACACTGGTTTTAACGGAACTACATGAGCTGCCAATACATTTTTGGCCAAGAAAGGTCCAAGGTGCCGACTTTCAAAGCCCTGAATGAATCAGGTTTCTTCATATTTGAGGGAGCACCTCTTCTTTCATATTTCGTTCTATATCTGCATGATCTTCAACAGCTGGTAAGGTCTCTATATTGTCTCCCCCACTTGGAGCAGTACGTCATCTGGAGATGTGTTAGTTTGGTTTTCTTTCTTTTTTTTGGTTTTCATTCTATCAATTTGAGAGCTTTATTACGTTTTGAGTTATTGTTTTAAAATATTTGAATCATTTTAGATTGTTTCAAAATAATTTTGAAACTACACCACCCTAAGATCTGCTCATATAGGGAGACTATATCAGCAAAATGAATCTCAAATTGATACCAAAAAGAAAATACATTTGTTTACTCTCAAATGTTATTTTAAGTAATTAAGAGGTATCACTTGGTGCTGAATATTTGTGCAAACTGGACTTTTCCATTCAAGCTATTAAGGAAATACAAGTCCAAGCTGTGCAAATAGATACCAGTTCTAGTGAAAATCCTATTAAAAGAATAGTGAGAGACAGAGAGTAGTGAAAAAGAAAAAAAGAGAACATACTACCAAATTCATACTGTGCCTTAACTTCATAAAGATGCTGAATACTCTGAAAGAATCTTCGCAGAGTTTAGCCAGAAATGAACATATATTCTTCATTGTGCTGTAGGCTATCAGGAACAGCAAAACTGAACAGAGCATGAAGAAAAAAGGTGAGTGAGTTGCTCAAAGCAGCATAACAACACTGCAGAATAACTAAGCTGGAGGATGGGGAAAATCAACTCTCCAAGACAGATACAGATCTTTAATTTAAAACAGAGTAAGCTTATTCATGGGGAAAGTGCGACAAAACACTCCTGGGACAGAGTGCTGCACTCTGGCAATTAAAATTGCATTAAAACCCAGATAGGGAAGTCAGGATCCTAAAACAGATGGGCACAGAAGACTGTGTTGTCCTTATTTGTTTCAATATATTTACCTTTTGGGCAATAGAGATAGTCGCTGATTAATTTTCATTCTGGGTGCTTCATCTACAACTTCATTGTTCCTGTTTGTAAAGTCATTCTCTCCAGTCTGCTCCTAAAGGAGGCAGGCTGCAAAGATTGCATTATGTAGGCAGCCAAACAGCTTGATGCTGATGGAATAGGGCAGTTTTAGTATTCAGAGACAAGAGGAAGAAAAGGACATCTTGAATAGAAAAATCACTAGACAATCCTTAATTATTTTGCTTCAAGAAGGGAGGCTGATTTATCCCCAAAAAATGAACCTTCCTTCTCAGTCAAAAGCTGATAAACATATTGTAAGGCACATAGCAGGTACCTAGATGACACAGTAGGACTCCAGGAGAACGGTACTGAGTTAACCACTGGGTTCACAGGGGAATGTATCTGAAGGTACTGCAAGTAAAATGCCTTTAGATGTTCATTCCATTTAAAAATCTGGCCTACTATTTAACATTTCCTCTGTGGTCCCCAGTCCAGTCACCATCAAGCAAAAACAGCTTACCTTCAGAAAGGTTAATGCTTCAAATGCCTTCAGACCACCTCTTTTGACCACCTAAATCTGAAATTTAACAGCTGTTCCTTTAGTTAGTGTCTCCTTTTTATATCTCAAAGTGAGTGAGAAGACAGCTGAAGGCAAGGGGAGGTATTCTGTATGTTACTATTAAATAATAATAATAAAAAACAGTGACACAGATTTGCTGTATGACCTTGTAAACTCTGGAAATGACACAGAACATCCTGGCTTGAGCAAGTAGTTCAGTCATAAAGTTCATACAGTTGGTTATAATTACTTATTGTCTGCCTTATGATTAGTTCTGTTAGTCCCTTGTCCCTCTGTTTGCTGGTTCTCTATATAGCTGATGAGATCTCCTGAACTGGAAATACCAAGTTGAAGGAAGACAAGGTGTGCAGCTCTCAGCTGTCAGTATTACACTTGTGCCTTTTGATTTCAGTATGTTCTTCATGATAAGATTCTAGAGGAAATGCAGGTAGTTCTCTTTCTGTCCTGCTTTCAGCTGGGAATGTCTGACCTTCAGCGAGCACCTGCCTGACAGTCACATTAATACGAGATGCTTGCAAATATCTGGCACACACTTCCCAGTCCTCTTGGGAGCAAGGCTGGATAACAGAATCTGCAGGAAGGTCAGGAGGAAGCGGCAGCTCCATGCAGGAAGGCAATAGTTTTCCCTCCAAGTTGGGCAGAACCCTGGGAACTGCATGGTACAGGAGACGGCTGAAGCCAGACATGATCATGACATCCCCACTATGCATGAACATGGCCACAGGGACTTGATCTCGTTTCTGGCCCCCCAAAAGAAATATTGATGACTGCCCAAAACTAAAAAGAGAAAGAAGATTGAAAGAAAGCAGTTAGTAAAAGAATAAATACAGAAAAACTTTACCAGCTCTGCTCTTCTTAATAACCTAGATGGACATTATTTGCAACTTAGTGCACACAAAACCACCAGGCTTGTGCCATAATAGCTCTCACATAATCATTTATGCAGCTAGTCTACAACGCAAAATGCTTTTCCTTCTTTTTCACTTCCTAAAAGTTCTATGGTATGTTAAAGTTGTAACAGATTTGTATGGAAGAGACAACAGTCCTCCTGTCTGTCATTAGAAGTAGCCATGTTGACCATACAGCAAAATACAACAAAAGCTAAAATACATGTTGGGGCACCATACTTATCAGGACAACCAAAAGGTACAAAATACATTATCTGATCTAGAAGCAGGCAAAGTTTTTACTATAATACAGGAGAAGAAAAGAGATGTTGCCAGAAACACAGACCTGCATCTTGTTTTGAGATATTTGTTTATGAGGGTGGTTAAGGTGGTCCTGAGGGAGTGCTGATGAAGATAGTAGCCCCACCACTTCTTGGCCACGAGGAGACTGATGACAAAGACAGTAAAAGCTAGATGATAAAATTCTACCACGTTTGGTCTCCTGTATGATTTTACATGACTTTGCCTGACGAAAAAGCCAAGATACTTTGACAAACTGAACAATGCAAGAGCTGTCTGACAGTGGAATATGCTGCCTCAGAGTGTGATGGAGTCATCTTCTTTGGAGGTTTTTAAACAGAGGCTGAGTGGTCATTTGATGGGGTGCTCTGAGTGTGTGTTCCTGCATGGCAGCATGGGACGCTGGGGCACGCTTTGAGTGTGTGTTCCTGTATGGTGTGTATTCCTGCATGGTGTGTGTTCCTGCATGGGTTGGATTCGATGGCCATTGTGGTCTCTTCCAACTCTATGATTCTATTTTGTACCTTTTGCTTGGTCTAATACTGCAAAGCTATTACTGTAATGGATCTTTTGGATGTTGAGTTAAATCACTCATGACAATCAGGTGCATCCACTTTATCCTAAGTACTGTTTTTCTTTTCAACAAGCCTAGCCACAGACAATCTGAAGTGGAATGTCTGGGAGGGGAGGGGCTTTTCAAATCTCTCTGCTCCAGTGTTTTTTCTGCTTCAGCCCTCAAATTTTTCCTACTAGCTCCAACCCAACAACAGAAATATTTTTTGCCTTTATAAGAACATTAAATCATAAAAAGTACCTCTCTGATGCCCCCTAGGTTTTCCACTTTTGGAATGTAGCCTTCCTATGCAGTTTGGTTCATTGTAAAGACAAGGAACCCAGACACAGTCAAAAGTCAGTATGACGGCAGGCAAAAGTCAGTATAATGTAATACCACACTATCCTTCAGCCTAACCGACCTCAGAAGACTCTTGTGAGAGAAAAAATCATATAGGGTGTGTGTGTGTGTGTGTGTGTACTGAACTCCTTAGAGAAACAGCACAATATAAATTACATAAATGAGCATCTATTTGGGGTTTACATACTTAATCAGTTTTCCTGCTGGTCTGGGCTCCTGGTCAGTTTGTGACTACAATACTAATATGCAGCATTTTAAACAACTCATACCTTCAGACCTGTAACCCAAAATTTTCCATAAGACATCTATTCTTCTATAACCTTCAACAACATACATTAAACTGGAATATTTAGGTCTACCTTCCCTTGGAAGAAACACCTTTGTATAGCTTACCTGAATGATAAAAGGGGCTGAGAATGGTCCAGCTCAGATTCATCCACATGAATTCCTAGAGATGAGTCAAAATGATAGTAGTTCAGAATCCCAGCTTCTGCCTGGAAGCCTGGAAACCCGCAAGCTTTAGCCACTTGCTCTGAGAGAAAAGCCAGGTCAGACGGAAAGGGGGTGAAATGATCAGCTGAATATTTCTGGCAAGGGCAAAAAGCAAAGACACTCACAAAGAGAATTCTACATTTATAAATTCTAAACATATCCCAGTTAGATGTTTGCCTAAAATTCTACATTCAGTTCTAGATCCCATGATTTCACCTCCAAAGCTAGAAAATTAAGCTTGGAAAAAACAGAATCAACTTCACACGTGGCACAGAAACATTTAATATTTATGTGAAATACACGAGCCCAGAACCAATTTTTTTCCTCTCCTGTTGCAAACAAGGTAGGTTCAGTACTAGTTATTAAAACAACCATTATTTCGCATAACCTAAGAACATTTTTATTTTTTAACTCTTATTATAAATTATCTTGCCTTTCCACTAAAAACTAACACTCAAGACAGTTAACAAACATCATTAATAAATTAAATAAAACTATTAAAATCACCATAATAAAATCATTTAAAGTCTTCAAAGTAAATTTCAAAACAGTTTAAAAGACCAGTTCACAAAGATGTGTCTTCATGGTCTTTCTAAATGCAGTAAGAGTAGAAATGATCACTACTCACAGGGAAGAACATTCCACAATCTGGAAACAAGACAGAAGAAAGCTCTCCCTCATCTGCCCATAAAGGAAGCCTCTACATGTGATGCTATTCTTAGGAACATCTCTCCTGAAGATCTTAAGGGGACAGACAGCCCCATGGATAACCAGGCTCACCAAATCTTTAGGGCTTTAAAGGCTAAAGCCAATACCTTGACTTGGGCCCAGAAAACAACTGGCAACAGAACTGAAGCACTCAACAGTTCACACTAGAAAAAATAATTGTTTTTAAACAGGACTCACATAGCCATAGGAAAGTTCCTCATTATGCTACCAGTGTCTGAAATGTTTCCCATAAATGCCTAAACACAAGCTTCCCTGAACCAGAATCCTCAATCGGCTTCACTAGATGTTTCTGATGAGAAGACTGGGAATAGGTGAATTTCTATTGAGGCAATAAGACAATAAGATAAGGCTGTAGGCTCATTTGGTTAAGCATGTCTGCAGAGTGCTGATAGACAATGCTTCCTCGTTCAGCTGTGCAATCTCCTCTGAATAATTTGGCTTTCATTTTAAAAAGAAATTTATGGTGTCTACATCAGTACGTCCACACTGTGGCTTTATGTTTAAATTTCCTATCCATAACAAAAATAAAACTGGCAGACATGTGCTATCATATTATCATATTCATACATATTGCCAAGAGTTTCTGTTGCCCTTGAATACCTTAGTATTCCAGTTATAATGGTAACCCAAAGTCACCCAACGGAGCTTCTCCAGTAAACTTTTGGGTCCTCGTTTGTTGGAACTTATGTTTCTAGAAAGGCACCAAAATAAAATAAATAAAATAAAGTAAAGGAGAGAGGGAGGGAATAGAAACAGTTTCATTAACAAATTATGAGTACTTTCCAACGTCAAGTTCCTGATACAGCTGGATACATTTTGCAAATATAATTGCTCCAAATGCTAGGTTCTCATAGTTATTTGCCAAAAATTTACAGGAAAAATGGATGGAACAATAGAACAGAGAAAAGAGAATAGAGAAGAAAAGCAATCAACAGCATGATTGATTAATGCTTTGAATCTCTAACTCAGATATATCTTTCCCAGCCTTGGAAATCTTAATCTGAGTTACAGATTCAAAGCATTAATCAATCATGCTGTTTGGAAAATATCATATCAAAAATACAGCTGCTTTTCCTGGAGGAACTTCAGCTCTATCTTGAAGGTTCTGTGAATCTGTTTAAGTAGATAGTTTTCATGAAAGCTTACACCAAAATAAAACTGATTCATCTTTAAATGGCACAGTACTCCTTGTTTTTGCTGCAACAGGCTAATACAGTACCCTTCTGGATTATGGATCCAGAATAGTACGAAACCCATTCCACTACACTCCCGTACAGTATCAGAATGATCATATTATCTATTAGAATTTATGGCAGGATGGCACATCACTATATATCACTGATAAAAAAACAATGAAATTAAACTCATCTCCCACTGCACTGCTACCTCTAAATTTCTACAACTTCTGATTTCAATAAGAAAAATACATAGAAATACGATGGCATGGACATCCTAACTTTAGTATTCAGTTATATATCTTTACACTTCAAGATCTTGTCTAGTTTCCCCATAGCTTCATAGTTGCCCTTCCAAGTCCATGTCTGCTTCTGATGCCTTGATTGCATTCTCCACTCTGATTAAGGATTAAGCCAAAGTATAGGAAATCTTAAACTATTTCAATATTTTCATCATTTGCTTAAAAGTTATGTAATCATCTATGGTCATTATTTTTGTTTTCTTAATGTTCTAACAGTAAACCTGCCTTTGCTCTTTCTTCTTTGGCTTTCTTCAGTAATCTTTCCAAGTTTTTACTATTTTCTGCTATTAGTATGATACCATCTACATATCTTAATTTCATATGTTTGCAATATACCTAGTGCCTCTTCTTTTCCTAAAATCAGCTTGGACATTGTGTATTACTTGCTCCACATACAGTAAAAGTCTTTGTTAGAAAATTTTGAGCATCACTTTGCTTGCATGAGAAATTATTATTATTATTAAATTATTATTATTATTATTATTATTAAATAATAAATAAATAAATTTATTTATATCCCGCCTCTCCCGATGGATCGAGGCGGTATTACAACAGTATATCAGATACATTAGAAGCAATTAAAACATAACCCATCCTCCCCACCCACCAACCCATCTAAAACCCCCTAAAACACATTAACTATTAAGAACAAGAGGACAGTTGGTGGGAGGCGGTGGAGTACTAGTCTGGGAAGGCCTGTCAGAAGAGAACAGTCTTGACTGCTTTTTTAAAGCAGTCAAGACTGGTAATATGCCGGGTTTCTTCCGGCAGGCCATTCCATAACTTGGGAGCGATAGAAGAGAAAGTCCTCTGGGTAACCGCAGCCAACCTAGTTCTGACTGGCTGCAGTAAGTTCCTCCCAGAGGACATTAATGTGCAGGGTGGATTATATAGGAGAAGGCGATCCCACAGGTAGGCTGGCCCCAAGCCATGAAGGGCTTTAAAGGTAAGAACCAACACCTTGTACTGTGCCCGGAAACTAATAGGCAGCCAATGTAAAGACTTCAGAATTGGTGTTATATGGTCAGTTTTAGATCTTCCGGTGACCAGCCTGGCTGCCATATTCTGAACTAATTGAAGTTTCCGGACTAAGCACATGGGTAGCTCTATGTAGAGCGTATTGCAGAAGTCAAGCCGTGAAGTTACCAGCGCATGCACCACTGTTTTCAGGTGTTCCAGGTCCAGGAAGGGGCGCAGCTGGCGTATCAGCTGAAATTAAGGCAATGGTCCCACAGTTACTGCAATCTCTGCTGTTCCCTTTCTTGAGGACTGGACTGTATATTGAGAGTTTCCAATCCATGGGCCATTGTTTTGCTTTACATTTTTGTTGACAGATTTTAGTTAAAACCAGAGTAGATTCTGTCTCTGTCGCTTGAAGCAGCTCTATTGGTCTGCTATCTCTTCCTGGTGAGTTATTTCTCCCAAGTGCTGACAGTAGCTTCCATTTTACTTTCTAAAATTGGAGGTTCATCTTCAAATCATTCTTCCTTGAACGAATCTGTCATTCTTTTATCTTTTTTATATAGTTCTTCTGTGTACTGTTTCCTTCATCTTTTTATTTCTGCTTAGTCATGTAATGTGTTCCTCTGCTGGTTGTATAGCATCTCTACTCTTAGTTTAATTCTCTTTGATTTCTTGGCTCTTTTGGAAGAGGTCTCTTGTTTTCCCTTTTCTTTGTTGCCATATTCTATTTCTTTGCATTTATTATTATAGTAGTTCTATTGGTTCCTGCAGACAAGTCACTGAACAATTGCATTCAACTGATTGCAACTCTGATTTTATTTCTGTCATCTTCTATTTTTTTTTCTGTCCTTAACTGCTTGAAGAGTTTCATCTGTCATTCACTGAGTGTTTCTGTGTTAAGATATTCAAAAGGATGTTTACTGAGCCTCCTTCTGTGCAGTACTAACAAATGTTAACTATGGATTCCACTGTATCTGAGAGATCCTCCACCAGTGTCACCCCACATTACTGCAGCTGGCCAGTAGCTTTTTGTCACATGTACTGTGCACATTACATAGAATCATAGAATCATAGAAATTCTGTTGGAACCAAAGGCAGCAGGGAGAGTTGCAGATAGTGGCAGAGCTGGGCAAGTGGGAAGCAGAACAGCAATGAGCACGTTGCATTGTATTTTAATACAATAACAAGCAGTTAAAACAAAATAAACTACACATAGGCATACTTGCTTTTTTCAATTTATTTCCCAGAACCGTAGATGAATCAGAAATCTGTACAGGCATACCTCAGTTAACAAAGCCTCTGACAAAGAAGGTCATTTTTACAAGATCTTTTTATGCCTCCCTGCCCCCCTTCTCCTCCTCTTCCAACTGGAAGGGTTTTTAAGCAGCACTGACATTGGGCGGACGGTGAAGGAGGGCTGTAGAAACACAAAGTATCAATTTGCATCAGTGTGTCTGTAGTAAACATTACAATCAGGCTGTAATCAAGATTCCATTTTAGCCAATCCCAATGTAGTTGTGTTCCTCCTTAGAACTAGTAAACAGCATCCAGAATCCCCTACTGAACATACGTGAACAGCAAAACAGAAAGAAAAAGGGAAAGCACATTTGTCTGCCTCATCACATACCCCAGCATGTTAAAAAATGATAGATCTAGAAGTTTCAACACCAAGATGGAAACTGTCAGAAAAGTGGAGATTAGACATATTTTATAATAACTATTCAAGATTTCTAGAAGATTCAAAAACCTTTTTTAAAAAGAACTTATGCAAGATTATTGGACCTGGCTGTTTAATTTATGTGTGCATATGATCACTTCTGAACAAAAACTTTATTGAAATATACTCAATTGCTTTCCTTTTTTGTGGTGCAGGAACTTATACCTATTCCTACCATTTTATTTCTGCCTCTGGGACCAAATTTATCTGTTAAACACATTTACTTGTTAATTGAGCACACTTGTATATTGTTACTTTATTCCTCTAACCAGGTGGATTCAACCACCACAACTTAGTGGCTAAAGTTCAATAACCTACATTTTGTGAGTGCAAAGAACACCCTCAGGCTGCTTTCAGCACTATTATTAGAGAGGAACCTCAGATAAGAGGTTGAGGGGTTGTAACAGGAACATGCGGTAAAAATCCCAGTGTACATGCATAACACTATGCACAGTCTCTTGGGCTTCAGCTTATGATTCAAGACAAGAGAAACAATGATAATTTTTAAACATGCTACAGTGACTGGTTCTCTACACCTGACACCTATTACGTGGCAGGATTTTTTTTTAATTCACAATGGTCTCACATTTATTAATAAACTTAAGTTTTGTACTTCCTGGAAAGCTTTCTCACTAAGCAGCCTCATGCATCCTTCACAACAAACTTCCTAACAGTCTACTTTTTCAATGAGGCACTGACACAAAGCATTATATACATTCAAAGTGGTGGTCTATGGTCCTGCTTGTCATCTTCTAGAAAGAGCGATGAGACTCAGCTGTCCTCCAGATCTTGAAACTGGTGATGGGGTGGGAACTGTTCCTGCTCTGCCCCCCGCCCCCGTATTTTGGAACTGCTTTGACCAACTTAGAAGTGCAGGGAAATCTATTTTCTCCTTCCCAGCTCTAAGGTTAATAGGAAAGCCATACCCATTGGGCAACTGAATTCCAAGTAAGCAAAATTCCTCAGAAACAAAATTCCTCAGAAGCAAAATTCCTCAGAAGCAAAAAATCAAAACAAAAGGCTCCAACTCTCTATTTCTTCTTGAAGTTAGAAATGGGAGGAATTGTATTTAGAGGCTCTGGAAGCTCAACAAAGCTGTGAAGATTATATGCAGCCTGCTCAGTTCTAAGCTGAAATAGAAGGCTGGGCTTGCCATAGTGCTGTACAGGGCAACTGCAGGAATACTTCCCTCACTCTTCTCCAAGGCTGGAGCTAAGGACTGTTCCTGACTTTGGGCTGTGCATCAAAGATGAGCAAAGACTGCTGAGCACCACACTTTATTGATTGACAGTTATATTCCTTCACTGTTACCACATTTGTTATTCCAAGTCAGGACTTACCGCAGCTGATGTTGACTCTTCCCCCACAAATCAGTAGTCTCCTGAGAAGACATGTGCATATCCAAATTGCAGACATTTGGTTTCTGAGTGTACTGCTTCAGACACTGCTTTACCCAGTGACGCTGGCAGCCCGGAAGGAATGGATCTGGGATAAATATAAACCCTGGGAAAATATAAAGGTGAATGAGGAAGAGAGGAGAAATGGGAAGAGAGAGGGTTAAAACCTCTACCCATCATTGTCAACTGTGCACACTGAAAGAAATACCGAGAGGCAGCAACACAAGACTCAACAAGCATATAACACATATCTTTCAGAAATAATAACTCAGTCATCTCCTATACTCAGGCTGGATTACATACTTCCTGAGAGAAGGGGACACTCTTTCAAAGTATATTTATTTTTTGCTTACAGGATATCTAGACCCACCTGGATAGCCATCCAGACCATAGGCTTTCCATTGGCTGACTGGGCGTAGTCCTGCTCTGCAAGCATCCCGATCACTGACTGAGGAAAAATTCAGAGGACTGCTTACCACCTAGCAGAGGAAAAGTGAATGTCAGACATTTGAACAGAAGCTCACAGATTTTAGATTGATTTGACAGCTAGCCAATAAGCATTGCCCATTACCAACATTTCTCTTCAAAGCAGATGCTACAGTTTGTCTGTGATGCCACATGGAACTTCATAGTGATCCAAGTGCCCTCCAGGCTCAATTTCACTACACAGATTAGACTTCACTTTCCTATCCAACTCTGGGTTGGAGATACATGGAACATGAAAACCCCTTACCCTCTTTCCAAGAGAACAGAATAGCAGCAGCACATCACAGACTTTGGACTGAATCTGGACAAGCTAAAGAGCATTCTGATGCTTTCTGATTCTTTTTGAAGGCGGTGCTTGTGCAATCGGGCTTTCCTGTCTCCTCCTTCCACCAAGTGGAGCCCCTGTGCCTCTCCAAAAGCTACAGAGGATTAAAGGATCCTCTAGCTTGTGACGGGGTGTTGGCAACTGCATGGGTAGAGGCTTCCTCCATTTATCTGACAGATTAAGGACAAGAGCACCATCAGAAAATGGAATTGTTTGAAAAGCAGAACCCATATACTGTACTGTAGGGAGTATGAAGGAACTAGGGAGGCTCACTTGTTACCAACTGCACACATTGCTTTCAAAGTGTCTCAGCTGGCTTATTGCCTTTCCCCCCTCCTCTCAGCTTGCTTTACAAACATTGCATACATGCGAGCAGTTCCAGGAGAGCCTCTGTAGGCAAAAAGAACTGACAAAGGAATGGAACCCTTATCAAATTAATGGAACTTGTCCTTAATCTGGAAGTGTCAAAAGAGCAAGTCATCAGACAAAGGGGAATCCAAAGGTGAGGGCTCCCTGTATTCTTCCTTGCAGAAGAATGTTTCCATTCATACAAGACATCCCTAGATTCAAACTACTGAAAGGAATAATGAGGATTCATACCAACTAAAAAATCTATTCATCTACTGGCAAAAACATCTGTGAATTCCCACATGATCTGCACTTGAACACAGCTGAATTTTAACACGTGTGGGAAACAGAAAAATATATTAAATACAATTATGATCAATCAGTGTTGTTTTTTGAATACTGCTGGATTCAGAACTTGTTCTGTTCAAACCCCTATATAGCTGTGGATTCAGTGTGCTATGAAAGTGAAATCATTGGGTACAATTGAGATTTTGTTGATTGTACGTTGCGCTGAAAGAAACAGGACTGGTGCTGTTTGCTAGACTCAGCATACAACTACTAATTAAAAAGAGCAGTAATAGTGAACTTAACTAGTGAGCCTTGAATATTTTGCAGCACTTTGAAGTACATCTGGGAAATCCAAGTTACATTCATATTTTTTGTCAAACTTGCTTTGTGTCGCATATCTATCACTCATATTCCTGGCAATGTCTGATGTCTACCAGCTTGTAAAACATCTGAGTAAGAGATACACAATATATACAGATTTTCAGTTTTTCAAATGTAATATAGCATTTATTTTCATTGCAGGGGAACTGTCAGATATCAGACAATAAAGCAGTAATTGCTTTTTTAAAACTCGTTGAGGGGTTTTGGGGCATATTTTATTTCTTGATTTAGTAGGCTGTGAGACAATGAAATCTGAAATCATAACGTTCTGACAAATAGCTCACTTTTCTTCCTGCACTACGATTCTGACATTATGTATGGTAATGGCTATTAATGCAGGAACTGCTAGAGCTAGAAAGCTACAATGTTTTATTGCCTGTGACAGACTAGAATCCCAATTTCAATAGGATAATGCATTAATTTCTAATTCCAGTGGATATGTGATTTTAATTGAAATTACAAATGATGCTGGAGAAATATGTGGTTAATCGTAATTATGTAATCTTAAGGTCTGAAGCACTTGTTTCTGTGACAGAATTCTTCTTAGGAGGGCTGTAATTATACTGCACTCATTACCATATTAACAGAGGACCAGTAAACCTGTCTAAGCACTGGTGCTAGTGAGAAATTGTTAATACCTAGTAGTCACTTTTAATATGTTATTCTTAATGAAATAAAAATGATATTTTGTTACTCAAGACAGTGTTAATCCTCTGTCACCCTGAAAATGTCACTTGTGTTATTAATTTTCTCTTTAGTAGTTAATTTCCTGTAACAGACCAAAGATAATGGGATCAGACAGGTAAAAAGCAGTAGGAAAGACAGTATCTTCCTTTCTGGTGCGTGACTGATAATAAGGCAAATACTACTTTTTTTTCCCATATGTAGGAAAGAGGGAACACATACAGTAGAACATTCCAAACTAGAACAATACACCACAAGGCTTCTGTACGGAAAGCGTTTTCTATAGGTTATGCTCATACACAAAATTTTCCAAGGACTGTGTATCAAAGTTAAATAATTTGTCATCACTGATCAAAAGTATGCTTGGCGGTACAAATAAAAACACATCTGCCGTGGAGAAAGATGATGATAATCAAAAATCCTGCTCATATGCTGAACAGGTTTTACAGGGCAACAAAAACAAAAAGGGCAAAATTATTTAGAAATTCACATTAACTACAAAGCAAGAGTACTACACAACTGGAATAATGGTTCATACAGCATTATACTATTTACGACTTGGATGCATGCTAACTAATACCATACAATAAACCCTACAAAACAACATTTAGGCTTCTGGCAACAGATTCTGCCCATAAGGTTTTACCTGTCTGCTAAAATTCAAGAATTTTTATAGGTTTTATATATTTTTATACATTTAAACAATACAGTGCACTCTCTACATGTCATGAAATTATTCTTTAGGTTCATGTACATTCATTATCCTGTTTACTCTAACTGGTTGATCCTAAATGGCAAATTCTTAATTAAGATGTTAAAACCTTTAAACCAACCTGGCTAAAAAAATTAATTTCCTGCTATTATTTTCTCAACCAGAAGTCTGGTAGGCAAATTGTAGATTTGACCCGGAGTGCCTTAAATATTGTTCTTTACAGCAAAATCGGCAAGATTGTCAAAGCATTTAGGAACAGCAGCAAAATGGCAGTCTGGAATGGCCCTACAGCCCCATAAGTGCCACACACCCCTGCACTTTACTCTAGTTAATGAGTCTCACCCAAAAGTAAAATTTCTGGAAATTCTGAAACCATGGAATGACTCCTTTTGGAGGTTAACAGGGAATTTTTGGAGAGGGGAAAAAACTGGGGGGAAAACGTTATATAATGTGCCCTCTCCAACAGCTCTGTTCCAGAAACTTCTGTGTAAATCAAAGAACGTGAAGTATTGCATCCCATTATAGTCAATGGACATAATACATTTACAGCAGAACAAGAGTGTGTCCACTGTGTCTACTGACTATAGTAGGATGTGATGCTTCACATGACCTTGCATTTGTGCGTGCGGAGGTTGTAGTAAAGGAGGGCACACTGTATTAGCATCTTTTACACAAGTCACTTTGTTGCTTTAGGAACATAAAATGCAGCATGTGTAGTTGGTTTGGTGTAAAATTATCATGTTTGGAATATAAAGGGTAGAGTTAATTTAAACACTAGAATCATAGAATTGGAAGAGACCACAGGGGCCATCCAGTCCAACCCCGTGCTATGCAGGAATACACATCGAAGCATTCCCAACAATGACTATCCAGACTCTGCTTAAAAATCTACAAAGAAGGAGACTCTACCACACTCCGAGGCAGCTTATTCCACTGCCGGACAGCTCTGACCCTCAGGAAGTTTTTCCTGAGGTTCAGGTGGAATCTCCTTTCCTGCATTTTGAATCCACTGCTCCTTGTCCTAGTCTCTGGAGCAGTGGAAAACAAGCTCGCTCCCTCCTCAACATGACATCCCTTCATATATTTAAACAGGGCTGTCATGTTCCCTCTTAATCTTTTCTTCTGCAGACTAAACATATCCAGTTCCCTAAGCCGTTCCTCATACGGCATGGCTTTCAGACCCTTCACTTTTTTGGTCACCCTCCTCTGGACACGCTCCTGCTTATCGCTATCCTTCTTGAACTGAGGTGCCCATAACTGGACACAGTATTCCAAATGAGGTCTAACCACTGCAGAATAGAGTGGTACCATTACCTCCCTTGATCTAGACACCATACTCCTATTGATACAACCAAGAATCGCATTGGCTTTCTTGGCTGCTGCATCACACTGCTGATTCATGTTTAGCTTGTGATCTGCCAAGACTCCTAGATCCCTTTCACATGTACTGTGATCCAACCATGTGTCCCCCATCTTATATTTGTGTATTCCATTTTTTCTGCCTAAGTGTAGGACCTTACATTTCTCTCTCTTGAAATTCATTTTGTTAGCTTTGGCCCAGATCTCCAACCTGTCAAGCTCATTTTGAATTCTGATCCTGTCCTCTGGCATATTAGCAACCCCTCCCAATTTGGTGTCATCTGCAAATTTGATCAGCATGCCCTCTACTCCTTCATCTAAGTCAATGATGAAGATGTTGAATAGCACTGGGCCCAGGACAGAACCCTGTGGCACCACACTAGCCATTTCCCTCCAGGATGAAGAGAAGCCATTGGTGAGCACCCTTTGGGTTCGGCTGGTCAACCAGTTACAAATCCACCTAACAGTAGCCCTGTCCAGCCTGCATTTTACTAGTTTCTTTGCAATAATTACAAATAAATTTTACTTGTCAAAATGTTTAGTTCTTGCTACAAATGAAGCTAGGAAGTCCTGAACTGCAAGATACACCTGAACTCTCTCATTTTCCCAATTTATGAGGAGCAGGAAAACTAACAGAAAGAGAAGAAACTATCAACATTATCAGAACAAAGATCACCTCTAGGTGGAATTTAAAAAGTCATCAGTTTTGTATCTATGCTTTCTGATTTTATTTGGGAGATTCCCAGCATTACCAAGCACTTACTAGCAGTACCAAGGACTTTTCATTCCCAGGTCAGTTTAAATTAACCCAGTACTTTCAGAAGTAAAATATATCTGTACTTGCCTTGTATGTTTCTACATTCTTGGAACTAGTCAAAATGGCTGCTGTCAATAAATACATCTATAGTTTCCAGGACACAAATTCAACAGAGACCAAGTGAGGGAAAGAGGAATGCCAGCATTAAAACAAAATGGTCCTAATGCCTAACTAGTGTAACATTGCTAAAGTACTTTAGCACTTCAGCATAACTCCTGGATAATAATAAAAAGGCTCAGTGGATACTGGTGACAATTAATTTCTGAAATGTTAAACAAGACTGGATGTGACAGGTGATCAGTGTGAGGGTAAAGGAAGCAAGGGGAAAAGGAGAGAAACCTGGTGTATATCAAGAAAGAGACTGGATGCAATTCATGAAAAAGGAGGTAAAAACAAAAACAAAGAGAACTGAAAACTCCTCATACTTCCAGAGGCTATTTCCCCTTCTAGAGGTGGCCAAAGACAAGTATTTTGACACTTCTCTATAGAAAGAGCCAGTGTAGCATAGTGGTTTTTTTACTGCATTACGACTTTGGAGACCAGGGTTCAATTCCCTGCTCTGCTCACAGAAACCCATCGGATGACCTTGGGCAAGTCACGCTCTCTCAGCCTCAGAGGAAGGCAATGGCAAACCCCATATGAACAAAACTTGCCAAGAAATTGTCCACCACCGATTTAAAAGGATTTCAAGCAGCAGGACAGAAAACACTGCTGTCCAGAGGCACCAGAAGGCACCTACCAGCCAGAATGGACAGTACTGGGCAGGATGAGCCAATGTTCTAAAGCAGCATTATGTGTTAAATATGGGGCGAGCACCTTTGATCTTCCAAAGTTGCTAGGCCCACAGCTCTCATCAGCCCACTGGTTAGGAATTATGGGAGATTTAATCCAAACACATTCACAGACCACATTTCTGGATTTTACTGCTTCTCATGGCAATTATTCTATCTGTGAACTTTTCTTTTGACTAACATGTAAGTTTGTTACAGTGAAAAGATTCCTTTTTAATTCCTAAATGCATGGCATGAGTAAAATTGATATCCTCCTCTTACAGTCAAAAATAGTTTAGCTGAGAATTCTAAGGCCATTTCCACACTACACTCTTAAAGTGCTATTATTCCACTTTCAAAATCCTGTGGAATTCTGGGGTTTGTAGTTTACTGAGGCCAAAGAGCTCTCTGGCTGAGAATTCTAGAGGCCCCTCCCTAAACTACAAACCCCAGGATTCCATAGGAGGTTGAAAGTGGAATAGCAGCATTATAACAGTGTAGTGTGGAAACAGCCTGATAAATTATTCGATGAAATACACTCATCTAGCTAAATACTATAAAGACCTGCTATTTCAGGAGGACGAGGCAAGTGAACAACGAAATGCCTGCAAAGGGATCCCAATGGCACAACGCAATGGGTTCTCAACAGCTATTGTAATATTTTGTGACTCTCAGAGTGTTACAGATCAGAGATAGAGAAAGAGATAAGCCAGAAAAAACCCAGAAACACAATTCAAACCGCAGTGTGTGCGTGTGGGCAGTGTATGTGTCATTGAATCATAGAAATGTAGAGTTGGAAGAGACCACACAGGCCATCCAGTCCAACCCCCTGCCATGCAGGAACACCCTCAAAGCACTCCCGACAGATGGCCATCCAGCCTCTGCTTAAAAACCTCCAAGGAAGGAGACTCCACTACACTCCGAGGCAGCAGATTCCACTGCCGGACAGCCCTGACTGTCAGGAAGTTCTTCCTGAGGTTCAGGTGGAATCTCCTTTCCTGCAGCTTGAATCCACTGCTCCTTGTCCTGGTCTCTGGAGCAGCAGAAAACAAGCCCTCTCCTTCCTCTGCATGGCATCCCTTCCCGAAATCAAGTTCTTTGGAAATGGTGTTTTTGGACGACAGCTCTCAGAATCCTCCAGCCAGCATGGTGGCTACCGGGGGAAAAAAAGCTTTTTTGGGTTGTGGAAACAAACGTCTTTCAGTTCTACCCAGGCTCATCATAGGGAGGAGACTTCGAGATTCCTCCATTTGGAACTCGTGCGAATGCAGCAGACACAGGCCATTTCCGTACTAGGCGTTTATAGCGCTATTATTCCATTTTCAACATCCTACGGAATCCTGGGGTTTGCCGTTTACTAAACTGCAAACCCCAGGATTCCGTAGGATGGTGAAGGAGGAACAATAGCACTATAACAGCCTCGTGTGGAAATGGCCACAGAACTCGAAAAGCTGTAAGAATCGGGTTTCCTCGGGAAGGGCACGTCCAAGCGAACACACTATTTCCCTGTGTGGCTGTGGAGACAGGCTGATGGAGGCCTAGGACAGAGCCCCTCAAGCGAGGCAAGGAGGCAGCCAGGTTTACCTGCCGCGCCGCTGGTTTCGAAAAGTCAATCACCCCCGTCGGGTCCGAGCCCTCCCACCGTCGATAGAAGCGAAAGAGGCGACGGAAGGCATCCTCCTCGCACGCGGCGGATACCGCCCGCACCGCCATCTTAGCACCCAGCGTGACCTGGCGAGCGCTTGGCGGAAGAGGCCGGACTTCTTTCATATTGGTTAAGCGGCTCACTGAAAGGCCACCGACGGTCGCTTTACTTCGCGGTTTTCAAGATGGCGGCGGGAGGTTCGTCTCGCCGGGTGTTTGAGGTCTTCGTAGCCCGCGTGCCTTGGACCTTGGCGGCAAGTGAGTGCCAGACAGGGAGAATTCATTTCCTTCCGAGAGATACGGGGTAGTATAAGTGGATCCATTGTCACTTTGGGATGGTGTCGACGCCAGCCTCCTGCCGTTGCCCAACCCCTCTGGTTGCAAATATCTTTTTTCCCCTCATTAGGAGCCTTGGAGAAACGGGGAGGGGGGGCTTTTGGGATTTTGGATGGGGAGGAGGTCTTTCTCTCTGAGCGGCGGAGTCCGCATTCTTGTGTGAAGACAGTTGCATCTCTCAGGCCGTTTCCGCACTAGCCTGTTATAGCGCGATGATTCCACTTTCAACCTCCTCTGGAATCCTGGGGTTTGCAGTTTCGGGAGGGGCCTGCCGGCCCCCCCGAAACTGCAAACCCCAGGATTCCAGAGGAGGTTGAAAGTGGAATCATCGCGCTATAACAGGCTAGTGCGGAAATGGCCTCCGTCTACACGCAGGATCTGCTCCGTGATCACGCCCTCTTCACCCAGTTTCTTTCGTTTCGTGATTCCTCGTGGGTATTTTGCCGCAGTTTTTGGCTGGAACGGGTCTACCCAGCAAGAGCCTCACGTTAGAAAGAAGCTGGCAGGGAATGCTTGCGGAAATTGGTTACGGCCGAAAAAACTGCACTTGAAGTTCAGTTCCCTCCCGTAGTTAGGAAATTTACCGGTCGAAGTTACACCAGTCAGCCTCTTAAGGCCTTACCGCACTACATTATTGTAGTGCTATTATTCCACTTTCAAGATCCTATGGGGTCCTAGAGTTTGCAGTTGAGGGAGGGCCATTTAGAATTCTCAGCCAGAGAGAGCTTTGTCCTCGGCAAACTACAAACCCCAGAATTCCACAGGAGGTTGAAAGTGCGATAATAGCGCTATAACAATGTAGTGTGGAAAGGCCGTATGACTGATTGACTTCACAGGATTGTTGTGAGGATAAGGAGGAAGACAGCCATGTAGGCCACTTTGTGTTCATTGAGGGAGAGCTGGGATAAAAGGGTAGCTAATAAGTAAATCTTGTATTAAGATAGCCTAAATGCTTGATATGACAATGCATGCTCACATGGTGATTTGCCCAAAATAATCGTTTGCTTAGCGATTGGAAGGCAAAGATTGTGGAAATAATTGTAACAGAGCTTATTAGGGTGTTGGACTGCAGTTTGGGAAGTTCAGGTACTAAGTCATCGAAATCCCATGACCTTGAATCCGTTTCTCTTTCACCCTGACATATCTCAGAGTTGTTGGGGGTTTAAACCAGAGAGAAGGACAGTCCTGTACACCAATTTGTGATTTGTTGTTGTTGGACGAAAGGTGGGATAGAAGTGTAATAAATTACATAAGAAAGTACATTGAACAGTCTGCACATCTTCACAATGATTTGCCCTAAACATCTCAATTTGCATAGTGATTGCACAAGAATTTGGATACAAGTCACCCCTATCCAGCATGGATAACGACAGGAAAATAAACTGTTTGCTCATTCTTTACACTGATTTTTTTTTCTGTAGAAACATTCATTGTAGGAAATGTGCTATGTTTTTCCTTCTGAGGATACATGGAATGGCATCTTTGCATTGCACCCAAGAGAGATATGTTAAGATACAAAGTTTCTGTTACAAAATCACACATTGTGTTTGCAATTTGAACTTGGGTTTCCTATCTTTTCCAGAAAGGAATAATGTGATTATGTTTGTATTCATTTACATTATTTACAACCACTCTCAGGTTCTAACTTTTCTTCTTCCTTAAATTTGATAGTATTCATAGAGACCCTAAATAGTTGCCCATTTGCCTGTTTAAGGCACTGACCAGCTGTGACATTGTTAAATCTGTATCTAAATATGGTCATGGTTCAACTGGCTGTTGCTGTGTTGTTTGTTGTTGGTGCCTTCAAGTTGTTTCAGACTTATGATGATCCTAAGGTGAATCTATCACAGGGTTACTATTCTTATATGCTACTTGGAGAGCGCGTTAAAGTATTTTTTAGTTGTGTATTTCATCGTGTTAAGACATTTATGAGAAAGTAGGGTACAAGTATAATGAAAAATAAGCACTTGCTTATATCATAATCTATCAGTCTATGGTGGTGGCTATAAATCTAGCAAGTCTTGAGTTTTAGGTATAGGCTAAATTCAGATAAACTGTGTGGAGTACATGATGGCACAGGAATTACATAGCTACAACCACTGTGTAGAGGTCCATGTTAGAATTTATGTAGAAATAAACTGTGTTCAGCTGTTTGTCTTCTGCATAGGCAAATATTTTATAACTGTGAAGAGAAATTCAAGGTGTAGTGGCCTTGATGCTAGTGTCTGCCATCAGTAATCCAGTGAGACCTGCCAATGTTGTCCTGTAAACCAGTAGCTAATCCTGAATAGTTGGGTTTGTTTTAACTGTTTCTGCCCTCCTCTTTTTGCAGATGACATAAGGGAATATTTTGCCCAGTTTGGCATTGTGAAAAAATGCTTACTGCCATTTGTAAGTATTATTACTATTAATTATAGCCAAAAATAAAATATTGTTTAAGAGGAACTTTAGGTGGAATATTTGACTGCTCTGTAGACAGTTATTGTCAGTTATTGTATACTTATTTTTAACATATAACCAGGTTGGCATGGTATTTAGCAAGTCACCATTCCCCCTGCCCTTTTACTGCTCCAAGTAAAGCTAGTTTGTCAACTGTGAAAATTAATATTCCTAGTATAAAGAGTTAGCACATGTTATTTTTATGCAGTTCTGTTGTACTCATCATGTTGCAGTGCAAATTTAGTTATAAATTCAGACTGTGGTTGTTAAAAAAAATAAGATTAATGGGTGACATCCATCATTATGAAGGTGGGCCTCCGTGTATAGAACAGCCCCCTCCAAAGTGTTTCTTAGCCTGTGTAGGTCTGCAGTGTGAAGTAGGAAATTAGTTCACCTCCATGTCCCCCTGAACAGGAAACATTAGCAGCAGATGTTACTTTGATACAACCCAGGTCTTCATACAAAAATAAATCTGAACTGTTAATATAAGTACAGGCATACCTCAAATAACAAAGTCTCTAATAAAGAAGAAGAAAATATTTTTAATCCTCGCCATCTTCTTATTTTCCATCTAACTGGAAGGTTTTTTTTTAAAAAAGCAGCATTGGCTTTGGGAGGATGGTGAAGAAAGGCTGGAGAAACACAGGCTTTTGGTGTTACGTTGCATCTGGGTGTCTGCAGTAAACAATGGAATAAAGCTTGAGCTGGGAAAGAATGAGATTTTGTTGTAGCCAATCATACTGTAGCCTGTGTGCTTGCCTACAGTAGGCATGGTAAACAGCAGCTGCCTCCAGAATCCTTTACTGAGTAAACATGAACAGAAAAACAGGGAGAAGTGAGGAGATTGGACAAGCCTCTCTCACTAGTTCCTCACAGCATGTTAAAAAAACTATAGGCATACAAATTTGGTCACCAAAATGGAAATCAAAAGAAAAGTGGAAGCTAGGGGAAGTGTCATCTCTGGCTGCATTTTGGAAGAAGCTTTCAAATGGGTTCAAGAAGGTTCAAAATGTTTTTCTTTACTTATGCAATGCTTACCTGATCTATGTGTTTCATTTCACATGTACATATTGTTAGTTTTGAAAAGTTTACTAAAACATGTTTAACTGCTCTTTTTTGTGGTGCAGGGCCCTATCCCTATTCTTTCCATGCTAATGCTGCCTCTGGTACCAAATTTTCTGTTAAAGAAGTAATATCCATGAATACATCTACTTTGTTAACTGAAGTATACCTATAACTGAACACTTAGTATATGGTCCTCTGTATATACATTGTTTTTTTAAAAAAAATATATCTGAGAATTGGCACAGTCTGAAAACAAGATTGAAATCACAAACCAATCTAGTTTCTGTACCATCATCTGCTTTGATTTAGAAGTCAGATTGTTCTAACCTCATATTAAACTGTTCCTTCATATGATCTTTTGACTTAAGTTTTTTCTTCTGCTGTGTCTACAACTGAAAGCATTTTCATAACTATTACCAGCATTTTGCCCAAATCTAGTTCTGCCAGGAAATTCTTAGTCCTACAGAATAAGGCAACTGGTAAGCTTCTACCAGATTAGTTATTGGAGTCACAAATGAACCAAACAAGAAGTCTGTTTGGGAGAGAGTATTTGATTCAACAGTTTAAACACTAAATTTATATTCAAAACTTTTTGGACAATACTATTGTGTCAAATTAATTACAATGTAAGTGGCAGAAGGTAATTTTCTGCCCCTTGACCATGCCATGAGCTGCACCAGTGAGTGCACTGAAATGCTTAAGTTTCCATCCGTTTCTCCTCTTTAAAAGGGTGACTGGAAGTGGCACTGCATCACCTCCTGTTTCCATTTGGAGGGCTGAGAAATTTTCTACATGTTTGCATGCATTTAAGCTTTTTGGGCAAAAGTGACCCAAAAATAGTGTTTTAAAAATTTGAATGGGGAGATGTCACCTAAGGACCACGCTTTCCCTACCTACAGCAGGTGCAAGTGGATGATCTATCATTTAAGTAGCCCCTGGCCATAGTTATAGAATCCATAAAGTTTAAATATTGGTATCTATCAAACAAGTGAATCGATTAATGTAAAATGTCTTGGCAACAGGATAAAGAAACGGGATTCCATAAAGGTTTTTGCTGGGTTGGATTTTCTACAGAAGAAGGTCTCAAAAATGCCTTGCAGAAGGACTCTCATATTCTAGAAGGAGTTAAGGTAAGAGGTTTGGTACTCTAGATACTAAGTTATTCTTTTTGAATCAGCAGTTCACTTCAATGAATTTGCGTCAGCAGGACAAGAGTGGGCTGGATAGCACGGCTGTTGTTCATATGAAATAGTCTTCCACAACTTGTATCTGAAACTTTGATTTTTTTTTTCTTTTAGAGCATTCAAAAATACAGCTTTTTTGTTGAAAAAAAAAATGGTAGAATTAAAAGATTTCATCATATTGTATGTGCAGGTCAGCTTAAATTATTTTTGAATCTCTGCCTCAAAAGTAGCAACTTCAATGTAGAGGACAGCTTTTTAAGCATTTAAATTAAATCCTGTAATGGGAATCTGCATTCATAAACCTATTACATATTCCTTAGGCTAAATCAAATAATTCATTAAGGGTCTGAAATAAATCTTTAACTTGCAGAAAGTGATTTATGAAGAATTCATTTTGACCTGAACAGAACATTGATTCCGAAGTGATCTGATTTTTAAGCTTAAAATTGTAATAGATTCAAATGGTTATTGTTTCTACTATCTTGTAACCAATTATGTCTATTAAATCTTTCAGCTTGACGTTAAACACCAAAGAAGTAGAAGTTTTCCAGGCCAACGTTCAGAACAAAGAATTGCTGACCTCAGTTAAAGGAAGGAGACTTTTATTTTTCTGCCATGTAAAGAAACAAAAATAAACTTGGATATGTATTCATCTCAATTAAAGGAATCCAGCTGTTTCTATAAGCTTAATTATACAATCACAGCAGAGCAACTAAAACACAATACCCTTCCCCCCTTTCACATACAACTCAGCAGAAGCAGGGCACATTATGTACATGGGGAGTACTATCAATTGGAATAAGCAGCTTTGACTAAAGAACAGGGTACCTCAAGCAGCATATTCCAAACATAACACAGGAGAACAGAGCTCAACCTGTCAAAAAAAAAGGAGAATGGCACAGCTAGATCTCAAAACATAGAACCTATATAATGCAGTGGTCCAATTCTCCCTTTTCTCTTGGTTCTGTGGATAAAACTGACTTGTTAGACTCATCACGCATTGTATCCAGCACACAGGAGCTACCAGTTGATTAAGACAGCCCCTGGTAGGATAGTTGTGACTGTTCAAGGTCAAAGTAGTGAATTCAGTATCACTACCCAGAGACTAAACAGTTCCTTACTCTTTCCTTCTCTTCTTGCCTTCATGCTCATGTTCTTTAGGGCGGCTACTGTCAGAAGGCCTTTTTGAGCCCCCGTGCTGTTTGGCTTCCTCCAAGAATTTGTCCAAACCGAAAGGATCCTCTTCAAACTGAACTGGTCCTTCTCGGCCTCTTTGTCTGCGATCTGAGCCAGAAAATTCTTTATCAGGAACAAACCTGTGAGAGACAAGAAGACATCAGAAGATTCAGTATAATAGTTACAAACACAGTCTCTAAATCTTCTGTTTTAACATATGGCTTCATACCTGTTTGTAGTTTTTATTCGTGCCTCCAGATCATCTCCATACATGTCCTTATCCACATTTTTACTAGGCCTGTAGATATTTTGGGCCATGTCTTTCCCACTTCTCCAGGGTTGGTCATAAACATTGTAAATTTCATCTTCTCCTCCAGCAAAGCCACTGTCCATACCCTATCAAAATACAAAAGCATTCCATATTATTAGGATACTAGCCTGAACAAGTTCTTTATGAATTAACATTATTACACTGAACACCAACGCTTGGATTCCATCCTGAGAGAAAGGCAGGGTATAAATTTAATTAAAAAATAATTAAATGGGCTATAGTTGAATCAGAAATAGTATACTTGCTAGGATTATAGAACCTTTCTATAAAGCAGGACTGGCTAACAGCAATATGTGAGCTTTTTTAACCCTGCCTCCTTTAATTCAGAACATTTCACACTACCATTAACAAGAAAAAAAACTGCAAAGAGGCCTTGAGTCTTAATGTAGGAATTGTGTTAACACTTGCACAGGGCCCAGTGGAACACTGCTGCCTCCAGTACTTACCATTGGCCTAACACTGACTAAAACCTCTTACCTTCCAGACTTGGATGTAGATTTGATCACATAATTTGTTACTGTGAATCTTCAAGTCATTTCCAACATACGGCAATCCTAAGGTGAACCTATTACAGGGTTTTCTTGGCAAGACTTGTACAGTGGGGGTTTGTCTTTGCCTTCCTCTGAGGCTGAGAGAGTATAAGTATGTCCAAGGTCACCCAGTGGGTTTCCATGGCTGAGCGGGGGATTCAAACCCTGCTCTCCAGAATTATACTCCCAACGCTAAAACCACTACACTGTGCTGCCTCTATAGGGGCTAACTTCATTCCCTCTGCAATGTAACTAACTTTTTTAGTGACTTGGCTAATACAGAAGCATTCAACTGCTGTTTTTTTCCTGCGTCTTGTGCTCCTGCCTCTTACTAAATTATAGCTGCTGATATGGTAAAGTTTTACACTGTTTTATACCAGAGGTCAGCATGTCATAGCATGCAGTTGTTTAAGTTACTAAAAGCAATTATTTCAATTCCAGAGAAACAAGGAAAGAAAATTATTTTAAAAGCCTATTATATCAGCAACTAGATAAATCTTTGGCTGTAGAACTATACCAATTGCTTTTTAAAAGTAACTTTGTAAAGCTCTGGCCTCCACCACAGTGGTATCTCAAGGCACTCCATTATTGCTCTATTGTTAAGTAAAAGTGCTCCACTTTGAAACACTATTATAGTATGTACGGAACTTGTAATCAGTGACAGGAATTCTTTAGGACACTGAAAGTTATGTTTCCTTCCTTCTCATCCATCCATTCATCCATCCATAAATAAAAGTGGCTTACTCTGTTTTTAATTACATATGCTTAATGCATGTGATAGCTGAAAGGAGTGGCAAGGGGGAAGCTGTTAACTATCAACAAACACAGTTTGCTTCATTTCATCTGTGTCCTGGAATGGAGTCTTCCATAGTGTGATGTGGTTAGTTTGCTAAGAACCAAAACTGCCTGAGGATGAGGATCTGATTCCCACCTCGATGTTACTTCCTGCATCTGAGTACATTTCTCAACATACACTGCTAAAATTTTTGTCATTTGCTACTTGTATAATCTGATCCTACAAATGTTAACTTATTACAGTTAATGAGAATTAGACATTGGGTTAAACTTCAGCTGTTAAAATCTGTACAGATTGATTTCATTTTAAACTATAAACTCGCTGTAGAATTAAATACAGGCTGTTCAGTTTGGGGCTTGTGCCATTTTTAAAAAAAGTTTATATCTAAAAGCAGAGATTGTTCGCAATTTTTTTCCCTTCAATGTAGCTCCATATAGTGATTGAAGGAGTTGCTTACCTTACTTTGGTTAAAGAGCCTCTGATCATACTGGACCTCATTGGATGTCCGAGCGTTAGGAACACCTAAGGCAATGACTTCACTAATGTCTCTGTTCTCATTCCTTTGCAGCTTTGACCTGGATAAACAGTTCTGTATATTAGTTTTGTTGTTCTGTGCCTTCAAGTAGCTTCTGACTTATGGTGACCCTAAGGCAAAGTTAGCACGGGGTTTTCTTGGCAAGATTTGTTCAGAGGCAGTTAGGTTTCATTAATACATGTACATGAAATAAGCTGAAATGTTTACTTTTGATTCGTTCATATTGTGAATAGGAAAAAAGTATTTTGAATTTGTCTTTGGTGAGCTATACTGCAGGGTTGCAGAGTTGCTAGATCCAAAGAATTTCACAAATCACACAACAGATAATTTCAACTGTTCCTCAAGAAGATAGCCTCCCTATCCCATGCTAAGCTGCTTCTGAAATGCTCAAACATAGTTTGCTATATAAGAGAGGGGCACATGATTTTTCAGAAATTGCACTAACTTATTTTCTTAGGTTCATGGAATGAGTTTCACATTTCTGGCTTTCATTTTTAGGCAAGTGATCTCATTTAAATACAGAGAAAGACAAACAGAAATTTATTGTGAAATGAATTGCCCAAGTGGGTTCAATCCTGTAGTGCAAAATAACTTGGGGCCACATGATCAGGCGTTGTGGGATATTTTCATAGTTACAATATAAACTATTTAGTTGTAAACCAACTTCTATTAATTGCTCAAGCAACTAGTGGACAAGGATAACTGCTTATGAAATGAATGCCTTATTAGGAATCTAATTTAAATTCTTTTAAATTGGCCTCCGTCATAGAGTACATTAAATATCAATTTGTCTTGCAAATAAAAAAAGATACTTTTAAAAATCAACATACTGGTAGTTCTTTGAATTTGCAGAAGACAGATTGGCATGAACAGTGAATAAAGAGTGGGCTAGGGAAACAGGCTATATGACAGAATGGGAGAGGAGAACCTGTCATGTTCAAGTAGCAGCTCTTTAGCCAGGCATTATTCCTGCAATAAGTTGTTATGTAATGACACTTTATACTGCTTTCTCAAGTGTCACTCTCCCTTTTCATTATAGTAAGTTTAATTTCTTTTGAGCACAAATATTTCTAGAATTCAGTTGTTGTGTGGGCAATGTGATGTGGACCCTCCTTTCTGATGGGTAAACGAGGAATCAATAGTAAATAGAACTTTTGTCTCCATGCCTCATTTGAAGGTTTCTTCCTCAAAATATACCACAGGAAGTACAGAAAACAATGTATTCACGCATGAGGACTGGCATTCTCCGAAGGCAGACTGCTATCAGTTTCTTAGAAGCATGCCACAGTTTACTTTTGAGGAAGTCACTGTACAACAAAAATGAAGGTTACTGGAGCAGCTATATTATGGCTAATATGAATATTAGTCTGCAACTATTCCCATTTCTTTGTCTAGGGTTAAGTGCCGGCTGTATATGAGTTGAATGATGCTACCTTTTGTCAGGTGCTGCTCTGGAAAGATTCCGGTCATGCTGTCTCTCTTTTCTTCTGTCATGTCTAATTTCATCACGTTCTCTAGCTTCTCCATCCTCTACAAGTACATTTGAGATTCAAAACAATACATAGCCATCATTATATGCATTGTTTATTCAAGTAATCACAACAGGAAACTGGACTAAATATTCAGAAAATGAGGGGGCTAACATTTTCACACCTGAGATGGTTAAACTATGTATTCCTTTCTTGGCCCAGAAACTTTAGAGGAACCTGAAATGTTTACTAAAGATTATGTTTCACAAAATGATATTTATAAAGGCTGAAATCTCATGCATACTTATTTGTAAGTGAATTGCATGGAACTTGCTTCAACAGAATCATGCATATGATTGGGCTACAAGTTCTGTGAAGAGCACCACATATGCAGTTATAATGAAACTAACAAATGAAGTTGTCCTCCAGTTTGTAAAGCCAATCTGAATCCCATCTCAGGACAAAGGTGGGATATATATTCAATAAATAAAACAAAACAAATACTACAAATACTCCTGAAAATTTCACTGAACTAGTTCCTGGTTCTGTCCTGTACAATCCCCCTGAATATTTTATGTCAACAGGAACACAGGGAAGCAGTACCTTTCTCCACATGTGTTTTGATCCCAGCTCTTCGCTCCCTGGCCTTTTGTGCCATTTCTCTGAGTTTCTCTTCATGTTTTTCTTTTTCTTTCTGTGCCATTTTCCGCTCCACTTGGGCTCGCATCTCTACAGCTTCACGAGCCTGTACAAATTAAAGAAGAGCAACTATAAGGACACCTATTTTGCACTTTCAAGATAACGAACATGTGCAACCAATAATCTGTAGCCCTAAAATGTTTTTGGCTAAGCAAGAAACTGGACAACAACAAAGTACGGCATTAGAGTCCTTGCAACATGATTATTACAGCGTTCTGTTTTAAAGTTATTATCCAAAAATTCCAGTGTTTCTCAGATTTGTTTCATGGGAAAAGGTACTCCAAAAGATGGACAGTGGAGAACAAACTATGGCCTGACCTTTCTGTCAGCGATGTAGAGAGCCTCAGCCAACTTGGCAAAGTTTTCATTGATGTGCACTGTCTGCAGTCCTCTGCCATCTGCAGCCAGACGTTTGTCCAATGGAATTGTGTAACCCTGGAGTGAAGACAGACAAGACAGTTAATGACTGGGAAGACACATGGTCTACTAAAAAAACTGTTACAAATCATTACTTCCCATTAGAATGTTCCTGTAAACTTGTTTTCTGCATAGCTAAACAAGAAAATGCGTTAATTTTAGCTAATAGTTTTTGACAGATTAAGAAAAACTTGACTACCATACTAACACCACGATCTTTTTGTAAAACACAGCAAGGTTCTGTTAGTGGAATTAACTACAGTGTTGATCTTTTCAGTTTCAAACCATCTTGCTTGATTTTATTCTTACAATACATAGACCTTTTTCCCTAGTTCTCTCTTACTAGAGAAATCAAAATAAGGAAGATTCTTTCCCTGGAATCACAACATGTGTCCCTTCTCCATTTGTCTGCTCAAATGTTAACAGCCTCAGCTTCCTCTCTTCTTTTAAACTTCAGGGTCTGTTGCTGTCAACACTCAGGCTCTAACTGGCAACTTCTGGATTCTTCCTTTTTGATCATCTTTTACCAGCTGATCTTTCTTGAACAATTGCTCTCAACTGACTGACTAGATTGAAAGTTATGGTCCTATATACTTGCGAGTCAAAAGCCTTAAGCTAATCAGATACTTATCGAGTTGACTTTCATGTTCACCTTACAACCAAATTTTACCAATATGAGTTCCCTTCACTGAGTATGTAAGTTGGAATTTCTCTCATATTCAACAAAAGCAAAAGCACAGCTTAACGTTTGTTAGTCTGCCAGTCTGATCTGTAAATACTGTAACTGGTCTAAGTTGCAGATGTGATACAATATTCACAGTTTACAATTCTAGTAGATAGATTTTTTTTTTTAAAAAGACCTCACCCACAACACAGTTTTTTTGCACATCTTATAAGGATTGTGGCTAAGATGAGAAGTGAATCCAGTTCTTCTGGTCCAAGTCCAACGTTTAAAATGACTAGAACAGAGAAGTGCAAGCAGACCTATAGTTTTTTCCTTAAGGTTCAAGACCATCATGATAAAATGATTTTATACTTGTAACCACAGTAGTATTATGGGAATTATAAGCACTTTCTTCTATCTAGCCACATTTAAACACTGAAGATGGCAATGCAGTTTCTATCATAGTCTTGACTGTTTATGATTTTGGTAATCCCAGCATGCAAGGGGAAAGAGTGTCAAACCTTATTACTACAACCATTATGAAACAGCTAGTTTACTGAGATATTGAAGCTTTAAAGTAACATTCAGAGTGCAGACACTGTTTTAGTTTCCCAGCAGGATGCAACACTAAATCTTTTCATTTTTCCAGTTTGAAACACAAGGAGAAATTACCTTTGCATTTTTCCAGTTTGAAATACAAGGAGGAATTTTCCACTCCTGTTGCTCCTTTACGGTCATCTGCACAGAGAAGAGATAAAGAGATTTTTAGATTTTTATCAGTGGGCAGAGGATTCATTCCCATTCAGAAATACAGCTGCTGACTAATCATGAAATATAAAGAAATATAAATAAAAACAGAAATGTGAACAGAATATATAGCAATTTTTTCCCCTAGCAACTGTCATGTTCTGTTCTCAGCAATTCAGAATACAACCACTGCATTTTAAACTCTCTAGATTACATTCTTCTGAGGAACTCTTGGATCTGTGGGGCATCAGTTGACCCAAGCCAATTCAAGTTGCAAAACCAGGAACTTCCATCCAACATCCCTTCCTGATGAGTTTACATGAAGTTTATTTTTGGGCTCTGAAAGGAGCAACCTAAATTCCACCACATTGCCCAAATATCTAACAAAACAAACAAGGTTTATCATGCCAAGGTCACCACATCTTTTTCAATATGACAAGCAGAACTATACATGGCATTCCCAGTGCGGTTGCACCACAGATTTTTATAATGGCATGACAGTACTGGCAATTGTTCGCTCCCTTTCTAATGATTATTAGCACAAATCTCTTCCGCAATAGCTGCCGCATACTGGGTTGGCCTTTTCTTTGGACTTTTCACTATAACTCCAAGATCCCTTTCTTGATTCGTCACTGCTAGCTTAAACCTGTTTAAAACTTGATTAGTCACTGCTAGCTTAAACCTGCTTAAAAGTAGCTTAAAACTGGAGGTTTTTAAGCAGAGGCTGGATGCCCATCTGTTGGGAGTGCTTTGAAGGTGTTCCTGCATGGCAGGGGAGTGGACTTGATGGCCCCTGTGGTCTCTTCCAACTCTACATTTCTATGATTTTATACCTCACCCTATTACATGAAGTAAGGATCTTCTCTTCTTGTCAGGTTTTCACTTATGCTGAATTGTGTTTTCTATTTTGTTGCCCTTTCATTCAGTCTGAAGAGGCCATTTTGCAGATCTTCACAATCCATTTTAATTTTCAGCAACAGGAATTATTTGGTATCATACACATCAGTGATTACACCAATTCCAGATCATTTATAAACAAGCTAAAAGCACTGCTGTGAAACAATTTCTTGAGGAGCCACCTCACTTACTGCAATATGAGAACTTCTGTAACAGTGCAAACTCCAAGTGGAGTCATGTTAGGTTCCAAGAATGAAGGGAAATCCACCCAAAGTATGTCAACATTACATTTTATTAGCTTGAAATCCTTTTCTCTAGTTATGTTAATCTGTGACTTCCTGGAGGGCTAAAGAAAAATGGTTACTCCTGAACGATCCTCTGATGGCTCATGTAGCACAAACCTAAATATTCCAATGCTGTGGATCAGAACTAAAAAAAGGCAAGAAGATAACTGCAAAATCATTACCTTTCTGCTAGGAGAGTGCATTACAGGAGCTGGAGGAGATGGTGGCCCACGAGGAATTTTCTTATTAATCCTAATATGTAAAAATCATTGCATAATTAGGATTTTAAGTTCTCTGTCCCCCAACTCTCCATGACATACGCACTACTGACTTCAGAAACTCACTTAAATCTTGGTGGTTCCATTGGGTCCTTTTGCATCTCCACCATTCGAATAACTCTCTGTTTTGCACCAGAGTTGAAGGCGACACCCTGCTGTGACGGGGTATATCTGGAAATGAAAACAAGATATTTAACTATCAACCAAAGTACAGAACCTTTTCCCACACGGAATGTAATTTTCCGTATATGGTTTTGCCAGCATTTCCATTTTTCCTTAAAAGTATGAGCACCTTGAACAGTAGGACAAAGTGACTGTGCTTTTGAAATGTGCACACACTGACTAGGGAGCTCTGTTCCAACCACAAGACAGAACCTGATGTTCCAGCTCCTATCGAATGTTATGGGTTGGATAATAAAAATGTATTTTCAGCTGGATGCTCTGTATCTCAAACCCAAGCTTCACTGACATAATGGTGCTATTCACAGTTCATGGACCCATAAAGACCATCATATATTTGTCAAGAAAATGTTCATTACCAGAAACTAGCAAAGCAGAAAACACATATAGCCATACAGTTTACTCTGCACAGCCAAGTACACCATGTTCTCTGTAATAAGGCTAATATCACATTTCATTAAACAGCATTAAGGTCTCAACATTCTCATGTAACTGCTTGTACCCTCAGATAATCATTGTTTTACACTCACAAAACGGCCTTATATTAAACTTTGTATGCATAAAGATTTAAACAATCTAAAAGTATTGAATACCGGATGTATTGAGCTGGAGCTAGTTTATCTGCTGCTCGCACTGGCATGGCTGCTGCAATTTTCTGGGAGACAGACTTTTCCAAGGCTGCCCGGGTCTTTTCTGTAAGCTACAATCAGAAATATTAAATTAAGCATTTGGGGGAAACATGCACATCGCTCCAATAGTTATGTACATCACTGACTACAATACCTCTCTGACAGCTTCCTCATCAGGTCTTTGAAGTTCAGGGTCATCCACATTCATAACTTCTTTTGGAATCAGGTCTGTGTATTTGCTGTAAATCACCTGAAACAATGACAACAACATTCATCATGTGGGAATACAGTAAATAAAAGCAAAAACGACAGTTTTCTGGATCTTAAAAAAAAGAATTAGATGAGCTTCCCAAAACAGAACAGGTAACTGTCAAAAAATTTTTAACTGCCAGCTCCACATAAGACTAAAACAAAATCCATGACTCTAGAATTTATCCTGAGATGATCAGATACTTGGAATTCTTTCATTCTGAGTTACAGGGATGTTTTGCTGATCTATGCTAGAACAGGTAATGCGTAGTGTTTTAGGTGCTTTGCTGAATTATTGAGTGTACCATGATTAAAACTATCTTCCAAGTTTCTAATCTCATAGTGAGACCAGCACTCTCTCTGGAGTTACCTGAAACCTCAAATGTCCTATTGAGAGCTGAAACAGTATTCCTTGCTGCAAAGAGCAGTCTCATTTATAGACTTTCATCCAGTTTTCATAGTGTCTGTCAAATCTGTATAGGAGCAAAATGGAGCTGAATGATACTTCATGTAAACAGTATATATATGAATAACTTAGATTTTTAACTACTACAAGGGGCTAAATAGTTCTTTTCCAAAGCACAGTCTCTTCAGCTTCAAGAATTACTGGTCTTTTTTTCCACTTGGCAGCCAGATGGGTTTTTCTGCCACTCAACACTGTTCACGACTACACCAGCAGTCAATGTTTACAGGCTTCAGTTTACAACACCACAGCTTAATAAAACAGGAGTGAATTCATGAATTTCTATATATACCTTGAAGGTTTGGGAAATATCAAAATATGTTAAAGTCTTTTTTTAAACACATAATAAAAGTTATAACACTGTATTACAATAAACAATGTACATCACACCTATTTCAAATGTTATTCATTTTGGTTTAATCAAACATTAAGATACGATAACTGAAAATGACCTACGACACCTTCCTCAAATAGTAAAAATAAAGCCTCCACAGTTTAAATAGGCTTACCCTGTTATAACTTTGCCTTAATGGGACCTTCTTCCATTGACACTGGAAGGGTGCAGGGCATTTTGACATTTATCAGTTCCTACTTCCTCTTAAGTGCCCCCATTTTCATGATAGTTGGTTACCTCCCGGGAAAAGAATGAAATATAATGCACACATGTGCAGTAGGTGGGAAGATGAATGAAACTGTGTGCTTTTAATTGGCTATAATGCATAGGTCCAAGAATTCTATCCTTAAAGGCCAGCAAAAATAATTTTAAATAAAGTTAATCTGTACCTTCAAAAAAGAGGATTTAAAACATTTTTGGTATAAAGAGAATTAAAAGTGTTCTAGCAAAATCACAGTAATTCTTGCTAAACTGAAAAAAACCTAAAACTAAAAACACATCAACATTTCTTCTATTAGAGGAGTAATGACTAGACAACGTAATGACTCTAGCTCAAAGTATTTTCACAGAGGCCTGTGGCATCTTCATATAAAAACTGGAAAAATAATAGCAAAGTCTTATCCAGTTAATATTCTTTCTACTTTCCAAGCAGCAAATATGAAGTACATTAGTTAACAACCCTTAGAAGCTGATCTGCAAGTAATTTAACCCCTAAATTGTAACAAGAAAAAATAGCAGTGAACCTCAAAGTTAAATATTTTCGCTTGCCTCTTCCACAACATGTCAAAAGCTTTCAGTCCTATTTTATCTCAAGCACAGTTTCCTGTGCCATAAAAATATGTGGTTATTATGAAAGAATATTAATGAAAAGAAACCAATTTCAGACTGTAGTTTACAAAGCAGACTAGTTTCCATGGTCATACTCACAATTAACTACAGCTTACTAAATTAACATTGCACACTAAGCTGTTAAATCTAACATTTAATCAAATGATTAAACCTAAATGTTACTATGCTGGCTAGGGATGGCTGTAGTAAAATCATTTGCAACAGCCCATGGATACCTAATAGATGCTGAAAGCAATTTACGTGAACCTAATTTTGGCAGAACAGGAAAAAGTATAGGCAATAATGAGAGAGCCAGCATGGTGTAGCGGTTTGAGAATTGGACTATGGATTCTGGAGACCAGAATTTCACTTGGTCATGAAAACCAAGTGAGTGACCTTGGGCACATCACATTCTCTCAGTCCCAGAAAAAGGCAAAGACAAACCACTTCTGAATAAATCTTGCCAAGAAAACCCCATGATAGGTTCACCTTACGGTTGCCCTAAGCTGGAAACAACTTGAAAGCACACAACACCACAAGCAGTATTGGCATCTCCCAGGATCCAATAAAATCACACACATTTTTCTTTGTGGTCCTGTGGCACTCTAACTAAGGAACCTCTCTCAGACCATTGTGTCATAGTTTTGGTAGCTGCTTGGTTAGGCAGCAAAACTAAACAAATATATACAGACTGAATGCTTTGAATACTAAGGAGACACTGCAAGGCCTAAAGTCCCTCTCCATTCGCAAAAAAATATTTTTAAAGTATGCTGATAAAAACAAATAACCACCATGACAAATGAAATCCTCTTGAATTTGGAATTAGGTTGTGCTATTTATTGAAACAGATTGTTCAACACTACTGAAGGGGGTAACAATTGCCCAAAAGAGATTATTCTGAGTAGTAACTCTCAATCTTTATGGCACTTGCACAGCTATAAAAACAGACCTGCAGCCCAAAAAATAATTTTGCACAAGAGCCATTTAGCAATTCTCATCCAAGTATTCCAAAATTAACAGTCCCTTAAATGAGTATCAACAGAACCACATTTCATAAAGCCAAGTGAAGGACATCTGAAGAGCAATATTTCTTCATGGTAATTAATTATAAAAGCACCAAGATTCTCAAACCATGAAGAACCAAGCTCACTCAACGAGCTGGAATATCTTGTTAAATATCTTGCATTAAAATAAGTAAACTCCAAAAAAGGTAAAGGCACAATTTATTATCTGCTATACATAAGAAAAGTTGCATAAATGGGGTGCAATATTGCTAGTAATAACTGGGTTGCAATTAGACATTTGCCTGTTTACCAGCAGGGAGCAAGAACTGTCTCAAAGCAGCTAGCTATGTACTGCCTGTTGAAGTCCTTTTAAAGATAGCACTGTATGAAAGTGGCTGCTCAAAGGATTCTGTTTCTGCCTTCCAGCCTCAGAACACATTCTAATACATGAAACACAACTTATGTTTGTTATCCACATACATAGAGCAAACGCTGAGTATGCTCTTCCTTCTCTCAGGAGAAACAGTCTCCTCCACTGAAGAAAAGAGGAAGGGCAGTAGTATTATTTTGTGTGTGTGTGTGTGTGTGTTGAAAGACATGACAAGATCACATTTAAGAACTCTGGCAACACTAGAATAATTAATCCCAAGTCCTCAATACTTTTCACTCTCACTTTTGAATTTCACAGTGACTAACACAGAACTGACGATTTTTGCTTGTGTTTTTTTTTGCTCACTGAAATTAAACATCCAATTTGCCACTTCTCTTGGTGACTCAGGCAAGTACACAAACTTCAACCTACACAGATATAAGAGAGCTGCATATACGTGGTGTTCTCCTGCCCTCAAAAATTCTACATGGCTTTTAAGGGAGAAGCTGAGCTGCACAGCTCAAGAGCCAGTGGTAGGTTAGCCACTTTTATATCTGGATGCTGGTACACTTGAATCTCCCTTATGCTTTAAGACTACTGGATTAAGGTAGAATATACATGTGCATGGTGGATAATATAGTAGCTTTGAACACCACTGTTGCTAGGTTTCTGCATTCAAGTGGCAAAGGATCTTCTCATGTAATTAGCTTCCTGTTCTTGAATGAAATATATCATCAACAACAAACTCTTCTACTTTTAGTGTCAACGAAATAGCAGTAGAGTGAGCAAGCAACCAACCAACCAGAGAAGTCTGGTGAACACAAACCACTTTAGTAATTAGATCCCAGACTGAATAGTATCATCTATCCCTTAATCATTTGAGGAAACACTCTTTTAAGTTCTGGTATACTGATACTAACAAATGAGATGACAGAATTCTGAGAAGACAGAATTGACTGCATCATTTTGAACTATTGAAAGAAGTCGTTTGTGTGCTACTACCCTGGTGAGACACAGTGGTGAAGTGGTGCACACAAACTGCTCTTACATCCTAATGCATGCATATATCAGGCCTTAATGATTTTGACTCTGCACCCATATGTCTAGTCATTCCTTTGTGATAAGAAGACACTATGAATACACTCTTGTATTATTTCTTAATAGTGTAGCAATTCAGAAAAGTAGTTTGACGTATATTAAATACTAATTTCAGACTTCAGTGCCGCACTAGTGGAATTATAGGCACCAAACATTTGCCCTAAAACATCTGCTAAATAAATAGTAAAATAAACCAAATAATACAATTTCCTTATGTATGTTCCACAGAAAAGCACTCAAGAATTCTATTACCTTGTCTTTTGACTGTCCCTGCCGAGCTATAGCATCGTATTTTATTTTTCCTTCTGCATCGACTTGAACAGCTAACGCGTTGGACATTTTCTTTTTTCGGCCCATGTCCAGAGGATATTGGGCAACATGGATTTCTGGAAAAGCACCTCCATCTCCAAAATCCTATAGAGAAACAAAAGCAGAAATGATCAAGGTATGGGCAAGGGAGGGAAAAAGCAGTGTAATTAGTATTGTAATGTTCATTCAAATGTATTAAGTTATGTCTGGGATCTGGTATTATCTGATATACTTTTGGCATACCCCAACCTGGGTACAATACCACAACTTCGGATCTCCTCTCAATTAGCCTTACTCCCTCCCCGACTCCCTAACAAAATGCTGGTGAAATCCCATTAGGTGTCTTATCATGACATATAAGAGGCTCTTTACCAAGAAATGCAAGGGATGATCTGCTTAAGTGTAAGAAATAACTGGACTGTTTGTCAGTTTTTAAGCTATGATACAAAACTAAGGGTATGATTCTAAAAAAATTTACTCCATCAAATTTGCAAGCACTGGACTAATACTTGAGAAATCACACTTCAGAATACGGTCCTCATGAAGTAACTATAAATCTCACATTTCCAGAATGCTTAGCAAAGTATTTTTAAGCACGTCCCCCGCCCTCCAAAATCTGATTTTTAACTTCATACACTCCAAAACCACAAACTATGTCACAAAACCAGCATTCAATGCAGTAACTGGTTCAAATGAGATTGAGTGGAAATACCTTGCAAGGGCAAATTAATAATGAAAAATTAGTTAAAAGAGCTAGGAAAGCTATATAGATCAAAATACATCAAGATACTAATGCAGATAAAAATCCAGATACCAGTGGTTGTTCGATTAAAAGAAGTAAATATTTAAATGGAATATCTGAGAAGATATGATGTTATCATTTGTTTCTGCCTATGAGACTGTTGCCTTGCATTATGCTCTTCAAAAAGTACTACAATGCAGGATGCCCAGTTTTCACCATGCTTCCCTAAACCCCACAAAAAGTTGTTCCCAGGGCTGGGAAACCCTTCCAACCAGCATTGGATACAGCAAAAAGGAGCAACAATAAATAAGGAAGACTGGTGAACCCCAGGTACCTCACCTTGCATAAGCAGCAGCATTTCTTGCTAGCAAAAAGCCACCATAAACTACTACATAGTAACAAATATGAGAAGAAAAATGAGGCAAGCAGTAAGAAGCATAAAAAGCACAGTAAAAAATGACAGTTGTTTCCACCATCAACGTTGAGAAGGAAAAATGGAATTGAACTAGATATGCCTCCTGAAAACAGGCATTTCAAAATGTCAGTTTGTTTTTGTTTACTTTTGTGCCAAAGTACACATCTTTTATACTTTGCTGAATATCTTGTGTTCATCAAATGATAACAAAACCAATTAAATTCATTTCAAATGCAGGTTGAATTCCATTTTAACTCCATTTCCACAAAATGTGAAAAGTCAAAGGTAGGTGAGGGGATATTTCTCTGACACACTATATAAAGTGATAGGTATATTGGAAACACCTATCAAAACCCTTGCAAAAATTAGTAAGATTACAGATATAGCTGTACCACTTTCAGATCAGCTTGGCCAGGATCCTCTTAATACAAACCAAATGTATAATATTCCATTATGTGAGCAGTGGTACTTTTCCCACATGGGCCATAGGAGACAGCAGGAGAGAAAGCTATCAGGTTGAAGCTGCCTGTTTCTTCAATTCATGGCTTGCAGGAGGGGTCTTTGGAGACAAGATACTTCTGAAGGAGTGGCTTGGTGTTTGTGCTACAGGACACAATTGTTTTCCAGCGCCTACCTCTCCCAGAGCTTCCTTGGCTCTTGGGATTGTCACTCTATCCATGGAATCCATGCAATGGGGAAACAGGCAGTTTCAAACTGGCAGCCTTCTCTCCTGCTACTGTCACCTTTTAATTCCTATCCATGTTACCATTACGACCACAGTCTTTTTTACTCTGTTGTCACTTGATTTATTGATGGCATAGCTACACCAATGAAGCCAGCAGAATTGTAGCCTTTGGGAGAAAATGAGCAAACTTTCTTCCTGCTCCTTGCAACAAGCCAGCCAGTAGCTTGGGAAAGAGGGAGTACTTTCAATAACAATTTGAAAGAATAAATGATGAAATACTGCCAGCTATTTCAAATTAACATATGCTATTCAGTACAGATATTATAAAAATATATATTATAAAAACAGAAGCAGGGACACAGCAAGATGGACTGAAGTACTTGGATACTTTGTACGTCAACAGCAAAAGGCGATTTGTTTAACTAGCATTTACTTCAAATGATAACTTAAGTGATGGTAAGTGCTTTACTTATTCCTTTTTCTAAAAAAATGCAATGTCTCAAATGATCTAAGTTATTTTAAAGTTCTTAAAAATTAGGGCAATGAAAGAGAATGCACAACTTATAACTTACTACATTACTGAAAGATGTCTAGAAACTGGCCTGGATCTAGACAGAGAGTATACAGTGTGCCCTCTGTATATATGAGGTTCTGTTCTAGGAACATACTTGTAAAACAGAAAAAGCAAATGCTTGCGTCTCATTATCTTTAATGGATGCAAAGTGTGCACACCTGTGGCAGTGCTGCACGTGCCTGTTGTGTCCACTGACATTAAAGGATCTGATGTTTCACTTCACTATGCCAAGGTCGAACAATAGGGTGTGCTGTATATGTAAAGTACCACTTCTTGTACTACATGGGATCCTGGCTCAGATGATCCTTTTGGGAAGACAAGGTAGGGAGTGGCAATGGTGAGTGTGAATGATGGGAAAACCGTGCTCAGATCCATGGGACTGTGATGGACACCATAGTTTCAGCATCCTTAGATTTACTCCCTTCAAGTCATATGTCCTGGGTCAAATACAACCTACTTTCTTTCCCATATATCTACCAGTTCAAAAATTTCACACAGAAGACAACACAAGGTGCGCTTCATGATTAAGATTCTCAACGGATTAAGATGTAAAATGCAGAATTTTATGAAGAGCAGTTAGCAGTGCAATTCTACATAGAAGTTCTTCTGTTTTAAATGGAGTTTACTCTCAAATAAACATGCACAAAATTACAGAATAAAAAATCACTATTAAAAGGGGAAACAAATAAGAAAACTGTCAAAAAAAGGGGGGAGGGAGGAGGAGGAGAAAGGGAAAAGGAAAAAGGCAAAGGACAGCAGATATTTCTTGGAGTCTTTTTTTATGTCTTCCATATGCATAAGTTCTCCTGTGGAAGCAACTAGACATTTTTGTCTGACACAGAAAGGCTGTATTCTATTCAAGGTTGCAGATGCAGAGTTCTGCATGTGAGGCCACCGCACATGAATGTGCAATTGTGAACTGTCAATTATTTTTGCCAACTGATGTACATGGGCATCCACACTGTGCACTTATGTGTACAGCAGAGGCACAAGTGCATTATTGAACATTTGGTTTTGCAGTGCTGCAATTTATTAATAAGTGGCATTGTGCAACCACCACATAATTCTCAGAACATGAAGTTGCATTTCATCTTGTCAATGTAGGGTCTTGACTGGTATTTGTCAATTTAATACCAGTTGTCTTTTAGCAGATGTTTGTTTGTGATACATGGTATTATAACATATTTATTTTGAGTTTCGCAATAGTCTTGAAATAACTAAACCATATGTAGACTTCCTACAACACTTTGCATGGTTCCCAAAAACATTTCTAAACACATGGCTGCTATTGACTTCTAAAGCTTTTTCAGTACCCTTTGCAATCATTAACATGCAGGCTGTCACACCAGTCACATGAAGCATTTTATTTCCATTTCACACATGGGGGAACCAAAACCAGAAGATAATGACTTATCTAAGATCATGCAATAAATGGACAGTACAGACGGAATGTTAATCCAGGTCTCTAAGGACCAAATCCAACTTGAATTCACATGTAACTCACCAAGCAAATGCAGTGCACTGTGGATGTCAGAGTATTTGGAAACTCCAATGAATCCAACAATTCCTAGATTGAGGGCTGTATCTAAAACCCTGTGCTTTGAGTAAAATCCAGCAATGCAAGAGCTTGCACAACAAGACATGCTCCTCTGACCCTTGCCCTGCAACTCCCTGCCCGCTCCCATTGGATTCCTCAGAGGGAAATATTGGACAATGCACAGAGGATGGCATGAGGGACAGAAGCTTCTTCATTAATGGAAGGGCTAAATAGGCTTCCACTTTTTTTTAAACCACTTTTCATCATTCACAGACTGAATTTTTTGCAAATTTATTCCCGTGACAAAGGCACTCCAGCAACATTGAATTCTGTGAAAAAGGAGTATATACAGAATTTTAAATGTTTCTGTTTCATGTCAAGTCATCCCTATAAAATGTTGTGTTGCATGAAAACATAAAGGAGAGCCCTGTGGCATCATTAGAGCAAGGGCCAGTCTAATTCTGTTTCCAACAGAGGTCAGACAAATAAGAAGTCTTAAGTATCAACTTCCCAGAAAATCTTTTTAAACATTTATCGGTTTTTACACAAAAGATCTTTAACACCAACTAACATGAAGATAAACTAAATTAAAATTAAAACACTAAACACAAACTCATTAGAACACTACCTTATTGACTATAACATGTTAAAACACAAAAGGACTCTGATCCTCCAACCAAACTGTAATGAAAAAGAGAAAATAAGAAAAAAAAAACAAAAAAATATTATCCTACCATTACAGATCCATCTAAACAAACTACTCATAAGCATATCCACAAATCGCTGCACTGTTTGATTTCTTATTGCCCCCAAAATCCATAAATGGTTTCTAATCTCTCAAAATATCTTCAACTGGCTTTCCTTTAAAACCCGTATTATTTTGGCCATTTGGGATAATAAAGCAACTTTAACAATCCAGTCTTTTGTCACTGGCACTTTGGTCCATTTCCAGATTTGTACAAATAGTATTGAAGCTGTTATCACATAATGAAGGAGTCCAAATTTTTATCCATAATGCGCAACAAAACAAAATATTACAAAAGCTGTCTTTAAAATGTTTTACATTAACGTATAAATCTTAGACCAATGGCTTTTCACATGTTTACATGTTCATGATCGATGAAAAAAGGGATCCACCTTGTCTTGACATCCTCAACAAAAGTCTGAAACATTCTTAGACATTTTCAAGAGCTTGTTTGGGGTTAAGTAGCATTTATACCTCATCTTTTATATATTCTCCTTTAGATTACTACACAAAGTAAATTTTACCCAATAAATTTTTTTATCTATGGTTGAGCTGTGGGGACGAGTGGGCAGCCACCAACAGGACACCTTGAGTACTGTCTAGGATTAATGTTTAAACAAATGGCAAATTAGAACATAACTGGAGAATACATATTAATGACTCTTTCACAAAAGAGAATATGCCACTTTTCAAAGGTAAGTGAAACCATTATTTGTAATTAGGACAGTGTACACTACTATTTACCTCCAACATTCGGGGTATCCATCCCTTCCGGTAACCGTAAGGGGGAGGTTCCCTTCGTGATGACACCAATGCAGTCTGTCTTACTCTTTGTGATCTTGCTCGCTCTTCTAATTCCAACTGGTCTTGAGATAGCTGAGTTGGTGCTGGTAAAAAACTAAGTAAAAACAGAAGAAAAATGAGTATTTGTTTATAACATTAGAAAACACATGCAATATACTTTTTGCTATTAAAGACTTTGTTTGACAAAGAAACTATATTTCTGTCTTTGCTTATGACAGACTACAATATTAGTGCAGTCCTGATCTTTTCAGCAAGCTGGCATTTGCAGCTAGGGAGAAAAGGCTAATCTGCATTGTTTTGAGGATTTCTGTACCTTATCAAATGGAGAACTATGCCAGCTTTTTATAGACCATGCTATTCAAGAATCTACAGATTTTGGTGGGCATTAGGTGTGCGCAGAGATGTGAAGGCAGGGGAACATTTCAGAAAAACATTTTCCCCATTTCTCCTTGCAGAATAAATTTTCAACTCTTCCAGTGGAAACTCTGGAACTTTGAAGAAAATAGGGGAAAAAATCCTGATGAAATAGTTTCTCTTCTGAATTGAATGAAATATTTTTATTCACTCAAAATGCCATGAACAGCATCTTATGTAAGACAGAATTAACAAATAGAAATTCCAGCATACACACTGAACAGAGACAACACTCAGATTCAAGATGCATTTTGGACCTAATGGGTTCTGCTATGTTCATATAAGGAACATTTATGGAGGCCTTTATACTGCTTGTGATGATAATGCAGTATAGAAGAGTTCAGTATTTTCAATGCCAACTTAAACTTTATTTCCAAATACGCTATAACCTTTCTTTAAGACTGTGATTTCATGAGTCTATTCTGCCTGAAAAAAAAATAAAAAAGAGTCTATTCTGTCTGAATACACTTTTAAAAAAAAATAAAGTTCATGATTTGTTTCCATTTTCCCTGCAGTGTGGTGCAGTGGTTTCAGCAATGGTCTACAACTCTGGGGACCAGGGTTAAAATCCTTGCTTAGCAATGAAAACCCACTGGGTGACCTTAGGCACAAGATGGCACAGGCAAACCCCCTCTTAACAAATCCTGCCCAGAAAACCTCTTAGGGTTGCAGTAAGTCAGAAACCCCTTGAAATCTCACAACAATTACTTCTCATATGACAAAACTAAGATGCACATACTTAGGTAACAAAGTGCAGCAGTTCACAGCTCACATGTATTTACAATTTTACTCATTCCAAACTATGGATCTTATATTTTAAAATATCATAAATATACCCAATAGTTTACAGTCTGCCCTCCACATTCTCAAGAGTCAGGGACACAGGACCCTTGCAAAAGTGGAACAATTGTGAATAAAAGTCATTTCCACTCCTAGGGATAACTGGTCTTGGCAGTGCCATTGGCTAATCCAGCTCCTACCACCCTAATTCCCCCTCCTCCCCTGTCTCTTGTCCTCCAACAGCAAGGTCTCTGCCTTCTCTTACTCCCACCACAAGAACCACATCTAAGCTCTTTCCCACTCCGCCCCTCCAACAGTACCTCCTCTGCCTTCTCTTAGTCCCTACTCAATGATCCACCTCTGGCCTCAGTTCCCATCTTTCCCCCTTTCTCTTCCTCCAGCATCTCCTCTACCTTCTTTTACTTTCCACTCCATCCTTCACATTTAAGCCTCTTCCCATCTTTCCCCCTTTGTCCCTTCTACCAACAACACCTCCTCTGTTTTTTCCTCTTACTTTCCAACACATAATCCACCTTTAAGTACTCCTCATCTTTTCCTCTTTATCCAAAAGCACCTCTCCTGCCTTCTTTTATTCTGCAAGTGGAAGGGGGAGAAGCAATTCACTTGTGAATAATCCAATTCGTGAAACAGAAACCTGTGGAGGGCCAACTGTAATTACATAGGTTATAAATGAAACAATTATGTTGTTAAAGGAGTAAAACTAAGTTTAATATGAAAATAAATCTTGCATATATTTCAGTTTTCCCCCAATGGCTTCAAAATTTCTGGAAATTTCACATATCTAAGAATTAAACTTTACGTTTTACTTATCTCTCCAAATCCCAAGTTGTATAGTATGCATACAAATTGGCTCAGTTGCTGGATTCACAATGGGCTTTCTATGCAGACATTCAGAAGCAGCAAGCATCTCATTGCTTCAGTGTTATGGATTTTAAGAGAAGCTAACCTCTTCTTCTGAATTCTTTTCTCCGTTAACAGAAGCAGGGAGAAAAAGGGAGGCCAGAAAGGTTTCTCTCCTCATGCTGGCCTTTCAGAGTCAGATACTGTCCTTAAGAACATGGTCTATGACTACTACTGGCAACTATGCTTGTGAATTCTATTTGCTACTGCAGTTGCTTCATTGGAAGCGGCACCCTTGAAACCTCTACTGAAGGGCTGGTATTCAACTGGGAAATACATTCCACATTTTAGAACCGGTTTCCCATGCAGAAAGCAAACATATTACAACAGTTTGAGTGCTGGACTACCACTCTGGAGATCAGTGTTCAAACTGCTGCTCTGCCATAGAAACTCACTGGTGACTTTGGATGAGTCACACTTTCTCAGCCTCAGAGGAAGGAAAAGGCAATGTGATAGGTTTGCCTTGGGGTGCCATAAGTCTGAAACTCAACAAAAAATACATATATGAACAATATGCATGGGTGCAATGCATTTTCTGGCATGCTAAACAGAAAGTAGGACTGCCAGTCCTCTTTAAGTATGAAGATAACAGGTTCCATGAACAGCAGATCTATTGATTAACAGTGAATCTTAGGAGTTTTGGGTGGAGTTTTTCAGCCCTATTTTAAAATGCCACAAATTGAGGTCTGGTACCTTTTTTAAAATAAAACACGTGCTTTACCACTGAGCAACCACTGATGCCACAGTTACATGTCTGAACCAATCCGATATTACGCGGGCTAAAATCTCATGCGACCGAAAGCGTCTAGCGTTAAAGCCTTGGGCCATCAGAGAGGCCAATCCAATCCTACTTTAGGTTACAATAGGCCCCTGTTTATTTTACTGAGCAGCTAAGATCTCCGCCGCTTCGAAGAGTTGGCCTCTCACACAAATGTGCGTAGAAAACCATCACTGCCCGCGCAACTGACGCCTTTGCTTTAGAAAACACTCTGCCAGTGCGCTTAGCACTGGAAGAAAGGAAGGCCCCCCGCTAGAACACCAAGGCCGGTGGACTGACTCCTAAGGAAAACGTCCATAACGGCCTAGGCGCCCCTAACGCATTTTCCCTTCAAACGAATAGCTTCATAATCCACGGCGGTAAAGACAGAGATGGGTCTCCGTTAAAAACCAAAAGAACTCGGGGAAGACGGCGACAATCTGCTCTCATCTCCTAATAAGCTCCCGCTTCGCACCACGAAACCAACCTGGTCAGCGCCATCTTGCCCTTCTTCTTCTTCTTCCTCCTTCTCCTCCTCCTCCTCCTTCGTGGGTCCGGCACCGAATAACAGCCTCAACTGACCTACCTCGCCTGGAAGCCAGAGGCACGCTGGGAATTGTAGTGTTCACGCGGATGTCGGTTACGGATCTCAGCGCACGCGCTCAATGTGCGCATGCGCTCCAGTGGGCGGGTTAACTCAGAGCACCGCAATGTTTTAATCCTTTTTTTTTTTTTTTTTTTACGAGGATGCTCGGCCGTTTCTATTGCAGCGTTCTTCCCTTCCCCCCTTTCTCTCTCATCAGGATAAAACAGAAAACTTGAAAAAGAAGCACGCGGAGATTGGAAAGTGTTGGTTCGAAGGAAATTTAAAAAGGCTGATAGTATTCTTCAGTGAGTGGATTCAGCCCACATCTCCTTTTAGAATGGAACCTAATGGGGGGAAAAAACCCAGTCGGTTGGAATGAGGGGGCTGACTCCCTCTGAATGAGGCAAGGAAGCCTTTATTTTTTTTTTTAGAATATAATCTTTATTCAAATTTACAATCCATTTTCTTATTAAAAAAAAACATCATCACAAACAACACATCGTAAAACCACAATCATACACTGTTCTCTTAACATAATCTTAAACCAGATTCACATTAGCCTAATCCCATCCACCCATCTTTTTACTCACCCATCCGTCCCCAGGAGAGAGATATTCTTCCCCCGTTACTTCTTTCAATCTTCTCTTCGTTCCAATCAAGTTATCACACACCAACTTTCAATCTACCACTCTTTCGAGTTCCATTACCTTTTGTCTTTCTAAACAAAAAGGCATCCTGTCTTTTCTATGATCTTTTAAAAAGTCTTCCTTTAACTTCCTCGATATCATATGGACCCTATTACCTCGTATCTTTACAATGTTTCTCCTATTACCTTTCCCTATTCCATGACTTTTCCTTTATTACCCTAGATTATTTACTTATTCCCGCCACCTACTGATAAATACTTCTACTTAAATGAATAATCACATTTTTATCGAAATTAAATTATGTTCTTATTATTTTCTAAACCGTTACTTTATACCAGTTTTTATATGCTTTCTTCCCACAATAACGTTTTTATATGAATTGTTACTCTTCTCATGCATTTTCTTATATTACAGATGTCATCCTTTTATATCAGTAGTTCAATCCTTCTTAATGTCCGCATTTTTTACTTATCTTACTTTATATCAAATTTCCTGAAACCATACTTCACCTCTTAAGTTTTTCTGCTTCCATATACTTATCTATTTTTCTCCACCTCTCCACCTGACGACCCTGCATGCTTCCTCTGAGTATTCCAGTCAGTCTGTCCATTTCTTTCATTTCATATATCTTTATTAACCAATCTTCTACTTGGGGTGTATCTTTGCTTTTCCAGAAGAAGGCCTTTATAAGGATTGATCCTGGAGCACAGAGGACGTGGTCTATTTTGATAGGGGCGAGGATGGAAATTGCCAACAGGTGGAAACGTGTAGGTGGGCTCAGAGGATTCCTCAGACTACATTTGACATTTTCTGCAATACTAAATTCACTTACAATATAATCCCCTGCATATCTGTTGGGAAGGAGTCATGTTAGATTGGGTAGGTTTTTCTGAGGTGAAAGAAAGGTCTGAAGCTGTACAATGTCCTTAGTAGGAACATAGAATGTCAGAAGCATGTAGGAGGGGAAGCTGGAATTTGTAAAACAAGAAATGGAATGCATAAATGTAACCATACTCGGTGTGAACAAGCTAAGGTGGACCGCAATGGGATATTTTCAATCAGATAATTACACTGTGTTTTACTCTGGAAATGAAAATCAAAGACGAAATGGAGTGGCATTAATCGTGAGGCAAAAGCAATCGGGGATATAATGCAAAGTCTGACCAAATAATATCAATGAGACTCCAGGGAAAACCTATTACTATCATCATGATACAAGTTAATGTTCCCACTACAAAGGCCAGATGAGGAAATAATTAAAAGATTCTACACAGGCGTCCAGGAGAAAATTGATCACAAACTGAAATAGGACATGTTGATAATCATAAGTGAATAGAATGCAAAAGTAGGAAATGGAGCAAGAACTTGGCTTAGGATCAGGAACAAAGGCAGGAAAGTGACTTAATCAAATTTTGCACATCTGTACACATGGACACTTCCAGATAGCCAACACAGAAATCACATAGACTATATAATTAGAATCAGAAGATGGAGAGGCTCCATTTTCTCAGCAAAACCAAGTCCAGGAGCAGAATGTGGCACAGACCACGAACTGCTAATTTAAAAAATTAGAATAAAGCTAAGGAAGAGTATGAAGGCCCAGTGCTGTTCAATATTTTTATCAATGACTTGGATGAAGGAATAGAGGGCATGCTCATCAAATTTGCAGATGACACCAAATTGGGAGGGGTTGCTAATACGCCAGAGGACAGGATCAAAATTCAAAATGACCTGGATAGATTGGAGAGCTGGGCCAAGGCGAACAAAATGAAATTCAACAGAGAAAAATGTAAGGTCCTACACTTAGGCAGAAATAATGGAATACAGAAATATAGGATGGGGGACACGTGGCTGGATAGCAGTACGTGTGAAAGGGATCTAGGAGTCTTCATAGACCACAAGCTGAACATGAGTCAGCAGTGTGATGCGGCAGCCAAGAAAGCCAATGCAATTCTCGGTTGCATCAATAGGACTATGGTGTCTAGATCAAGGGAGGCAGTGGTACCACTCTACTCTGCTTTGGTTAGACCTCATCTTGAATACTGTGTCCAGTTCTGGGCACCCCAAGAAGGACATGGTCAAGCTGGAACAAGTCCAGAAGAGGACGATCAAAGTGGTGTGGGGCCTGGAAGCCATGCCCTATGAGGATAGACTTAGAGAGCTGGGTATGTTTAGTCTGCAGAAGAGGAGGTTAAGAGGGGACATGATAGCCATGTTTAAATATTTGAAGGGATGCCACGTAGAGGAGGGAGAAGGCTTGTTTTCTGCTGCTCCAGAGACCAGGACAAGGAGCAATGGATTCAAGCTGCAGGAAAGGAGATTCCACCTGAACCTCAGGAAGAACTTCCTGACAGTCAGGGCTGTCCGGCAGTGGAATCTGTTGCCTCGGAGTGTAGTGGAGTCTCCTTCCTTGGAGGTTTTTAAGCAGAGGCTTGATGGCCATCTGTCGGGATTGATTTGAGGGTGTTCCTGCATGGCAGGGGGTTGGACTGGATGGCCTGTGTGGTCTCTTCCAACTCTGAATTTCTATGATTCTATGATTCTATGAAGTCCATGATTGTGCCAAAATATAACCTGAAGAACATCCTTGTAGAATTTTAACACCATATAAAGAGCAGAGTTGCACTACTAAGATAACAGACAAGGAACCAGAAGAACTCTGGATTGAAACCAGGACATTGCCAAGAAAGCAAACAAGCTAAAAGACACTGTAAAAAAAAAAAAAAGCTTCATGGGATGACAGATTAAACTCTTCAGATGGTTAAGAACAGATTAGAAGCAAGAGGTGATGAAAACAGGGTCAGAATTCTGAATACAACTGTTCAGTGGCTTGTATATAGGGACAAAGAGAACTTTTATAATAATCAATGCAAAAAAAAAAAAAAGACAGTGATAGAACAAGAGACAACTTCCACAGGATCTAACACATTAAAGGGAAATTCAAACCAAGAATAGGAATGTTGTCTGACGAACAGGAGAATGCACTATAGGATCAGAACAAAATAAAAAGTGGATGGAAACAGTACACTGAGGAACTATGCAGAAGAGGTGAAATGATGATGGATTCCTTCAAGTAAGAATCATTTGAAGATGAGCCCACCATTTTAGAAAATGAAGTAGAATAGGCCCTCATAGTACTTTGGAGAAATAAATCACCAGAAACATATGACAAATCAATAGAGTTGTTTCAGACTATAGAGATGTAATCAATTGCAATTATAAATCTGTCAACAAATATGGAATACAGAACAGTGACGCGCACACACTGGAAACATTCAATATATATTCCAATCCCCAAAGAAGGAAAATACCAGGGATCATAGGAACCACCAGACAATTGCATAATAGGACAATTCACTCCTTGTCAAAAGTAAGATGAAGACTTTCAAGAAATATATGATGAGTAAAAACTATAATATGGGGTAGGCTATTATGACAGGTCTGATGGCCATTGTATGCCCCAGGAGCCTCTGTGGGCTGCCTGAACTGTCAAAAAAAGAAAGAAAAGCATTTTTTTCCTTTATATATATTAAACATTACAGGGAGGCCTTGAAAGCTATTTAGAAGTTAAATTATCACACCTGGAGACTTTGAGGATGGCAATTAATTCTTCTTTGAGACAGAAAAAATTTAGACCAGGTCTTACAGAAATTTTGAGGAACATGAGAATATTGTTGCGTGTGCTCACCCTTCCTTTAATAGGAAACATTTAGAATGTATCTCAGTTAATGTATATCTTGTAAAACATAATATGAAGTGTTCCTTTATGAATATATTTTTGAAAGATGTGAATTGTGAGGAAGACTGCAGCATAAAATTTTGGCTGTTTTTCACAAAGAGAAAACATTCTTTCTCTGCAGTTTGGAATTATCTCTGAATTTTCAGTTGAGATGTTAAAAAATGGTAACTTAAGTTATTTCTTAAGTATAGTCACGTGAAAGAGCTCTAAGGCCATTTCTGCACTAGGCTGTTATAGCGCTATTATACGACTTTCAACATCCTATGGAATCCTGGGGTTTGCAATTTAGAGAGGGGCTTTGAGACCTTGAGCCCCCTACCTAAACCGCAAACCCTAGGATTCCATAGGGTGTTGAAAGTCGTATAATAGTGCTATAACAATCTAGTATGGAAATGGCCTAAGAATCCGTCAATTTAGCTTTAATAGCTACTTAGTGTTCTTGAGCACATGGCATCCTTACATGCCATACATGGCCCCACCTCCAGATTCCAGCTGCCATTGCTCTGGTCTTTGAGGGAGGAAGGGCAGCCATCGTTTGCTTGTTTTAATCCACTGACTCAGTGCCATACCCTTTTCCTTGCATGTCCTGTCTTATTTAAACTCTAATTCTGAGGGCAGGGAACTGTCAAATTAACAAGGTATAAATAACAACGAAGTATAAATACTTAAATACATTATAGAAACTTACTTGCAATTCTAGATTTAGGCTTTTTAGTAAGGAACCAGAAGAAGTTGATTATTTTGAGTCAATGGAACAGATACTGATAGGCCTTCCTTTCAGTCAAGACTTGCAATCCAGTAATAAAAGGAAAAAAGTGGATTAGAAGTCTAGGCCAATCATGTTTAACATACAATAGCAGTAAACTGGAATAACAGGCAAGGTAGTGGCAAACTTCGTACATTTTCTATGAAAGCTAGCTGTACAGCAAGAACTCAGTTTTAAAGCAGAATTATGACCCCAGAATACTCCAAGGTTTAGCGACATGCAAGACACAGGAATAGTGGCTGTGAGTTATTGGACACTGCTTCCTTCTTAAGTGGGAGATGAAAGAAAGAATTATCCTGTAGCCAAGGACATTGTTTGGGATTTTAGAGATGGCTGCTAAGGACCATGCATGCTTATGTTTGTCTGGCTACATACTCCATACAATATGTATGATTACAAATAAACCAGTCTTAGAAAATTTGCATTAACTTTCAAGTACTCTTTCTTCAGTAGGAAACTGGACCCATGAATGCCCGTGAAACCTTGTTCCAAGGCAGAGGTGTGCATAGCAGATTTATTAGTGCCCTAGAACTGGTGTATCTCCATTGACAGTGTTACTGCTCAGTAATATTTTCTTTTCTCTTCCTTGATGCTTTCTCCTAGAAAATATATTTAAACTTTTTCAGAATCAGTTTATCATTATCATAATTATACTAGTGCAGCTTTAGAAAATAAATCAACTCTATCTTCCTGGAAATGGTGATGTTTGTCATTATTTTTCTTTCTGGTGACAGAGAGGCCCTGAGTTAGAAGCCAGCTGTACAGGAAGCTTCATCGTTCACACCTGCAAATGTTTTCCCTTGTCATCAACACTTCCATTGTTCCTAATGAGCACATTTATCCTTGATTATCCACAGTGGTGGTAGAGAGAGGTTGAAAATATTCCAGTTTATTGAGAATTTTGATACTTGAATGCGAGCTGGCTTGTGAGAGAAACTAATCAAGGTCTGAAATATGTGAGAAAGGGAAGCAAGTGTGGTATACAATGGCCGTGTGGTTGTTGTATGCCTTCAAATTGTTTCTGACTTATTGCAATCCTAAGGTGACCCCATCACCGTGGTTTCTTGTCAAGGTTTGTCCAGAGAAGGTTTGCCATTGCTTTCCTTTGAAGCTGAGAGAGTGTGACTTGCCCGAAGTCACCCAGTGGGTTTTTGTGGGGGAGTGGGGATTTGAACCCTGGTCTCCAGAATCCCAGTCCATTGCTCACACCATTACACCATATTGGCTTTCTGGCAGTTTGGCTAGAGGAAGTCAATAGGCAAAGTGCTGTGTCTTTGTGATCTGAGTTCTTCTTGCATCACAGATTCACTGTGTGAAATGGGCAGGGAACTTCATGTCCTAGAATCTTATCCATCCCTCCTGGAGTCCAGATATGACACTGTAGTGTCCATAGATAGTCATGGACCTTTCTCCATTATTCCATCATTTGGGAAAAACCTACACCAAATGATAGAATAATGGAGAAAGGTCCATGACTATCTACTAATTCTTAAGATCTTGTTACTGGCAGTAAGAGCTTTGAGCCAAAATGTGCTTCCATTTTGATCTCACTACTGGAATTTAGCACACAATAACCTTTCTAAAAGTGAATTCACCCTTTCACATAAAATACCATTCCCAGCTCTTGGTGTAAAATATGCTTTGCAATTATTTTGCGCAGTCTTTCCTCATTCTTTCAATCTCTCTCTCTCTCCATTGTTAGTCTGCTGTTGAAATTTCATGGACAAGATTAGAAGGTCATTGGGGACAGAACTGCAGCTCATTCTCATGGTTATTACATTTATTACCATCCCATGAGGCTTTGGAATATATTGTCTGCTCACCTATGTGCCTGGAAATGCCTTCAGAAAGACAAGGAGAGACATTTCATCTAGTGGGCTACCTGCTACTGGTGGCTGTAGATTTTGCCTTCACCTTAATAGTGGTTTACTAAAGGCATCCATTTGCGTTTCTCCATAGGGATTAGTGACAGTCATTCCATGGTAGGGGGAAAAGTAAAGATACGTAGTCAGAGGTCTCCAGTGTAATGCCTAAACTTTACTATACTGATCCCAAGGCTTAGAACTGAAGTAGGAGCCTTTGCCCTGGCTCAGTTGTATCCCAAACTGTAGCCTGTTTAGTTTGTTGCATAAAACTCCATGAAAGTCTTAGGGCCTTTCCACACTACACTGTTATAGTGCTATTATTCCACTTTCAACATCCTGCGGAATTCTGGATTTTGTAGTTTATTGAGGCCAAAGAGCTCTCTGGCTGAAAGTTCTAAATGCCCCTCTCAAAACTGCAACCCCCAGGATTCCATGGGATGATGAAAGCGGAATAATAGCACTGTAACAGTGTGGTGTGGAAATGCCCTCAGAGAAAGGAGGTATCTTTTCCCTGTACCTGGTTTTGTTTCACAGTTGATACTACAGCAGGTTTCTGTACAGTACAAGTCTGATTGTTTTCCCTCCCTGTCTGTTAACACCTCTTATGGAAATTTTAAAGCATCTTTTGTATTTTCCCCATTGTTGCATCTTTCTACAGTGAGCAGCTGTATTATCTAGAAAAAGAATTCCAGGGAAAAAATTACATGTTTTTTTCTCTACTATGTACAATGGAGACTCTGTAAAATTGGTTGTCATTTCGCCAGCCAAGCTGTTGCAATCTTCACAGTGCCATTAACATTAGCAAAGATTTGCTGTTGTTAACTGCCATCAAGTCGACTTTGACTTACAGTGGTCCTGTGAATTAGAGACCTCCAGGTCACTCTGTTATCAACTACTTTTCTCAGGTCTTACAAATCCAGGGCTGTGGGTTCCTTGATTGAGTCCATCCATCTGTAATGGAGTCTTTCCCTTTTCCTACTGCCTTCTGCCTTACCAAACATTATTTTCTTTTCTAACGAGTCAAATCTTCTCATGATATGGCCAAAGTACAACAGTCTCAGCTTAATCAACTTGGTTTTTGCAGAGACTTCAGGCTTGATTTGCTCTAAGACCCATTTATTTGCCTTTTTGGTAGTCCATGGTATCAACAGAACACTTTTCCAGCACCATATTTCAAACGAGTTGATTCTCTTCTTCTCAGCTTTCTTCACTTTCTAGTTTTCACATAGTGTAGGTTACTGTTGATTAAAAATCATCATCATCATCATCATCTTCTTGTCCATGACAGATAGATGTAGTATGGAGAATGAATAGATTATGCAAGGTTCTCTTTTGGTTTGGCACAGTAGTGGTGCAGATATTGTAAACTAAATAGTTTCTTCAACACCATTTTTACCCTTCTCTCGTTAGCCAGAAGTGAATCCTCATTTGTGCAAAGTACATTACTCATGATAAATGATTGATGTTGTCCAGGACCATCACTAAATCATCCACTTGGCAGCTAATGGATTTCATAGAGGACCCTTAGAGCACTATGATTTCATTTTAACTGCCATGGTTTTATCCTATGCTATAACAGGTTTTATATTTTAGTGACACACGCATTTTGGCTGAAGATTCTAAATACCTCTCCCTACATTTTAAAATCCCATGATTCCATAGGATAGTACTATGGCAGTTAAAATAAAGTGAAAACCAAGCAAGTTTTTAGTTTAATATTGTTTCTAATCTTATATATTTTGGTTATGTGTATTTGTCACTTCGCTTTATATTTATTGCATTCATTTTTATATTTCCATTTGGATATTTTTTTTACAATTGTATTGCATGGTTTTAAATTTGTATTCCTTGCTTCCTGTGTGTTTGTATTAGATTGTATATCTTCTGCAGGGTTGCTTTTTGTTCTTCTTTTACTTCTAAAGTGTCGTGTATGTTGATGGTGTTAGATAAATAAATAAAGTAGAATCATAATATTGTTATTCTGTAGTGTGAAAGGACCTTAAATTATGATGGATAACTTCAGTGGCTGCTTGTCACAATGATTATTACCTCATATTACCTTTTATTACCTGAAGAGTTCTGGAAACCAAGTCTTATGAAGAATGGCTTAGGGAAACGGTTATGTTTAGCTCGGAGAGAAGACTGAGGCTATTTCTGCACTACAATACTGTAGTGCTATTATTCCACTTTCAACATCCTTTGGAATCCTCAGGTTTGCAGTTTAGGAAGGGGCCTCAAGGCCGCTTCTTAAACTGCAAACTCCAGGGCCATTTCCGCACTAGCCTGTTATAGCGCGATGATTCCACTTTCAACATCCTCTGATTCCACTTTCAACATCCTCTGGAATCCTGGGGTTTGCAGTTTTGGGAGGGGCCAGCCGGCCCCTCCCGAAACTGCAAACCCCAGGATTCCAGAGGATGTTGAAAGTGGAATCATTGCGCTATAACAGGCTAGTGCGGAAATGGCCCTGGAGCCCATAGGATGTTGAAAGTGGAATAATAGTGCTATAACAGTCCAGCGCAGAAATGGCCTGAGAGGAGATGTGATAGCCATTTTTTGAATATTGTGAAGGGATGCCATGTTGAAGATAGAACAAGCTTGTTTTCTCCGCACATTAGAACACGAACCAGTGGATTCAAACTGAAAGAAAGATCTTGCCTAAACGTTAGGAAGAACCGCCTGAGAGTTAAGCGCAGTTCCACAGTGGAGTAGATTGCCTCTGAAGGTAGTGCAGGTCTTTCAACAAGAGGTTGGATGACTATCCCTCAGGAGTAATTTCACATTGTGTCCTGCGTGGCCTTCTTGTTAGATTGCACAATATTAAATTGGCTTTTCATTCGTTACTACAGATCACAGGGTGCAATTAGCAGCACAGGCTAATACTTGCTTACTCAAAAACAAACGATTATTTTATATCAGCATAGCTTTCTTCTCTTTAGTGTGTTCAGGACTGAATTCCTCCCTAAAGCATTATACAGAGTTCCTGGAGGCTTTAAAACCTGGAAATCACAGAAGAAGAAGAGAGCAGCGGCAGGCCCAACTATTACCCGGCTAGGAACTTGTATCTCTAAATGAGAAAGAACGCAGGAGTGGTTTCTCCTCTTCCTTCCCCACACTTACACAATCCAGAACACACATATTATTAAGCTTCACAGAAGAAGATCAGCTTCTGAGGCGTGCGCGCTCTAAAGGACGAATTGAACTGAGGTGGCACAAGGCCGGCGGTTTCGGTATGGCATCTCCCCCGTTCCCAGAATGAGATCGCCCAAAACGCCCGGACTGTAGTTCTTCCGGACCCAAGCGTCTTAAGGGATCCTAAGACTTTGGTGTCGCGGAAAAACTACAAGCTCCAGCGTCCTTTGCGGGAGAAGGTCCGCGCTACGTGCGAAGAAGAGGGGGAGCCTTTTTATTTCACCGCGCAGCCCGGGAAGCCGGTAAGTGTGGGGGACGCCGCGTACTGACAGGTTGCGAAGGCTGGAATAAAGTGTTTCTGTGGCCATTTCCGCACTAGCCTGTTATAGCGCGATGATTCCACTTTCAACCTCCTCTGGAATCCTGGGGTTTGCAGTTTCGGGAGGGGCCCGCCGGCCCCTCCCGAAACTGCAAACCCCAGGATTCCAGAGGAGGTTGAAAGTGGAATCATCGCGCTATAACAGGCTAGTGCGGCCTGTAGGCAGGGAGTTGGATTTGGAACGATTGAGTAACGAACGGGAGCGAGAGTACAGGGTTCTAAAGAGCCGGCGTGGAAGGAACCCTCTCCCCAGCCCGAGGGCTTTCCTTCCTTGCCGTTGCAGCCTCCTCGTGCTCAGGAATGCCCACCAATCCTTCTCACAAGACCTGCTTCCGTTACGATGACCCGTCGCGCAGCCAATCGGCGTCTTCGGCCCACCTCAAAGGAACCCGATCCTCCCACGAGCTCCATTGCTGTTTGGTATCTCATGGCCATTCAGGCACCGTTTATGGCCCCTTTAGAGCTCGATCATTTATTGGCCTCTGAAATCCAAACACTTGCTCCCCCCGCCCCCAAAAAGAAGTCAGCTTGAAATTTCCCTTCATGGACGTTAGCTTTCAGTTTTCTCATGTTCGCTTGTGGGAAACAAGGCAGAAAGGCTATTTTTGTTCTAATATTTATATTATTTGTCTCACGCGATTCTTCCGACATTAGGGTTCATTTCCACTATAATAATAATAATAATAATAATAATAATAATAATAATAATAATAATAATAATAATTATTATTATTATTTGTATCCCACCTCTCCACATGGATCGAGGCAGCGAACAACATAAAATACATTATACATTAAAAGACATTAAAAACATACCCAATCCTCCCCACCCACCAACCCACCTAAACCAACCCCTTAAAATACACAGCAATTAACCATCCATCTTTATTCCACTTTCAACATCCTATGAGGCCTTTGAGGGCCCTCCCTAAACAGCAAACCTCAAGATTCCATAGGATGTTGGAAATGGAATAATAGCACTATAACAGTCTAGTGTGGAAATGGCCTAGGTCTAAAAGTGTCTCAAGACATTATTAAAAACAACCCACAGCAGAGACAGCTAAAAATAAGTTGCAATATTAAGGCACGGTTAAACAGTATAATGTTAAAACAGCTGCTGAATTTTATAGAAATAAAAGTTTTCTCAACAGGGAATGAGAAGTCAGCTTATAATGCCGACAAGATGGCTGTTCTTTCACTGGAAATTCATGACAGAAAAATTAAATGTTCCATCCATTTTTAGCAGAGAATAAGTGTAAGATATTGGCATTCTTGGCATTTAAAGTACCCAAGGAAGAGTAGTTTGAACATTTTTTCTCTCAAGCATTTATTTGAATATGTTTTCATGTGTGGACTTGAAAGCTGTTTCATGATTGCATTGGCCCCATATTAGACAAAATAGTTTTACACCCGAAGCTGAGATAAACTCAGCTATGGTTTTAAGAGGAGACAGTCTTGAATAACAGGTTTTTTTTTTAAAAGAAGTGTTTCGTGGAACTTGTAAATTCCACAAATTCGCAGCTGATCCTAGCATCTCCACTAAGAACCTTATTGTACAACGCTCTTATAGGGATATATTCCACTTTAATTGCTGTGGTAACATCCCGGAGAATCCTGGGATTTGCAGTTTAGGATGGGGCATTTGGAATTCTCAGCCAGAGAGCTCTTGGGCCTCATTAAACTACAACCCCCAGAATTCCACAGGAAGCTGCCATGGAAATTAAAGTGGAATATAGCACTACGACAGTGGAGTGTGATAAGGACCTCAGAAGCAGGTCCCACTGAATTAAAAGGTTTTGCTGCTATTGTTATTTACTGTCAAGTTGACCTCGATTTATGTTGACCCTATGAATGATAGACATCTAAGATTCCTGGTCATTAAATGCCCTGCTCAGATCATCTCCCAAATAAGTAGGTGTAAAGAGCCAGTATGGTGCAGTGATCTGAGCATTGGACTATAGCCATTTCCGCACGAGACTGTTACAGCGCTATGATTCCACTTTCAACCTCCTATGGAATCCTGGGCTTTGCAGTTTAGGGAGGGGCCGTAGATGCCTTTGAGGCCCCTCCCTGAACTGCAAACCCCAGGATTTCATAGGAGGTTGAAAGTGGAATCATAGTGCTATAACAGTCTTGTGTGGAAATGGCCTATGACTTTGGAGACCAGGGTTCAAATCCCTGTTCAACCATGGAAACCCACTGGGTGGCCTTGAGCAAGTCACACACTTTCAGCCTCAGAGAAAGGCAAAGGCAAGTCCTCTTTGAACAAATACTGCCAAGAAACTCCCATGATTGGTTTACCTTAAGATTGCTATACATTGGAAGCAACTTGATGGTACACAACAATAACAGGCCATACTATATTCAACAAATGTTATTCCTATGTAGACACTTATAGTACTATAGTTCTGGAGGCACAAACTTTCATTATTAGAATTTATTTCATGTGAACACTTTAACCACTCATAGCCACGGCTCCTTTAAATTTGGAGACAAAAGACTTGGTGACAAAAAAAAAATGGGGCATGTTTTTTGTTGTTCTTCAAGAGATAACTGTTTTTAGTTTTTTTAATAATCAGAAATTAAGTTCAATGAAACATGGGTTTGATGGTTCATAAACTGTTTCTCCCCATCTATAGTCTGTAATTGTCAATAATAATGCAAATTCCACACTAGATTTTCATGTTGCCTACATGTTTTTGGTAATATGAATGTTAGAGTAGATGCACGCTGTCATACAGATACACCTGTCTATAAGTCTGGATTGACAAAGTTCTTGCTGAATGTATGCTCATTTCCAAGTGTAGGCTTGCTGCTCATAGAGTGAACTGGCCTTTAATCAGTCATTTAGATCTGTGTGTACCATTCCAGAAGTTGTGGGACTAGCTATGACAAGACTTAATCATACTTAAAAAGATGTTTGTGGAAGCAGGATTTGGAAAAAGTTACTTCCTGGACTATGGCTCTAACGTCTCCCAGATGGGAAATCACAAAAGATTTTTCTACACTGTATGTAAAGTATAGGTTGCAAGTATCTGCATGTTCTTTTTTCACTGATTAAAGAATCCTTTCTCCACTCAAAGAAGCATCATATAATATTGGAAATACACTAAAATATACATTTATCAGCGGCAATATATTTCTTATTGGCAGAGGCTGGAGAGCATGGGCAGAAAGAAGGATGCTACTATATTCATTTCTATGCTTGTATACTTATTATAGGCTGATTGATCACTGCAGGAATAAAATGCTGGACTAGGTGGGCCTTTGGTGTGATCTGTTATGAATTGTTCTGCTTATGTTCAATTAAAAGGATACATTAATGGTTTTAATTATCCTTATATCTTTGCAAGAAGGATGTCTGTTATTTATATTCTATACAATTACACAATTTAAGCTGTAGATAAATTACATAATCACAACTGTGACAGAAATGTCATTGCTGGATTTATAGGAGGTAATTGAGTCTAAATAACTGCATATGCAGGATTGTGGAACGTGGAGCTGGAAGAATCCCAAGCATCTAGTGATCCAAGTCTAGTGATCCAAGCAGGTAGAAAGCTGTTCCAGAGCACAGAAGAATCAATCCCATAAATTTCAACAATGGGATGCATTTATATCAGCACTGTAATCCTAAACATATTTTGTGATAAGTTCAACTATGAGTTGAACAGGATTTCTGACACTGAGAATCTGGTATTAGAAGCAGATTGCATGGCTGTCAGGGTATTTATGATTCCCCCCAGGAATGTTATACCACCTTGTTTACATGCCAGTAAAAAGCTCTAAAGCATTTCATTCTAACATCTTTTTACCTTACATTTTAATAAACTCCCTTTTTATTACAAAGAGAAATTAGCAGAAATAAACAGGTGTCTGTGTTGCTTAAAAACTCAGCTGTCACTCTGCTTCCTCAGTGAAGTTGCCATTCTGTGCTAGGTGTAGCAATTAGAGACTGCAATAGTGAGGATGACACAAACTACACAGTATGGCTTTAGGTGAGAATACAATATGGCAGCAGATGGGAGTTTTCAAATAAAAGGTTTTAAAAAAGGGAAAATACAGAAAAAGAAGGGGGAATGAGATTTTTAAAAAGAAATTTATCAAAGTTTGTGAGCAGGGGTAGGCAAAGTGTGACCCTCTGGGTCTGGTTTTTCTGGCCCACAGGGGTCAAAAAATTGCATTTTTTTTAAAAAAAATTTTTTTTAAATTCCTGAATACTTCCAAACATATTCTGTGCTTGGTATAGAGGGCATTTCCATTACATTTGGAGGCCCCCTGTGGCCCCAGAGGCCAAAAATAATTGTGGCATTAAAAAAAATCCCCTGAAAAGCACCAAAATATCCATTAGAGGGCATAGAGGGCATTTCCACCACATTTTGTGGGCTGCAAGGGGAAAGGTCTTTTTGTAAACCAAAAACATAGTGGAAATGCCCCCATATTCCTTAGAAACATTTAGTTTAGTTTAGTTAGTTTAGGGTTTTTTTTTTCATGTGTTGGCCCTCCAAGATCTCCTAGAGGGCTAATGTGGCCCCTAGCCTTCCAGTTGCTCACTCTTGGTCTCTAGACCTTTTCAGACAGAAAGGTTAACCAATACTAGGAATAAAAGTAAAATGTACTGAAATTACTTCTTTGATTTATATTCTTGTCTACTGCCTGATATCAACAAATCTCAAAGTGGTTCATGCTTAAGTGAAATATGGTTTTCCACACTGCAGCTGAGAACAAAACTGAAACGGAGGTAGATTCTCCAATAATTCTGGGCAATTATTGTTTTGATTGTTCTTACACTGAGGAAAGTGCCATTCTAGACTAAGGTTTATTAAGGGTACTGCGGCATCTGACTCACTTGTGCAACACATCACATGCTTCCCAATTTATTGTCCTGATGCTGAGTCTCCCTCAGCATTTCATTGCCAACTCCCACAGATGATGCAATATTATACATGTAATTGCAGTTTCCATGCACTGCTGTGTGTCCCAATCTGATGATGTTAGTATGCTTACTACAAAGTAACTCACAGCTATAGAAACTGTTTTGCAATATTTCCGACCACCCAAACTTTTAAACCTATTGTAGGGAAGGTTTTATGGACAAGAAATCTATGACTGTCCTCAAGTTTTTCTCCTGCAGGTACAGAAGTGATTGCTTAGATTTTTTTTTTTTTTAAATTTTTAAGACTACTTTTCCAATTGCAGCACTGTAAACAACCACCCAATCTCTTTTTTTAAAACTTACATTTTTGCAGACCTATGCAGGTGCTACTATGTTGACCTGACTCTTTAAGAAAAGAATCTGAAAGTAGAGTATGACCTCCTATCTCTCCACAGTTAGAGCACAATGGTATTTTTTTTTGATGTGTTATTTTTGTAAATTCAAATGTTAAACCGTACATGACATATCAAACTCCTACTTCTATAATTACAAAACTGCATTGTGTGGCACTCGATTGCATTATGAATGCAGAGGATTCTGGTTAACATGTGACCACAGTGGAGGTAAAAAAAACATTGATTCAGTGGAAACAAAGCAAATTTCCCCTCAACATAATGTTTAGCCCAAATAACATAATGGCTATATGTAGAACATAGGGTAGCCAAGTGTCTTACTTTTCAGTGGGCCAGAAGGCAATCCTCTTTGAAGGCTTTTGCTGTTTGCAAGTGTCCTTGATTGAGTGGTTTTCAGGCTAAGGCCCTCCAGATATTTTGAACATGAATTTCCAGAAGTTCCAGCCAGCATGACCAATGGTCAGGGATATTAGGAGGTGAGGTCTGAAACATCCAGAGATCAAAGGCTGAGAATCATTTTTCTCTCTGAGTCCAGTTTAAACTTTGGTTTAAAGATAAAGAGCCATAAGAAGCAAGAACATTTTGTGCATTTTTGGATTGCCCAATAAAGGTGTTATTAAAACACAGACTTTAGAGATTGTCTTATGGTCAATATTGCTATTCCTCCCTCTATATGACTTGATTGTGGACTAAGCAGACATACAGGCTAGAAGCTTCCTCATTACAATGAGATGTATTGCATTTCTAATGAAATTATAAAAAAAAATCAAAATAAGTACATGTAAATTTGTATATGCACATTTTATGGGAATCTACATCCTTTTTTCCTCCCTTTCTGGACTATGTGTGTGTCACATAAAGGACCTAAATACTGGTCCTTCTAACCCAATACTGTGTACTCCACTGCTACTCAAATTGATGATCCATGGACTGGTGACAGCCCATGTGCCATTCATTGGCAGCTGGTTCCTGGTGAGTTTCCAGGAAAGAAAGTAATAATTGTAGTCAGTGGGCATAAATATGGTACTGGCTGTCACACAGTGAAAAAAACAACAACTGCTGGTCTCCCACATCAGCTTGTGAAGTACTGGTCTACTATACATCACAGTGGCTCTCAAAGTTTTTAAGCAGATCTCTTTTAGCCCTGCTTTCCAATATCCTTTTAAGTGGGAAACTTTCACACTTTTGCATGCAAAGCATGGGCCCCATCATAAGACCTTGGAAAAGTTCCTTTTTTTAGATGACAAGTAGAATCCTGTACTTCACATAACAGTGGGTGCTCTGATCAAAAGATTCTGGGAGTTAGTCTAAAAAGTAACTTTTCCAAAAGTAACTTTTCTGGGCACCACTAATGAGAGGAACTAGTCATTGTAGGTGAAATATGGCATTCTTAACTTGTTTTTCCCTTGTGATCCTCATATGTGGTGGGGAGGGAACAGTCTACATCTTGAACGCAACTCAAAAGCCAAAAGGAGAGGAAAGGAGAAACTGTAGCTGAGTTCACACAAGCCAAAATCCTTTTGGGATATTTCAACAGTGTAATTCCCAAGCATGCTGATGGTTGTACTTTTCCTTGATATGTGGTACCTTTTTGCTAGACAGTGCAAGAAGCTGGGTCACATAACACCATTCCACTGGTTTTGAATGGGGTTCTGGATGTAGGTCGCTTTTTACACATTGCATCTCCCCTAAAGTAGCCCTGTTGCCCCTCTACTTCTGTTATCTGAGCAAACACAGATTTGGAAACATAGTTCTGGTGAGTCAGTAACTGGTATCCTGAGAAAATCTCACTTGAAGTATATAGTAAATAAAACTCGGGAGAAAGTTACTTTTTTGGACCACCACTCCCAGAATCTCATAGGCAGCATTGTCAGATCTCCAGAAGATTCTGTGAGTGGAAGTCTGAAAAAGCAAGTTTTCCATGTTCTTGCTAAGAGTACCTAGGTATACAGTACCCCTTTGATCTCCAGTTTTGATTTTGCTTAGTTATCTGCTTGGCTAGGGACAAGCAACGTAAGTTAGTTCTGCTGATTTTACACAGGAGAGATGGGTAGATGAGCACGCCTGATTTTGTACCAGGAGTTGGGGACTTTTGATGTGTCTTTTGTGCTGCAGCTCCCATAATCTTTTACCATTCATCATGCTGACGAGCTGATGGAAGCTGAAAGCAAAAAACATCTGGAAGATAAAAGGCTCCCCATTTGTATCTGTACAAAATCCGTGTGCCTTCTGCTTGCCTAGGAAGGTGGTGGACTTCTTTTTTAACACTCTGTGGTCCTTGTGTTGCATGTCAGACATTCCCTATTTTAAACATTTTAAAAGCTGTCCTACCCTGTTCAAATACACTGCCAAATTATTTTAGAATATCACCCACATCCACATTTTTCTTCTCCTGGTAATGACTCCTACTTTATTTCTCTGCAGTGTTTGCTGCTATGGCCAGAAGGGCTTTAAAACTAGCATCATTTGCTACCGTAGCAGCCACCACCACCACTGGTTTCTATCTATACAGCAACAAGCACCTGGATCCCAATGATTTTGGAATTGTTCGAGTAGGCAGAGCTGTTGCCACAGTAAGTTTCAACCTGGCAGCTTGTGTGAAGTTGTTTTGCCACCTGGGGTTCAGATGAGTTTAAAAAAATGTTGAACTGTGTTGGCCTCTTTTATTAACAAATCTTTAATTTGGGTCTTTTCAGTTTGCAATGGAAGTTTGTCATCAAGAAACCATGTTTTAAATTTCCTGCACTGCAGAAAAATGGCAGAAAAGGGTAAATCATAGTCTGACCCAGTTCAGATTTAGGGGTGGCACCTTTCTGTTTCCTGATAAAGACTCCAGGTCTTCAACAACTGGCAGAAACTCAACCATTATCTTTATCCCCTCATCTGTGCATTTTCATGGCAGGAAAAAAAAAGATAACCTACTACATTTCTGGTTGTTATAAAGTTGATAAAGGCCTAAAACCTGTTTGAGAAAATTAGGTAGAAACCCAAGCCTAATTAGATGACTATGGCCATTTCCGCATGAGGGAATTAAAATGGCCCAGTATGTCCACTCACAGAGGTCATCTGCACCTTGGAGTGGACTAGGTCCAGACTACTTACCTGAGATCCGCACCTCAGTCCACTCCGGAATGCCCCCAAGTGGTCCTCCAGCGTGCTTTTTAAAGAACTGTAGAAAACTGTTCTTTAATTTTTCGGAGTGCGCCATTGCATTCCTGCTCACTTGTGCAGATTCGCAGGCTCGCACCAATGCGAGCCTGTGATCTGCGGAGGGCAGGCTTTAGGTGTGGCGAGCTTCAGCGGTTGGACCCACAAACAACCAGAAGCTGCCATTTTGGAAGCCAGAGCAGTGCAGATCTAAGATCTCACACTGCTCCAATTCACACTGGACGAGATGGAGGAGCCCTGTGGAAGGGCTTAAGGGACAGTCCATGTTGGTCCATGCCCAGAAGATCCGGTAAGTAACGGCACAGAGCGATTCCCTCACCTCGTGCAGAAATGGCCTATATGATCCTACAAGGACTAGATTCTGAAAAGGTCCAGTAAGAGGGCAAAATCTTGAAAATAATTTCTTCCTCCCATTTAGATGCATGTTTTGCTGCTTCTCTCTCTCACTCTGTTGTCATTTTCATCTTCTTCAAATACTTATATCCTCCCCTATATCATAAGATTTCTGGGTGGCTTAAAATAAAAATAGATTAAACTGCAAAGCCATAAAAAAATTAAAACCTTATGAAAAAAATATTAAACAATTGAGAAATGTAAATAAACTTATGTTTAAAACCATAAATGTGTACACATTTGGAAGAAATAATTACACGTTGTCAGCTTTAATAAGAAGCTAAGTTTTAGCTTGGGATCAGAATAAAATCAGCATCCATGCTAAGTGGGCTTTCAAGAGGAGGATATTGCACAACCAGGGTAGCACAGTGGAGTGCAGGCTTCTTCTCCCAGATCCTCATATAGTGCATTGTTCTCACAGGTGGGGTACAGAGGTATAACCCTCCAGCAAACCTCAGTCCTTGGGCAGGTACATACATAGAAAGATACTTCAAATATTGAGGTCTCAAGCTGCTTAAGGCTTTAAATGGGAATTAAAACCACATCATAATGTTAAATCACTATGACAGCCAGCATGATGCCAGCATTGTGGATTGTGATGCAGTTATGAAGTAATTATGTAAGAGAAAAACAAGAAAAGTCAGTTTTAATATATTTACCTTTAGGATGAAATCAGCTTCATGCTTCTTTCTTCTAAGACTTCAGACCTGTGTACCTCCATTGGAGGACATCAGAGTGGCTGGGTTTGGCCATTGTTTTTCCAGAGCTTTTCTTTCTTGAAATGCTAAAGAATCCTTATGGGACACTGGATGAATCTTTTTGTTACTTCATGGTTCAGATTTTGTTTATCTGAAATATAAAGCAAAATCCACATCTGAGAAAGGCTATTTTATTTGGATCATTACTTGAAAGGACTTCTTTAATCCTTAGGTTTTACATATGCTCCCTCAGTGTATTTTAGGCTAAATTTCAGTTTGAAGGCTTGTACTGAACAAAGCCCTTCTGTCCAAAGGTTTTGATAGAAAGGTAAGAATATGAATTAGGATATATGGGGAGCTTGACAGAACTAGAAACGAATTTTTAGGTAGGTATGGGAACATTTGAGCACAAGGAGTTGAGAAGTCAGACATCTTGAAATTCTTTATAAATAATAATAATAATAATAATAATAATAATAATAATAATAGAATTGCTTTTTCTGTGTTGTTTATAATTTTATTTGTGGCTTGTTTTGTAGACAGCCGTTATCACTTTTGACTACCTCACATCTCTACGGAGTGTTCCACGTGGGACAGAAGAGTACGACCACGTCAAATCACAGGTAAAGGAACAACAGTAGGGTGAAGGGAAAAAAAATCCTTTTTGGATTAAAAGTGCCAGAATTGCCCAGTGAATGTGGCTACTGACTAGGCTAACTGGAGAATTCTAGGACTTCTAGTACAAGAAGTACATTTTTTCAAATTCTGGAGAAAATCTTATGGAAGGAAGTTTTATGAAGTAGTGAATCTAACTGCTGATGTAGCAGCCAAGTAGTGGGAGAGGAGATGGAGCCTGTTGTTACCTCTGTGGATTTTTACCACAGCCATCAGCTGCTGCAGATGTGGGAACGTAAATTATTTGACTGGGACAGCAGTGAGAATTTTGATTTTGCTGGATGTGAGACAGCAGCTGTAGGCTGGAACACATGTATATGTGAAAGCTGGAATGGGCCGGAAAACAAGGAATGTTATTTGGATTCCTTTCCCTGGAGAAGTGAAATGAAGAAATTAAACAGCATCTGTTGTAGCTGTTTCAATGTTGCGAAGTAGCACGACTCAAAATAGCATCTGATATAGGGTAACAAACAGGATAGTGACTGCAATATTTCTGTGTTGCTCTGTTTCAGAGCTTGGAAGTAACACATTACAAATATGTCAGGTAAACATTATTGTTGATAGCCGTAGGCTCAACAGTTTTGTATATAAAAGTAAAATACATACAGAAAGCAGAATACAAAATTAACTTATTATATAATTTACATTTGTCAAACAGCAACCACTTCAAAAAGAGCTAAAATTACTAAAAACAACTAAAACTAAAATGTATGATAAAACTTTCCATTCTACTACTAAAAAAATACAATAAGCTCCTTCTAACTTAAAGCACAGACGTATGTGTATGTCCCTTCAAGCAGCCTGTCAATTTATGGTGACCCCATGAATTTCATAAGGTTTTCTTATATGCAAAAAGCTTAAAATGCAAGGCAGCATTCTGTTTGCACTGATAATATTTTTTTGTGCTTGGTTCTTAAGTTTAGTTATCAAACAGAACAAATTTAGCAACCTGTATAGTAGTAAAAATATTGTTGCCTCTAAGCAATATACAAATGTTCCCAAGGGGGATCTCTGCCAAGGAGCAAAGGATGTACACATAGAATTTATGCCTTGGGGACTTAATAGGAATCTTAATAAACACTGAGATATGTCCTCAACTTCACCAGAGTTACAGATAAAAAGTCTTTGGTGTGATAGGGTATTATTGAACCTTCCATCCAAAAAAGCAGTAGAGAAAGCTATAAATGATTTTCTTAAGGGAGCCACATTGAGGAACATGAAGTATGGTTCTAAGCCAAATGTCAATTTAAATAAAGGATACTAGGAAGAATAGAAGGTTTGTGTGATTGAATACAAATCCTGCAATTTTGAATAAAGATTAATTCTTTCCTTAAACAGCTTTTCAACTCTGCTGGAGGAGAGTGCTGGGAGCACTTCAGTATTAATTCCATAGACGTACACAATAGTTTGGTAGAATTTACTCAGGATAAATTTGTGATGGTGTCTGAAGTTATTCTAAAAAACATTCTTGGGAAAGCAAGGATTCATCCATCTAAGCCAATTTTGGCCAGTATAAGACACCTGTGTCTGTAGGAAGCAATCCTGTTTCAGACCTTAGGAAAGAAGCAGGTGTACCTTGAGGGACAGCTAAGAAGGTATTAATAAAAGATATCAGCACAACTTCCAAAGAAGGGACCTCCAAATGCCCCAGATTTCTGCATCATAGAACAGTTGTGGAACTATCTTCCTTGAATATATTTCCAGTGCTGATATAACCAAACTGTCCCCTTGCAATTTGGAAAAATGCGTCAAAGACTATATGAGTGGGAGGATTTCAGTTTGGCTGTATCCAAATGTGACTTCCATGAAAGTTGGGAATCAAACCCAAGCCCCGGATATTTAAAATGTATTTCTGTTCAGTGAGTTTTTCACTCAGTTTCCATATATGAATTTTCCTCCTCTTACTAAAACTCTCCACTTTTGTTTTAGCATGGTTAATAATTAGATGTTCCTCTGTGCAAAACTTACTTAATTTACTCAGTAATTTTCACATCCCAATTTGTGAAGTGGAAATCATAGTGTATAAATCATCATAAATCATCAGTGTATAAAAAGACTGTAAGCTTTACATCTACTAATGAAGCTGGGAAGTATTTTGAGCCACACAGTTCTTGCACGATGTTTTTAGTGTAAAATTTAAAGAGGAAGGGAGATGAAAGGCATCCCAATCATATTCCTCTATTACAAATAACAATGTAACAATGTTCCTTTGAAAAGTAACATGGCAAGTCTTAATTCAATCAGTTTAGCATAACAATGTTTACTTGTAACTTTTAGGTCGTAAGATATTTTAGGATAAAAAAAATTAGGTGCTTTTTTTTTTGCCATTCTGAATACATTTTTTTTTCAAGAAAAGGAAAACCAATATAACAACAAAAAATGTAATGAACAACTTAATGAGGTCTTCCAGTGGGTAACAGCAACAATTTACCATTTTTAAAAAGAAAAAAAATCACAATGCGTAAGAGTAATGAATCCTACTTTTCCTAACTGGAGTTGCTCTTCCTGTCTTAGCCCTTCTTGCAAAATGTAGAAAAATGCCTGCTGGCGTACAGTACTTTTGGAACAAATCAGTCCTAACCCACTTGATTTGGAGTCTACTGTGAGGGCAAAGATGTTGTGCATTTACCTGAATCCATCAAGTGGGAGCTCCTAAAGTGTTTAAGCCAGTAACATTTTGGAGCTGTAGCATTTTTAAAACTGACATAAGGACATATGCTAACTTTGTGGTATCTTTTTTTTTTAAGTGTTACTATCCGATTGTAATACTAGCAGGGCCCTTGTCAGTTTTATTTTGTACAGCGTCACTCTATCATCATCATCATCATCATCATCATCATCATCATCATCATCATCATCACCACCATCACTATTGCTATGGGGCATCTAATAACTAGGGTATCAAAAACCTGTAAAGTACTAATTATATAATTATATTTCTTTATAGGTATTTCTACACTGCCTTTCAGTTAACAAAAATCCAAGGTGTCTACAAATTTTAGTAAACGAAGCAAACCCATCCTGTTGCCTTTTAGTTCTCTTATCCTTATAATCAGATTAAAACCAAACAGCAGAACTAAAAATAAGTCTAAAAACATGTGAAAAAAAGAAAGTTATTTGTCTGACACTGAAAACAGTGTAAAATAGGCACTCATCAGACTTCTCTAGAGAAATCAGACCTTGGAAAGGTTGCTTTCTTGGATAACAGCTCTCAGAATCTCTGGGCCAGCATAGGCCAGACTCCAGTCTGGGCTTGTAGGTTCCATGGTGTTGTTCCATTTTCAAGGATGAATAATTACTGTCATTGAATAATTAGGCAGAATCCAGAACAGTATTCTATACTTCTGGGATAGGAGTACAAATCAGGGTAGACAAATCTGGAGGGTGGATCATGGGATAGGCTGTTTTGCTAGGATATTCCTGAAGCCCATTAAATGTGTCTTTGGACATAACAGTGATATTTGATTTTAAAAAATGCTAATAGTTGTTGCCAAGTGTGTTTGTGTGTGTGACTGGAAGAAAGAGAGACAGAGACAGAGAGAATGAGAGAAGGAATAAGATTTTGAGTATTGCAGCAAGTTAGAAGAAAGTGTTTAACTCTTTTGTCCCTGTTGCAGTCCTGGCAAGTACAATTGGCCCTCCACATTTTCAGGTTTCACATTCATTGATTTGATTACTGTTGACCTTCTCCAACCCCTCTCCTCCCACTGCAAGCGCCTTCTTTTCTGGGGGAAACTTCCCTTTTGGTGGCTTCGATCAGGCTGTGCAGCCCTTTAAAAACCCGCCCAGCAAAGTCACTACCTGGCCAGCTAAGTATGGCTTGCACTCTGATTTCTCAGCACCGTGAACCCTCCCCAATGCCCTGCACCCACCCAAGGAAGGAGATGGGTATGAGAGAGGAAGTACAGAGCCACCATGCCAACTCATTCTCAGGAAGGCTTCAGGAGCAATCCACAACCCTTTGGGTTAACTCTTCACCAGCTGACCAAGGCAGGAGACCAACATTGCAAACCCTTTCCCTCTCCTTTCCCAGACCTGGAACATTTCCGCATGACACTCTTATAGCGCAACGATTCCACTTTCAACCTCCTATGGAATCCTGGGGTTTGCAGTTCTGGCAGGGGCCGACTGGAGGTTGAAAGTGGAATCATCGTGCTATAAGAGTGTCGTGCGGAACTCCTGGTTTGGACCCTGGGTGCCTGCTATCCCCACTACACCTCAGACCCTGTCCCACAGACTCATATAGACATTTTGATATTTGTATTTTTTCCACTTTTGCGAGGGTCTGCGCCCCTAATCCTAGCGAAAGTGGAGTGTCAACTGTATTGCTCTTTTGAAGCTGATATTTGCATCAGGAGAAATGCCCTCATTGGCAGCAATGGGAGTTTTCCTTCCAATACAAGTCACAACTTCAGAGAAAAAAAGTCATCAGGACCATGGCATGAGGAGGAAAGGTTAAACTCCCCTTACTTACGTCCTGGGATCCCCATAATTATCAGTAGCTATTTGTAAATGTAAAAACACGATGCATGTGAAATGCAAAGATGTATTTAATGTCATATCTGCTTTGTCCCTGAGAAAGATTAGGACTCTGGGATTACATAATTGTTTATATAATGCTGCCTAAGCAAATGCAAGGTTAAAGTGAAGGCAGTTTCCCCCTCCATCCTGTGATAAAAAAGAAATAAAATGCAGAGGCCATTCTTTGATTTAAACAGAGCCCAGAAATGTTACCCTTTTGTAACATTCTGGGAGTTTTAAGCCAGTAAAGTAAATTTTCCAAGCTTTGGATTTAAATAGGCACTGGGTGCACAGAAAGACAGGAGGCAGACATTGCTTTGACAGCTCTTGTCCCTTTCACCCTGTGGAAGAAAATGGGAGAATTGCATAAAGGGGCAGCAACAGGAACTAGAGTACAGTCAGCCTTACTCATTTGCAGGTTTCACTTTTGTGGATCTGATTCTTCATGGATTATTTGTTGCTTCTGCTGCTGCCCTGTGCCTTTTTTAATAGAAACTGCAACCTAATGAGACTGAGGCCATTTCTGCACTACACTGTTTTAGTGCTATTATTACCATTTCAACATTCTGCGGAATTCTGGGGTTTGTAGTTTACTGAGGCCAAAGGGCTTTCTGGTTGATAATTCTAAATGCCCCTCCTTAAACTGCAAACACCAAGGTTCCATAGGATGTTGAAAGTGGAATAATACCACTGTAACAGTGTAGTGCAGAAATGGCTTAAGAATGAGGCTCTCAAGTTCCTATTAAAAATGATGTAGGGCAGCAGTGGAGGCAGTGGCAAGCCCCACCAGTTGCCCATATCTGCCTTGTGAAGGAACCCCAACGGCCTCCATGGTTGGTTGAGTATATGGATATTACTTGTTTTGTCTTCAATATGGTTGGGGCAGGGCTAGAATTATTGACAGGTTTTCCACTTTTATAGGGGTCCTACATCCTAACCCCAGCGAATATGGAGGAATGACCTTTGCGTTAACACAGTGGTTCTTTAACTGGAATCCTCCAGGTGTTTGGGACTTCACCTCCCAGGAGTCACAACCAGAATAGCCAATTGTGAGGGATTCTGGGAGATGAAGTCCAAAAGCCGCTCAAGGGTCAAGGTTGAGAACTACTGCATTAATATAATATGTGCAGAGGTGCATGGGAAAAATATCAGTGAGGTGAAAAAGGACCCCAGCCTTAAACTAGACATAGTTTGTATTTGTGTCTGCAAAACCCATCACTGCAGAGGACAATAAACTGGGAGGTGATTTAACTGTAAAAATTATGTCAGGCAGAGCTCTAAACACTATGCAATATCTGGAATTCTTAATTTTGTAATGCTTTACTGGACTGGATGAACTAAGTTGTTGAGTTGTTGACATAGTCTCCAGTAGGAATGGGCAAGATGCACAAAATCCTCTCTACATGAATACCATCAGAGCAGCCTCAAGTCCTTTTAGTGCTTGAGGTGTGCAGTAAATAGTGCCCCTCCATTCAAAAGCAATGGGCATAATAACACCAAAAGCCAACTGAATTATTTTTGCTCCTCAGGCAGAAAATTCCACACGCAAGCACTAATTCCAATCTCTTTAGTAATAAAAAATAGAATGATAAGAAATTAATAACAAGCAGTTTGCTGCCTCCTCCTGACACCCAAAATCTGATACCAGTCTCTTTTTACCTAGTGACAGGGCCAGCTTTTGTCTTCCTTGTACATTTTTTCCTGAGTCAAGCCAAAAGCAGCCTTTAAAGTCTTTTCTCATATCACCCTTCAGTAGAATCTTTCAAGATGGATACAAATTTCATCTATGTGTCTTATGTTAAAATTCTGTCTTTCATACTACAAGGACCCTCAATTCAGCTCCCAGTGAATCATATTAAAATTTCCATACTTTGATAACAGGCTTGTAAATAAAATACTAATTCTTGTTGTACATTTCCTTGCATTTTTTTGAATATTAGAAGATGGATCTATGCATTTAGTGACTATGAATAAAATAATCAGCAATCAAATAAATAAACCTAGCACAACATTAAACTAGAGAGGCTGTGTTCTGTAGACGTTATGCTGCAGCACAAGTTTTTTAATCTTTACTGAGCCATGGAATTCACTGGATGACACTGAGCCAATCATGTTTTTCTCAGCCTGACCTGCCTCACAGAGTTGTTCTTGTGAAGATAAAGTGGAGAAGGGGAGAGTCAGGTATGACATTTTGAGCTCATTGGAGGAATGATGGGATATAAAAATAACAAAGAAATGAACACATTTACCAATATACGATATATAATACTTGGAGTACGTAATACTTGGTATGTAATATATATAAAATGTTATTGTGTGTCTTCAAATCGTTTGTGACTCTTGGTGATCCTAAGGTGAATCTATCACAGAGTTTTCTTGGCAAAATTTGTTCAGACATGGTTTGCCTTCGCCTTCCCCTGAGGCTGAGAGAGTATGACTTGCCCAATGTCACCTGGTGGATTTCAATGGCTGATTGGTGATTTGAACCCTGGTCTCTAGAGTCATAGGCAATTTCTGCCCTACACTGATATAATGTTATTATTCCACTTTCAACATCCTGTGGAATTCTGGAATTTGTAGTTTACTGAGGCCAAAGAGCTCTCTGGATGAGAATTCTAAAGGCCCCTCCCTAAACTGCAAACCCCAGGATTCCATAGGAGGTTGAAAGTGGAGAAATAGCACTATAACCGTGTAGAGTGGAAATGGCCATAGTCCCATGCTCAATCCACTATAACATCTTGGCTCATCTATATAGAACTCAAATATTACAATTGCTTCCGTTTGTCTTTTCTATTGAAATGCAGCAAATTAATATCCAAATAAAAATGTAACACTGTGCAGGTTTACCTGGAAGTAAGTTCCACTATGTTTAATCAGTCAGGAGCTGCTCCTGGTTCTGGCTGCAACTTGGTGATTGCTAGGACCTTCTCATAATAAACAATTGTAACACTATGATTCCATTTTAACAGCCGTGGTTGCATCCTGTGGAATCCTGAGTTTTTAGTTTGCTGATGAATTAGAACTATTTGGCTGAGAGTTCTGAATGACCCTCTCCAAATTGCCAGTCCTAGGATTCCATAGGATAGAACCATGAAAGTTAAAGTGGAATCATAGTGCTATAATTGTATGGTGTGAAAGGGCCTCTAGACAGTGAGAGAAACCTCCAGGCAGATAGAGGTACAGCCAGAAAGGGGAGGAGCAGTGCTGTGGTGGAGACTGCAAATTGGAGTTCCTTGAGACCAGGCTTGAGGGACAGCCTGCTTGCCCATTTCCCCCCTCCCCATAGATTAAGATGCTTGGTGTGATGACATTACTTTGGGGGCTAGCCACTTGGAATGCAAGTGCAACTTGATGGCGGGTTGCTATGGAACAAGAATAACACTCCAAGAATAAAATCCAGCACAGTGGTGTTCATGGAAGGGGGCTTATGGATTAGAGGAATTCTATATAAGGCAAAGTTTCTATGTGTGTGTTTTGAGCCTTCAGTGAGAACTAGCCAGAGAGAAGATGGCTTGGGAGTGATAAAGACACAAAGAACTGGTCTAAAGCAGGGATTGATTGTCAAGTCTCTCAGAAGTTTAAACTGCTAATGTATCAACACTGTATTATAACCGAACTCTAACAAGATACTTTATTTCCACTGTTAACTATAATAAATGTTACAGTTTGTTTTATAACTACTGAATTGGTCTGAGTGATCTAAAGTTACTGGTATTCAAGAGAACAAGCTACCTTAAATAAAGTGTTGGGTTCTGGTGAACACTTACGATTCCAATTCTGTTACACAAAGGTTGTGAGTCAGGCTTTGGGATATTGACAGGGCGCCTTATTGGATTGGAACTGCCAAAGCAATCTGAGGGAGTATAAGGGCCTATCACACTTGGGGGAGGCAAGAAGGAGGTGTTTGCTGCAGCAACAGGACCACAGCTCTGTTGGTTAACATGGGAAATTCAAACAATGTTGTCTGGAAACTCTTCCAAGAAGGGAAAGGATTGAGATGGGGTAAGCAAAGAAGGAGGAAGACCAGGGCCAGAATCTGGTGCGGGAGCAGGCACCCAGGTCCCTCTGAGAACTAATCAGGCAAAGGGCTCAGTTTCCAGGTCCCTCATTCTGATGCCCTTACTGCTTATGGCTAAAAGTGGAGAAAGAAAGAGGCGGGTGGGAGAGTGTGACGTCAGCTGACTCTAGTTGTCTGCCTGTCTCTTTTCCTTCAACTGGCCAATGAGCAACCCTGCCAGGCAGGAGCACCACCAGGGGAGTGGGAATGCCAGAGAGTCCCACCTTCCAGCTTGGAGGGGAGAACAGTTTTACACACCACAGACCTCTGTAGTGAGTGTGCAGGAAAAGCACATTGCTTGCTTCCCTGCTTGCTGGCTGTTTTGCCTGATTGTTGCAGTCTTCCTGAGTGGTGCCCTACCATCTGAGGTGATGGCTTCACTGGGTCTCATGTGGAGCCAGTCCTGAGTATTAGTACTTACTTGTTGGCTTAAATTTTCTAAGTGCTCTACAGGCATTAAATGCAAGATAATCTGTGCTCATGGGTTTATTTACTTGATGCCAGAGGAAAAAGGAATGGGGAGGGAAGGGAAATGAAAGTTCTGGCTGCAGTTCCTGAAACAAAAATATGTTTATATCAGTTTTGTTAATTAGTAGATGACCACAAAGCCTGATGCAATTACAACCGTATTTTAAATTGCCCTCATCTTCTTGTGCCATCCTTAAACAGATAAATTCTGTGTGAACCACATTTTTGCCTCATTTTCCATACTTTAATCTTTCCTATCTCTATCCAAATATCCTTTTGGTCTCTAATTAACACAGGTATAGCAGTACTCCTTTATCCATGACTATAGACATTTGTACCGCAGACCTCTGCTTAACTCGCATCCCCCTGCTTCACCCACACCCCCTTCTGATCTCTGTGGAGATTGACAAACTGCCATCTTGGTAGTGGAAACTGACAGGTAAAGGAATGAGCAAGGGAGTGGGTGAGATGCATTGCTGTAACGGCAACAGCAATAATGATAATTCAGATTCAAAGCCTGATACTCTGGAATCTTCCTTGGCCCTAACACAGTTGATTGAAAGAAATAATAACCTTGACATCTTTTACCTGCTGAAGAGTTGATTGTGTTTGCAAGCAGCTTGTTGTTTGATAGATGCTGCCAATAGCCCAAGTGATGCTTTGACCCTTGGCCTTGTGTCTCTATGGCCTCATTAACCTCTGTCAGGTACTTGCTGATGGTTTTTCAGTTAATGTATGAGGAAGAGGCCCAGTTCATTTCAACTGATTCCTTCTTACTTGGCAGCCTAGGTGTCGTGATTCAGCATTAAAGGCTTGCCAAGAAGAAAGGTAAAGTAGTGCAGTGTGCTACTGCATTGATAGGACACTTTTACCATCCTTTCATGTTTGCTTTTAAACCTACACCCAGGTTATCAATATTGGTAACAAGGCTCTGAGGAGCTATTCAGCAACAAATGCAATGAAATTCAATCTGCTCTGTGGGAGACAATGTTCAGCCAAACCTTCTGTGACTGCTGGATTTCCTTAACCAACTGATTTTTAACCCTATAGTATGACTTCTGGATCACAGAGCAAGAGGTGCAAACACCAAGATAGTGTGTTTTTGGCACTCTTGCCTTGATGTTTCACTTCCTCTGTGAGTTAAAGTTCACTTCCTACATGGAAGCATGAGCATTTCAGATCTTGGTTAATTACTACTTATTTCATTCATTGACCCTTTCACTCTTGCTTTATTTAGAAACTTTTCTTCTTCATTTATCTAAGCATTGCTCAGCTTACTCTGAGGGTGAGAATTTTGCAGCCTTCAGATGCTGTCTGACTACAGCTTAGTCAGTGATGCAATAAACTGAAGGACCATATGTTGGCCTGTTCCATGATGCATTTCTCTCCCCAGAATCCCTCAAATGCTGGGTTGTGCTAGAGCTAATATTTATGTTCAGTTTGTTGTATAACAGCAAACATGAAGTTTTGAAAACACTGAACATTAATGGAGATCTGTTCATAAAACAATTTCATTGTCAAGTGCTTGAGGAAAAAAACACATCCGTTTTGGCTCTTGGCTATGTCTGCCACTAGCATATTTGTTTTGTACAAGCACTGACACACTTGGGATCTGATTTTTAGTAAGATATAATTAAACTATGCACAAATACAGCGAACAGTTTAACTATAGACATGTACAGCACATAGGCCATCTTTGCATGAAGTCACCATCCCACAACAGCAGCAGGTTGCTTCCGGTCCAGGAGTCATGCTACTGCACAAAGTCATCGCTATCCAGATGCTATCCCATCCCCAAGCACTGGAAAACCGCCTTATATTATTTCCAGAAAAAAATCTGTTAAGAGCCTCCTTTAGCACTTCAATCCCATCAGCTGGCTCAGTGAGGTACTGTAACAGTGCTTGATAGTGCTTCCTATTGTCGGCAGATCCAGGAGTGGGGAGAGTGTGGGCATTCCCAGGTTGTTCCTCCCTTAGCTACTCCCATGGTGTGGTAACTTCAAAATCTGTCACCTCTCTGTGTTTATTTTAAATTTCTCGTTTGAGTGAAAACTTTTTATTTTTTAAAATACATTTTTAAGCATTATAGCACAAAAGTTCAATATTGTACTGGCATGTCATGTCATTACAACATTGCTGCGCTAGTATGGCTTCAAACAAACAAACAAAAACCAACAAAAATAGACCAATCAGGGTGGTGAGGTGGGGTGAAGGCAGGGAAAGGGAGTGGCCACAGACACTGTAGTGTGGAAGGAACATGGTGGAAATACCAGTACTCATCTGCTTAAGGCAGAAGGGTGTGGAAGAGAGCATTACTAACCTGCTAATATTGTGTGGATGGCAATGTTCGGATTGTAACAGAAGGGCATGCTAATGGGGTATGATGCGGAAAGGGCCATAGTTAAATAATTAATGTTGCCACAAAATGTGATAATGTCTGTTTACTTAGATGGCTTTAAACAAACATTAGATAAATTCTTGAAGAATATGTTAGTGGTGACTAGTCATCGTTGATATATGGTATCTCCAGGATGAAGGATGAATACAAGTGAATACCAGTTGATGGGGTATAGTAGTAAGAGAGGATTGTTATCTTTACTTCCTGCTTATGGCCTTTCCATTGGCATATGGTTTTGGCCACTGTTGGAGTCAGGGTGCTGGATTAGATAAGCTTTTAGGTCTGATCCACCAGCAGGATTCCATGATTCTTCTTTAGCTCTGCCTTGCTTTGCCTTGCAAAGCCTACTTGAAACTACTTGTAAACTACTTGAGTCTTCATGCTTCTTTTGCCTCCAGCCTGCTAGCACCAGTTTTCTTTTTCACTTTTTGTTCTTGTGCCTTATTCCTGCCCTGTTTCTTTCTTCTGCCTTCTCCTGTCTTGTGTGTTCTCCTTTAGTTTTCCATAAATTTAGCAATGTTGCCCAAGTCATGGCATTTTAGTTTTTGGGGTGTTAGAACTTAAATATAATAGTCTCATCTCATAATGCAACTTTCTTTCTAAAACTCATTTTGAGGTACAGAATATTTTTTCTGTCTTTGAGAGATGAATATCTCTGAGCTGTCCTCTGAGAGATTTCACTCTTCATTCTGTAAACTGCAGGTGTACTGATTCTACACACACCCAGTCCCTTAACTGTTTCTTTACCTCTGGAGACCATCTTCAGGGAATGTGGATAATGCTGAGTAATTAGTAGGCTGTACTGCTTAGTAGAATATGCATAATGGCAGTCAGAAGATAGGAAACCTCCGTGCCTGCCTTGGTCCCTGAGCCTGCTGGGGCCAAACAAGGACATTGTCATTAGGAAACAATTACATACAAAGCAGATTAAGCAGGAAATGGGCTCCCCATAGGCTCTTGGGCAAGTTCCTATTTAGCTTCAAGAAAATGTCTTCAGACCCTCTCTGTCTTCCTTTCATGTGTGAGCTACTCGTGCTGCTAATGCTCACAGTTGCTGGCATCTTTTTATGGGCATCCAGTTGGGGTACTATTTACTGGTTTTTGTACAGAAGAAGAAACAAACCTTTTTGCACGAGTCTTTTGAAATATTAAGCAAGCATTCTTTTCCTAGTTAACTTTTTTTGGCTGCAGAACTGCTTTGTCAGAGAAAAGGCCATTTAAGGAGGTTAATTATCTTCTTTCTCTTGGAGAGCAAGGCAGAGATATTCTCTGCCTCTGAGATGCATTTTTTGAGCTGAAGATGTCTGAGCAATTTGTTCTGATGTCATGCAAGGACAGGCAGTGTTTTTGGGGAGGTGGAGTATTTGAGTGTGTGTGTGTGTGTCCCAAACCTATGTTCAGTTTTCTTTGTCCTCGAGTCAGACCACTAAAAGTATTTAAACTTTGAATTAGGTGAGATGGAGGCCCAATCAGTCTTTAAAACTGGGCAGCACTAGCATCACTGTTCTTGTTTCTCACGAAAAACCTTAGGGGATCATAGGACATAATAATGGCTGCCAACTTCTACAGCTTTATGGAGGAATCAGACACATTAATGGGAGATAAAGCTGTCTGTGGCTATTAGTTGTAATAACTATATATTACCTCTAGCATCAGAGATATGTATGTATGTATATCAGTTGCTGGGAACTTGCTGTTATGGTGGTAGGCTTCACATAGGAAACTATTTGGGTACTCTATTGGTTTGGCAGAGTGAAAACTGGAATTCCCACTTCTGCGCAATCATTGAAAGGACAGAAGCCCCCTCCAGTCTTCAGTCTGGCACCCCTAGAACTGTGTGAAAGACTGCATAGGCCTTTGGTTTCATAGAATCATAGAAATGTAGAGTTGGAAGAGACCACAGGGGCCATCCAGTCCAACCCCCTGCCATGCAGGAACACCCTCAAAGCACTTCCGACAGATGGCCATCCAGCCTCTGCTTAAAAACCTCCAAAGAAGGAGACTCCACTACACTCTGAGGCAGCATACTCGACTGCCAGACAGCCCTGACCATCAGAAAGTTCTTCCTGAGGTTCAGGTGGAATCTCCTTTCCTGTAGCTTGAATCCATTGCTCCTTGTCTTGGTCTCTGGAGCAGCGGAAAACAAGCCCTCTCCCTCCTCTACATGGCATCCCTTCAAATATTTAAACATGGTTATCATGTCCCCTCTTAACCTTGTCTTCTGCAGACTAAACATACCCAGCTCTTTAAGTCTATCCTCATAGGGCATGGCTTCCAGGCCCCACACCACTTTGATCGTCCTCTTCTGGACTTGTTCCAGCTTGACCATGTCCTTCTTGGGGTGCCCAGAACTGGACACAGTATTCAAGATGAGGTCTAACCAAAGCAGAGTAGAGTGGTACCACTGCCTCCCTTGATCTAGACACCATAGTCCTATTGATGCAACCGAGAATTGCATTGGCTTTCTTGGCTGCCGCATCACACTGCTGACTCATGTTCAGCTTGTGGTCTATTAAGACTTCTAGGCCCTTTCCACACGTGAAGGAAAAAACGTCCTGAGACGTCCTGAAACAGAGCTTACCTGAAACCCGGTAGGTCTGTCGCCACGTGGAGCAGCACGTTTTCGCTGCTCCACATTCCTCGGCATCCCACGGCGTCCTGCGGCACCCAAAATGGTGGCTTACGACTGGTGGAGTCTCTCCACCAACCGGAGAAGCTCACCAGCTGGAAAGCCCGCCCCCGGCAGATCTGCAGGCACGCCCTTGCGTGCGCGCCTGCAAATCCACACCAGGCGCTGCGACGGGGCTGCACAGGGCTGCACGATCGTGCTTTTTAAAAACCTCTTCGAAAGTGGTTTTTAAAAAGCATGCGGCGCCGCCACTTCCGGTCGCCCTAGCACGGATTGGGGTGTGGAATTACACTAAAGTAGTCCGCCCTGATCCATTTTACGGTGTAGACGACCTCCGTCAGAGGTCACGCTACACCGTTTTAATACCCCTGTGTGGAAAGGGCCCTAGATCCCTTTCACATGTACTGCTATCCAGCCACATGTCCCCCATCCTATATTTCTGTATTCCATTTTTTTTCTACCTAAGTGTAGGACCTTACACTTCTCTCTCTTGAATTTCATTTTGTTAGCCTTGGCTCAGCTCTCCAATCTGTCCAGGTTGTTTTGTATTTTGATCCTGTCCTCTGGCGTATTAGCAACCCCTCCCAATTTGATTTGATGAACATGCCTTCTATTCCTTCATCCAAGTCGTTGATGAAGATATTGAACAGCACTGGGGCTAGGACAGAACCCTGTGGCAGGTTTGACCCTGCAGAACCTTTTAAATGTTATTTGCTATGACGCATATGGTGTGAGTAGATAAAGTAGTCTCAGCTAAAATATTTCAATCTAGAGGGGAGAAAAGTTGTTTAATATACAGGCAGGATCTTACAAGGCCTAGAGAAAGAACAAAAGGAAGTTGAAAGAGTGCTCTAGCTATTTGACTTTTAGTTCATGCTCCCTGTCTTATTCAGAGCAAGCTGTATTGTCATGCTGTATTAGGCACTAACAGCTCTTAGAGTTAACTAGTTATAAATAAATAACTACAATCATCCCTTCACATTTGCTAGGGTTAGGGGCATAGGACCCCTGTGAATGTGGAATAACCGTGAACAACTCTAGGCCCTCCCAAACCAATATTTAACGCACACAAAAAAGGTATGATCACCATATTCAACCCACAAATAATTCCTTTGTAGCATCAGGATTCCTTCACAAGGCAGAAGTGAGTGGCTGGTGGGGCTTAGTGCAACCTCCACTGCTGCCCCACACCATTTTAAATAGGAACTCACAAGCCTCATTTGCAGTTTCTCAGTCTCAAGAGGCTTGCAGTCCCTATTAAAAATGGCATAGGGAGGCAGCAGAGGTGACAGCAAATAATCCGTGAACAATCAAATCCGCAAAAGTGAAACCAGCAAATGTGGAGGGCTGACTGTACTTTACAAGTAACTGTTTATGTGAAATTAATTTGTATGCTAAAGGTATTAATATATTACATTATGATCATAATTTAGCAAGGACTACATTCATTCCTATTTATTTGTTTATTTAATATCTCACCTTTCTCCCAACATGGAACCCAAAGTAGCTTACAATATAAGTTAAAAGAAACTAGTTAAAACAAAGTATAATAGAAAAGCTTTTTTTTAAAAAAGCCATTAATCAGCCAAACCAGTTGAAATATTAGTTTAAGCGGATTAAAAATTCATTCAGCACATAATTAAAAGATACAGCATATCTGTTGATTGTACTTCTGCCCCAACCAGTTAAAAGCTGAAAGCTTGTTTAAATAAGAAGATCTTTGCCTGCCAGAGAAAAGGAGACAGAATGGGGCCAAGTGAGCCTCCATTGAGTGGGAGTTCCATAGTCTAGGAGCACTCTCTCTCATATCCTCATCAAATGAGCCAGCGAGGGTGGTAGAATCAAAAGAAAGCCATCATAAGACCTGGGAAGACTCCTAGGGAGATAAGTTCTTTCAGATATTCTGGACCTAAGCAGTGTAGGGCTTTATAGGTCAGAATGAGCATTTTGAATTATACCACCACTCACTTTGCAGTACAATGGGAATTTTCAGTTATTTTTATATTTACAAGGGTGTAGGTACACTGTGTAGTAGAGCAGGAGTATTACATAGTTTAAATGCAATCTTTATGCTGTACTTTGTGCACTGTTGGGAGATGACAGTGAGGTGCCATGGGAGGGCAGCATGTTTTGTTACCTAGGCCGTTCAGATTTTGTTTTACAAAGCAACTAATTAAGAAACAGACAAGCAAAGAGTTCTTTTTAAAAACTACATAATTATAATCACAGTTGACTTCAGGCCTTGAAACTGTAACTGTAATGACTTACCTTTAAATGTATCTTTCTAAGATGTGACTACCAGATATGACTCCAGAATCTAACATAGTTGCCAGGAGACTTATCCCCCCCACCATGGTTTCCCACACACGTAGATCCTGCAAGCACTTTCCTCAGGTACAAGAAGAAAAAGAATTCACAGTGCAAGGCAGTACAAGAAGGTAGACCAGCTGCTCCAGAATAACCTCAGCAAGACGTTTTACACAGTTAACCAAGAAGGGGTTCCATATCAATCTGTATAGGGAAGATGCCACTGATTTATTCACTGACTTTATGTCTCATTCTTCTCTCGTGGAACTGAAGGCAGCGCACTTAGGGAGTCATATGTGGTCACTCATCTAAGAACAGATTGGCTTAGCTTTGGCAAGGTTGTTGTACTGTGTGCTTTCAAACCAAGCATACCCTCCAGCTGTCCAGGTTTGGCAGGTACAGTCCCAATTAATCTTCTGCCACTCCACTTTTTCAGCACCTTTTAAGAGGTCCAAATTTCTCTGTCCTACTCCCACTTTCCACCTTTATCCTTAGCTGCTGCAAAACTGGATTTGGGGTTCCGAAGTAGTTTGCCCTCGGTTAAATCAGCAGGGAAGAAGAGAGGACAGCACAGGATCTTGCTCTTTCCTGTAGACTAAAAGCAAATGCAAATTGCTGTAGCCTCTCCTAGCCTGCCAGTTCTTCCTCATCAATAATGTTTGTCATTTTGATAACACTCTGATGTTACTTGGCCACGTATGTCCCAATTTTAATCTATGAAATGTTGGAGGATATGAGGATTCTTGAAACATTTTCCTATAAAGGTTGCTTCAAAGAAGTCTGATAGTGGCAGACCAGTCCCTTAACTTGATGAATGCAGTATCTGACAATTGAGACTGAAAATATGTGTTTTGAATTTTGCAAAGTTCAGCAATAGGTGTAGCTCAGGGCTTGGAAAACTGTCTGGTTCAGACTGGACCTTCCAGGACCTGCCGGCAATGGTGGCTGGGAGATTTTTGGACTAATAGTCTAAAGAATAACAATTCCAAGCTGTGGAAGGTCTGCAGTTGATGGACAAGTTCACTCTGTCTTCTAATAAGATGTATTTGTTCCACAATATTAATAGAACACGCCTTCCATAATATTGTTGTTGTCATCCATATTATCAGTAAAATAAACTTTAAATCATATCCAGTTTAATTATGAAGATAGGTTTAGGTTATATAACACTCATCAAAAAAGACATTTACCTCTGATTTCTAGTTCATGATCTGACTTAGCCTTGTTTTGAATGCCTTCCCACTTGCCACCTCCAGGTGGGGCTATTCCTTTGTTGTTGGATCAAAGATAGGCCTAATAGATTTATCACCTTAAAGGACTTTGGCCCTTTTCCAGACAATTAAAAACAACAAAAGTGCCTCCCTTCCCCCCACCATTTTACGGCTGTTCTCATGTTAGTTCCAAGTCAGTGCCAGTGTTGTGATATGCCATGCCGATTTAGTGGATTTGGAGGTGTGCATCTCAGAGGGGCAGATACAGTCTTGCTGTGGAGTACTATCTATACTCACATTTTTCCTCTTGGTTTTGCAATCTAGGTCAGTATGAGTTCCAGCTCTGAAGAGAACCGGGAGCTCATGGCTTTCAAAGAGGAATATTAAATTAAAAAAACAACAACAATACTGTGTGGTTTCCATTTCATAAAGATTAAACTGATAATGAGGACTATGTGCACATTAAAAGAGGCTCTGGGACATATTTTCAGGTTTACCAGCCAGAGAAATATCAATATAAGCTGCACTTACAGTTCTCTATTTCCTCTCTTCATCATAATCTCTCACTCTCTTTTTAGAAAAGTGGTTTGGCCTTCTTGTAAATGTAAACTGCTTTATCACAGAGAATGGATAGAAGGTCCTTGTTTTGCCTAGGTCTATCGTCTGATCAAATAATAGTCAGTTTATACAAAATTAAGCTTGAAAATTTTACTTTTTTGGCTATTCTGTATGGGGGATTCTGGCACCACAGTCCCAAGCAGTAACATCTCTAAGTTCTCATCCAATAAATGCATATTGTTACTCATTTCTACTAGCAGAAATCTAGATTTTCCCTGCCCCCTATTCTAGTTAAGATCTGTAGTACAAATATGGCATTTATTTATCACCTCCAACAGTGATACAAGGAAAATACTAGCTAGGTATGTTTAGCTTAACAAAAAGAAGGTTAAGAGGAGACATGATAGCCGTGTTTAAATATCTGAAGGGATGTCCTGTTGAGGAGGGAGCAGGCTTGTTTTCTGCTGCTCCAGAGACTAGGACAAGGAACAATGGATTCAAACTACAGGAAAAGAGATCCCACCTGAACCTAAGAAAGAACTTCTTGACGGTCAGAGCTGTCTGGCAGTGGAATATGCTGCCTCATAGTGTGGTGGAGTCACCTTTCTTTGGAAGTTTTTAAGCAGAGGCTGGATGGACATTTGCTGGGGGTGCTTTGAGTCTGTGCTCGTGCATGGCAGGGAGTTGGACTCCATGACCATTGTGGTCTCTTCCAACTCTATGTTTCTTTGATTCTATGAAAATGCAGTTCCGTTCCAAGCAAGGTAGATCTGTTTTTGCAAATGCAATCATTTTGTAGAAGGTGTGTTATGCTCTTCTGTTGCAGGGTGGGCACCTGGCTGATGGCCAGGGCCAATCCTCCATAAATCCATCTGTTTAAGAGTCTGCACCTCTCAAAGCAGGTCCAAATACTTCCATTTCCTATTGCAGTTCCTCTCAAAATGGCACAAGGAAGTGATGTTGCATAATTTTGTATCACCATTTTGAGAAGGACTGCAGAGGAAAATGGAAGTATGAGGTTGTGGGATGTTTGTTGCAGCTAGGATATTTTTGCATGTACTCCCACATTTGGGGGCTTTCTGCATTGTTCTGGAACTAAACCTGTCACCAAATTGAGCAGATTTTTTAAAAAATTATGGGCTGTGGGGTTTTGGGGTACTGGTGGAGAACTTCAGAAACTGCAGAAGTGAGGCTCAGGGTTTGCATGTGGCGCATAGGCCACATTTTGCCTACCCTTGTCTGTTGGATAGGGCTGTGATCTGAGCCACATTCTGTGATTCAAGTCTTCCTCTTCATCTGGCCATGCCATTCTGAGATCATTTTCAGTTATTAAATTTTTATACTAGATATTTTACAAGTTACAGACACAAGTGCTGTTCCATTTCTATACTGATAGTTGGCATGTACTTTTTTCAGTGGCTGTTTACTCCTTTTCTCCTGTGCTGAAAATGTACAGGTAGTTGTTAACAATGGGATGAACAGAAGCCTAGTCTTTTCAGAAGTCTAAACGCTAAACCCCAAAGGGACCACCTTGGATTACAAAGCAAAGGTCACAGTTTTCTTGTTAAGTAAAGATGGGAAATGATTGTGACTGTTGTCTGGACCACTTGCAGCAATGTGAGCATCACTAAGGCAGTCAGAGTTCTGAAACAGAAAGGAGGACTCCAGTTTAAAGTCTCAGAGTTCCTGAAACTAGTAGGAACATAGTTTATTTAAGGAAATTTGTATATTACTATTTCAGCATAGTGAAAGTGCTTGAACCATCTCCAATTGCTCCTAAAGGTTTCTAATAGAAGTCTTGTGTACTAAATAGAGTAGGTCCCTATAACTACATGCCTGCTGTATGCAATTTCAATTAACCATGGCAAGGAGGGATCTGAAATACGTACTTTGAGTTTAATAGAAATAAAACAGAAATTGAAGTAATAAAGTGAAGTACAATACATACAGCATTACATGGAAAATGGCAGGGAAAATAAAATTGAGGCAAATGGGGCCTTTTTGCTCACGGTATTGCACTGGCTCATATTGTCCATGCTGTCTTGCATTTCCTCACTGTGTACAGGACTACACGTACTCTAAAACTACCCAGCCTCTTAGCAGGGCTCTTGTTTACTGTTTGTGACCTGATTGTGGTAATGTCCTTCTGCAAGATTCTTGTGCTTGCACTATAAAGTCCTTATCCAGTACAGTCTATGGTAAAGCCCTTCTCCTTGAGTCCTGGTGATATTTATAAAGGCCCCAAAGCAGAAGAGTGGTGATGCTAGCAATCCTGATAAACTTAAGAGAACCCGCAAAATTCTTCTTTTAAGTAAGAATGTAAAAGTTTTCTTTGACTTAATCAGGAAAGAAGACAAAGGCCCTTTCCACACGAGGCAGTTAAAACGGGCCAAGGCGTCCTGGCACGGAGATCGTCCGCACCTTGGATCGGACTAGGTGCAGACTATTTAACTTAGTTCCGCACCTTAGTCCGATCCAACCTGCCCTCAAGTGGTCCTCTAGCATGCTAAGTAAAGACCCGAAAAATCCGGTCTTTACGTTTTCTGGAACGCGCCATTGCATTCCTACTTACCTGTGCAGATGCGCAGGCTCGCACCAATGCGAGCCTGCGATCAGCGGAGGGTGGGCTGTGGGCATGGCCAGTGTCAGCGGTTGGTCCACTCCCACGAAGACACCGGAAGCCGTCATTTTGAACCGGAAGCCACAGGAAGTCACCATTTTGAGCCGGAGCAGTGCGGATCTACAGACCTTGCACTCTTCCTGTTTGCCCTGCACTAATGGAGGAGCCTTCCGGAAGGGCTCAAAGGAAAGTCCGCGTTACTTTGGACCCAAGAAGAGCCGGTAAGTAACGTCATGGAGTGATTCACTTGCCTCGTGCAGGAAGGGCCAAAATGTGCATTGAGGTTGGCAGGATGTATGGTAAGAATGAATCTTCCTTTCATGAAACTCTGAAGGAAAAAGAAATCTGTGCTAGTTTTGCTGTTGCACCTCAAAATGCAGAAGTTATCTCCACAATGCATTATTGGTGCTTGATTAAAATGGAGAAATGGACATTTGTGGCTGGAAGACATGAACAGAAGATGATTCCCATTAACATCAGTGTTTTGTGCCACAAACCATTGAATTTATATGAAGATATCAGGGCATCCCCTCAAGTGAGAGCCACAAGGCCCTCTACTGCAAGTAGGGGATGGTTGCACAGATTTAGGAGCAGGTTTGGACTTAAAAAAAATTGGAAGTGAGGGTGCCTCTGTCAATGCAGCAGTTGCTGCCACATTTCCAGAGCAGTTTAAGGTGTTGATTCAAGAGAAAGGCTATCATCCAAAACAGGTCTTTAGTTGTGATGAAACTGTAGTCTTCTGGGAAAAAAATGCCCACAAGAACACATTCATAAAACTGCAAAGGCAGCTTCAGGGCATAAAGTGTGGAAAGTCAGATTACTTCTGGTCCTATGTGGCAACACTGCAGGGCACATGATAAAGCCAGGTGTAGTGTACAGACCCAAGAAGCCATATGCTCTTAAAAACAAAACCTTTACCTGCTTGTGTTTTGGCAGCACAATAAGGAAGTCAGGGTGACTGCTACCTTGTTTACAGAATGGCTTTCTCAGTGCTTCATCCCAGATGTTAAAAAATATTTGCAGCATGAAGGATTGGAATTTCAAGTCCGGTTAATGGTAGACAATGTACTTGGCCATTCTGAATCTGTTTGCTGTGAAAATGAAAATGTTGATACTGTCTTCTTACCTCCCAATATAACCTCATTGATTCAGCCTTTTGACCAGAGCATCATTTGTTTTAAAGAGACCACATACACCTGACTGATATTTGAAAAACAATAGCATTTGTGTTATAGTATTACTGTAATATGAGTTGATATTGTGGGTATATTCTTATTGGCTGAAATCCAATGTACTAGTGTTGTGCACATTATGGCTTCAGCTCTCCATCTGTAAAATGGATCTAACTTGCTTTGTAGCATTGCTCTGAGGAAGAATAAGGCTTGTACTTAAAAAAGCAGCATGCTAGAATGAATTCTGCAGTTTCATTTAAAGATATTTATACATGCTCAGCAGGTTTCTTGGGTAAGAAAATCCCAAGTGAATTCACATGAAGTGGATGAGAATAGAATTAGAGCAGAAGAGGAATGGCTTTGCCCTAGCTTGCTTAGTAGAAGAAAAAATGAATTGCTGGTGTTATACCTGTTGCAGCAGGGTAGCCACTAGATCATGTAAAGGATTTTTGCAAAGACTGAGGAGCAGACTTAGCATAAATCCTACAGGCTTTCTCTGCTAAACCAGTGACCTTATCAAAATCTCCCTAAAGTGTATCTGATGAAGGAATATGCTGGAGGCTAACACACAATTAGCTTACCTGTCAAGCCAACATCTTCATTTTTACCCTACTCTGTCAGTGCCAAGGGGATAACTGAAATTGGTATTGGCTTGTAGATGCTTTTCCAAATTAGGAAAGGATCTTAAGGGTGATTCACACAACAATTGGGACTGATTTATACATTAGCTCCTTTGAAGACCTTATAGTACTGTAGAAATAGTAATGTGAATAAATTTGTGTCACTTTGTGGGACATTTGGTTTGTGATAACAGAGAAGAGGGAAAAAAGCGACCTTTCATGCTAGCTTTCGGACTGTAGCCAGCTGTTGGTGTACAACTGCTGGTGCATGCAGGATGAACCTTTGTGAGATGTTACTTTTTCAAATGCATTTCATTCCTGTTATTTATTCTAGAACTTAAACAGTTATTTGCTGGCTTTCACTCATTAGAGTATAGCTTTACATGTGGGCTATGAAAAAAACCCCATATACAACTTGGGTTTGTGATAAATAACTCAGAGAAAAAGAAATCTCACAAAGAAATTAGGCATAGGATCAAATGAATCACATTTATTATAAGTTCTTCTGCAGAAGAGGGTGCTCATGAAAGAGGACCCCCTCCAATGTTGAATACCTTACGTTTTATTCCATATCCTGATGCAAGTTTTCCCTCCCCTGGGACCTAATTGGCCAGGTCACAGAGGTTACAACCCTATCAGAATCGCCTAAGGAGTTACATGCCCCATTCCCATATTTACAGTATATATGATCATGCACATAATCGCGCTTTTCCCTCGTGGTCCCTTAATTCTCATCAGTAATTTCAAAATGCCCATCAAACAGATTTTAACCTCCCATTTTGTTAAGCAGTGCCAAATTCCTGTCTTGTCTTTCTTTATCAACTTAGTTTATTCCTTTCAGCTTTTGCTGATCTTCAGTCTGCATAAGCAGGTGCCTCCCAAAAAAAGGAGTATCCCCCCACTATTGAGTACCTTATCTCTATCTGTCTGGTTCTCTTGCTCCAAGGCCTTCTTCAGCTGCCAGTTTCTAAAAATATGCCACTTAAACTTCATTGTATTACGAAAGCTCAAATACTAAAGTATATGTGTGTAAATATATTTAAAATGTGTTATACCTATAAGCTAATACATATATGTTAGTAATACTGTTAATAATATTTGCAAAAACTAAAATGTATTTTATTTCTCTCAGGTTTGATAGGAGAATGGCATAAAAATTGAAAAATATCCTCTCAAAATGTGTCTAAAAATGCCTTAAGATGCCCTTTAAAAGTAACTTTAACAAGTAACTAGATGATTTTATGTTACACCAGTGAAGTCCCTTTACCCCCAGGAGTTTGGTTACTTGTGGAATGTTTCTTCTTTATGTCCTCATTCTCTCCCAAATCTGGTTATGAGTAACATTTTTACTTGTTATGCATAATTTCTAAGCTCTGGTTCCTGTAAATCAATGGTTCTCAAACTTTGGTTCTCTAGTTGTTATGGACTTTAGCTCCCAGAACCCTTTACTGACTATTGGCTATGCAGATTGGGACTTCTGGGAGTTGAAGTCCAAAATTACATAGAGGACCAAAGTGAGTATCACTGCCGTAAATCAGGGCTGAATGAATGATAACCCTCCAGGTGTTGAGAAATCCCCAGAATTCTTCCCAGCATTAGCTGTCTGGCTAGAGTTGATAGCAGCCCAATAGTATCTAGAGGCTTGGAGTTTTGCCTGCCCCTGCTTGTAAACAGTTAAAAACTCTGGGCCTTTCTGCACTATGCTATTATAGTGCTATTATTCCTCTTTCAATATCCTGTGGAATCCTGGGATTTGTAGTTTACTGAAGCCAAAGACCTCTCTGGCTGAGCGTTCTAAATGCCCTTCTCTAAACTGGAAACCCCAGGATTCCATAGGATGTTGAAAGTGGAATACTAGCCCTATAACAGTATAGTGTGGAAAGGCCTTCAGTTTGCAACTGGTATACAAATGTTTTAATCTTGTATCTGGCTGTAGCTGCCTATGTTTGGCTGACAACTGGCAGGGAGCTGACAGGAGCAGGTTTTCAAGTGGCTACCACACTAGATAGTGTGAATTAGACTTCAAGAGCCTAAAGAAATACTGGAAACCAACTGGGAGCTTTAGTTAAACTCCTGGAGAGAAAGGTCCATTTCAGCTGAGGTGTAGCAGCTGCTGGGTTTAATTTGAAAACGCTACGGTGAAGCTGTTTGATAAGGTTGCCAAGAACCTTTGCTTGGCATTGCATTGTCTGGATGATCAACCTGGTGAGATGGGCAAGTGTCTGTGTATTTTTTTATTATAAATGTAAGTAAGGGTATGTCCTTCCATTAAGTAGAGTGAAGGGGCTGATTTGGGGTAGCACATGAAAGGGCTGCAAAGTACTAGTTATTTAACATATTAGCATGATTATTATATTTTGTTTACAACCAGAAAAAGGGAGAGGAACTTGCAGAATTTTCTACCTTGCATGTCAGAATAACTTGACAAGTCTTTTATACTGTGTACCTTGCCTGAGGAGAGAGATGCCATTTGCTGCTGAGCTTCAAATGGTAAAGTACCTAGGCAGCCATGTTCAAATAAGGCTAGGCTGACGGCATTTGGAAGTCAGCTTACAAAATATGGCTGAAGCATGGCCTTCAAAGGTAAACGTGCTTTTAAAGGTTACACTGAGTGCTTTCAAGTCACTTCTGACTTATAGCAAACCTAAGGCAAACCTATCATGGGTTTTCTTGGTAAAATTTCTACAGAGAGGGTTTGCTTTTGCTTTCCTCTGAGGCTGAGAGAGTGTGATTTGCTGAATGCCACCTAGTGGGTTTCCATGGCCAAATAGAGATTCAGACCCTGGCCTCCAGAGTTATAGTTCAGTGCTCAAACCACTACACCACACTAGCTCTCTAGCGAACTGGGTGGTGTGGTAGAAATCTTAAAGGAAAATTGTAGTTTTCCTGTATAACCATGGGGACTAGAAACTTAAAACTTTTGTTTCCTTGGAGAAGGGTGTGTTTATGCATGCATTTTGGTGAAGAGCTATGCTCTACCAGAGATACGTCCAAGTCTGTCTGTACCCCTTTGTCTGAATAGAGCTTTTTTTTTTTTAAGAATTCATTAGGTTTAAGTAGAACAGTGATAAATTATCCCCTTCTGTCCCTCCCACACTTACAGACATTTCATGATTCAAAATACAAGCAAACATTTGCAAGCAAAAAAAGATAACTGCAGCAGACCATGATCAATATCCAAAAGTGTTCACCATGAAAGCTCCCACAACAACACATATTTTGATAGTGGACCATGTACAGATTTAAAATAAGATATATGTATGTTATATATGGGTAGAGGACTGAAGTGATAATTATGCCAAGGAGACTGATGCCACTAGAAAACAGCAAGTTGAAATGCTGATGCGTTCTTTCTGAAGACTAGAATAACTGTACTATCTAGGCCTAGGCAGGCATTTGCTACATTTGCTGAATAAACATGATGAAGAAGAGTGTGCTGGCCCCACTATTACTATCATTACATCTGTTCCCTTAGGTGCATAGTGGTTAATAGTCTGAAGTCTCTGCTAACCATTCAAGCAATTGTAAAGTCAAAGGCTTTCACGGCTGGAATCCATAGGTTGTTGTGAGTTTTCCGGGCTTTGAGGCCATGTTCTATCAGTATTTTCTCCTGACATTTCGCCTGCATCTGTGGCTGGCATCTTCAGAGGATTCAAGCAATTGATACAGTTTGGAACAAAGATTTTCCAGGCTTCCAAAACTGCTTGGGAGCCTCCACAGATACAACAGACTCTCTGCTTTCGAAAACTGCCCTCCATGCACAAAGGGTGAATGAAATGGCAGGAAGGGCTAGTGCATGCCCCAGGGGCAGCTGGGGGATGTGTTGCCATGGAGGCAGCAAATCTGCTTTAAATTTTATGATTACTTCTCCTGCAGCTATTCCAAGTTGTATTGCTCTCCTGGTGCTGGACCCTATCCTGACAGAGGTTTGATACTGGGAAAAAATCCTGTATCACTTGGATCTTCTGTGGGAGCAGAACTCATTAGAATTGAGATGGCGAATCACCAATGGCAATGGATTCGTCCAATGTCCTGGAACTTGCCATGTTTATTCAATGCACTTAGACAAGTGTTACTGCGGTCCAGGCCTACCTGGAGATAGCACATGATATCTCATTTTGATGTCAAATGATTTGGCTTTCCTTTGCCACCCCGCTCCATGTGTTTGCTAGGCCTCCGGACAAGCACGTAAACAGACGCGGCCGCTAATTGCTGGACGTTCCATTCTCCACCCAAGCAGGCCACACAGAGCCGGTTTGTTGCTTCAGGGACCTCTCCGGCAAACACCTCATTGCTTATGCGCAATACTAGCAAAGGCTCCCAGCCCTGAGCAGGTAGCCTCACAAAGCTGTACTAAGCGCTCTGCATTTGCATACTCTCTACACTATTGTTAATTTGACCCTAAGCCAATCATGCTAAACTCTGACCTTTCCAAAGCTTTGTCCCGCTCTTAAATCGCATTGTTCTCACTGAGTAAGGTATGGCCTGCATTCACAATTCACCCTATAAAACCCCCTGACTCCAAGACCATCCTTGAACCGCTCCCGAGTTCCAGACCGCCTTGCTCTCGCTTTGTCTGGCGAGCTCCCCTCAGCGAACCGCGCTGAGCTTCATACTTGCACACCAACATCGCTCTCAAACTACAGGACTACGAGACAGGTGTCGTATCACCCACTTCCCCTGAAAATCCCTACTTCAAATCAATCTCTGATTTCCTTAGTTATCTGTGTGACTGTGGTGTCTTTAGTGTTTGTCTGTACTTAATAAAACATCATTTTTGCTATTTTAAACCGTCTGCTTGACTGACCTGACCCCGTAGACGCTGGGTCGCAAGATCCTGCTAAGTTACCCTGCCTCTCACTAGCTTTAATGAGTACTCCAGCTAATTTCCTCCAAAGTGTTGTTGTTTGGTTATTTGGATGTCCCTCCCGGGACCCCCAGAAATAAGGGTAACACAAGGTTATTCAGTGAACACTTGAATAGGACTTCTTTGTTACTCCAGATATTATGTGCATGTTTAAGCATAAAGGGAAGGCGTCACATGTTGTACCACTGCATTCCTCACCCACTTCCTGGCAGCTCTGGAGTTACATTTTCCATGGCAGAATATTCTCTAAGCAAGATTTGCTAAAGTATTGAACTTTTTGAATAATGCAGGTGGTAATGCCATGGCCTGGCTTAATAATGGACAATATTTTCTGAAATGAAGAAGTCACAGTGTGTTGTGGGACATAAACTCAAGCCTGCTTCTTTGCCTTGTAGTAAGATAAATCCTCCCATATTTTTCTTAACTCGCCTAAAATAGAATAATTGTGGAACATATGTGCAATTAATGAAAGTTCCTTAAATATATAAATAAACTGTTGACTGCTTGTAAATTGTGAGACATATGTGCAGTTAATTAAAGAAAAAGCAATGCATGGTTGAGGCTCCTCCTGCATCAATGACAGATGCCCCCCTCCACCTGGGTTGTTTTAGAAAAAAAGTTTTATCTTCAGATGGAAGATGTAGTTTCAATCACAACATGCCCAGTAATTAATTGCACAATAATTCCAGTGTGGAGCTCTGTCACCCATGATAGGGAAAGGGGAGTGTGGAAGGTGTTGATAGTTTTGTTGATGGTTGAACATTTGTTTTCCTCATCATTTTGACACCAGAGGTAATTGCCATTCCTGAAAGATTTTCTTGCTGCCATTGCCAGGAAATGGTTAGGGACAAATTAATTATGAACATTCTTTTTATGGCAGATTAATGAGCTGACGGACAAGATTTCTTCCCATCTTCTGTAATTTTTGGCTTGCTGTGTGGTAGGCATTTTATATACTAAAATATGAAATAAAATAAAAATCAAGCTTTCCCCAGATACCCGATTAAAGGTATGTTATCTGTGTACACTAGGAAAACAGCACATCAGCTTACTCCCTAGGACAAAATTAAGAATAGCTTGCAATGTGGGCCCAGTCTTGCTGTGAACTGCATCTTTCCAGCACAAGTCAGTTTCATTCTTTTTCAAAGGAAATATATCTACCAGCCTTATTTTGCAGATGTTTGCTTACTAATTTGCATGCGCACACTTTCTCTTCCTTCCTCTCTTTCTCTGACTAGCATAATCGAAGAGCACAGCACATTACAAAGGACAGACAGAGTCAGCTGTACTGCTAGGAACTGTGAGGGAAATGTTTCAATTTGGGGAATATTAAAGGGCAGTAGGAGCAGCCACACGGCCATTTCTGTAGAGCTCCTCAATCATTCCCCCTCTTTTAGAGAACAGAGCTGTGAATGCCACTTGGCCTGTCCAGTTCTCCTTAAACTGGACTGCTGCCTCGGCTATGGTTGAGAATATTATTCTACTGTCAGTGAGACTTAAATGTGATTTTTGTCAGCTTCTGTGTGTATACTAGAGGATGGTTGTGTGTGTGCACTGATAGTGGCCTTTTCCACCAAAGAGAATGTTTTGGGGGTATCCGCCTGTCAGGTCGAACACTATCAGACACCTCCCATAGACGCAGAATTAATTCCATTATGCACAGAGAAGGTTATGGCTCATAAAGGATACAGGCCTCATTTGCACTATTCACTTTGGCGTGCCATTTTCAGGAGGCAACAACTTGCTTTCCTTTAAGAATATTTTGGCCTGGTTGGAAGAAGCAAGTAGGAGTGATTTTGGTTTGAATGCCTGGCTTTTCTGTTTTCCAGTCTTCCAGAAAAAGAGAGCTGGTGTCTCTATACCAGAGGTTTCTTTGCTTAGACATTTCCTTCTGGTTTTGACCACATTTGGGACTTTAGCCTGTTGTGGGAAGTATACACACACTTACTTGGGGGCCTAGTGGCTTCTAGTGCCTTTCACCATACAGCAGCCCCTCCACTTTCATGAGGGTTTGGGGCGCAGAACCCTCATAAAAGTGGAAAAAAACACGATTAACTCTCCCTGTGTTCCCTCTCCCATTCCCTTGCCTTTTTCCCTGGCATGTGAGCCTTTTCTGTGCTGGGCACAAGACAAGAGAATGGGGGAGCTATGGAGGAGAAAAGGAAGGCATGTGTGCCTTTCCCTTCATTCCTTTGCCTTTTACCTCAGTGTGCATTCTCTGTGCAGGGGCAAAATACAAGGAAATGTGAGTGGGGAGCTCCGGAGAGGAGAAGGAAGGTGAGCATGTGCCTTTCTCGCATTCCCTTGCATTTTGCCTGGGTGCACTTTCCTGCTCTGCGCTAGACAAAAGGCAAGAGAATGGGAGGAGGAGAATGGGGGGAGACACACATGCACCTTGAGAATAATCAAATTCACAAAGGTCAAACTTGTGAATGTGAAGGGAGGACTATAGTTTGTAGGGTCAGGTTATGACAACATTGGGTGGCTGGGCTTTCTCCTCTGTAAGTACCTGCTTCCTCCACAAAGCACCACTAAATCTACTTTTACTTTGGTGGCATTGTCCAACTTTGATCACACTTGGACTGGTGTTGGGCTGGCATCCTGCTAGTGGCATACCTCACACCTGTCTGTGTCTGTTTTGGGGTACTGTGGAGTTTGGTATTCCCTCCTTGCAGAGTAACCAGCCCTCTCCAGACCCACTGAAATGTTGCTCAAAATCCCCTCCATTTGTACCTGGAGGAGAGCGGGAGTGGAGGGCACTGCAGAAATGTTATAACCAGACATAAACTTATTACATCAGTCACTGAGACCTCTAGAGGACTATTACAGACCTCAGTGGCTAACGTAATCACTTTACAGCTATAGAGACATAACCAGAGACTCCAGGCACAAATGGCTGTGGCTTCAGTGGCTCTAACGTAGATCCATTGGTGGTGGTAAATGGCTCAGAATAACATAGTTCCACACATGGAACCACAGCTCTGAGTTGTGTAGGACTGTAGCCTTGGTGTGGTAGCCCTGATCAGGCACCAATCCATGATAGGTTGCCATCTTGCTCTTTGATTCAGCAAAAGGCAACAAAATGTCTTAGCGCACTTTCGAATAGAAGAGCATAGATCTCTGTCCTGATAGGATTACAATTTAACATGCATCATAAGAGAAAAGGAAGGGAACAGAGTGAGGGAAGAGACATGAAGGTAGAGATAAACTTGAGAAAAATGTATGATTATTCCTGTTACAAATATTTAAACATAGTTGTTTTGTAATTCTACTTTTGTTTTAATCTATGCCGTGAGCTGCCTTACGTCCCATGTGTGAAGAAAGCTAGAATATAAATGAAATAAATAGATAATTATATAGCTGTTGGAGAGGTAATATTGATAAAGTGATTTTTAGAACAGGGAAGAAAGTGACATGTTTAATTGCAGTAAGAGAGGACTGGGACAAGTTGATTAATTGGTGGCAAAGATGAAGAGTATAGATGCTTTTCTTCCGTGATCCTCCTATATTTCTGTTTAGCAGAAATTAGCCACATTTTTTTTTAAAAAAAGATTTCCTTCAGTAACTGAGAGAGTTAACTTATCTTCTTTAGAAATGTAAAATTCTAGGTAATTCTGAATTTTGAAGCCATAGAAAAAATGATGGTTCTCCCATATTTGGGGGTAAAAAAAAAATAATACAGAAATTTTCAGAAAATTTAAAAATGCAATATTTACCCGTGTACTAACTGAATGTCATTTTCTTACTTTAGGAACATAGAATACATTGTATATATCTATGTTTGGCATAAAATGATCATGTTTGATATATTGTTGTGTGCCTTCAAGTCATTTCCATCTTATGGCAACCCTAAGACAAACCTGTCACAGGATTTTATTGGCAAGATTTGTTCAGAAGGAGATTGTCTTGGCCTTCTTCTGACTCTGAGAGAGTGTGGCTTACCCAAGGTTAGCCAGTGGGTTTCCATGGCCAAGTGGGGATTCAAATCCTGGTCTTCAGACCTGTTGTCCAACATTCAGAACACTATATCACACTAGCTCTCATTTGATATATTAAGTAAAGTTTATTTGGATTATATTTACAAATTGATTTTTGTTTTGGACATTTTGTTTTTTGCTGCAAATGGAATTACGAAGTCCTGTACTATAAGGAATCCCTAAATGATAAGGAACCTCTTTGGTTTTGCTAGTGTGAGGAGAAGGCATTCCCCCAAAAACCAGAACAAAACCTTACTATTAGTAAAACAGAGAAAGTTATTTTGTCTACACTATTTCTCCATTGAGACAAAAAAAATAATGAACTCATTTCCATAAAATGAACTGAGAAAAAGAAAGCAAGGCTAGGGATTATGGTGTTCTGACATTGCATGTAGTTTTTCATAAAAGTCTTCTTCTTCCATAGTTTTTAGGGAAAGGGGGAGAACAGAGAAGCTTGCCTCACCAGCTGCATTCAGAATCCCTCCCCCAGAGCATAGATCTATAAGCTTGGCCACCAAAGTGGAGATCGTAAGAAAAGATGATGATAATGAAAGAAAAAGTGTATTTGTTTATTTTTCCAAGGCTTATGTGACCTGGCGTACTGTTAGTTTTGATTGAGTTTACTGAAAATGTTGAACTGGTCTTCTCCTTTGTGGTGTAGGAACTTATACCACTGTGTGGTGCGAGATCCAGCATGGTGCAGTGGTTTGAACATTGGACAATGACCCTGGAAACCAGGGTTTAATTTCCTGCTCAGCCATGGAAACCCACTGGGTGACACTCTCAGTCCCCAGGAAACCCTGTGATAGGATAGAATAGCCTTAGGAAATGACTTGAAGGCATACAACAAGAACCTACCCCTATTTTTCCCCATGTTATTTCTGCCTCTTGTACCAAATTTTCTGTTAAAGAAGAAATGCCCAGCAACACATCTACTTCATTAATTGAGGTATACCTGTATTTTGTTATTTAAATAAATAAATAAAGTATAAGCAACACATACAAACATTTAATGCTGTCCAGGATTGGCTTTACCATTAGGCAAAATGAGGCACCTGCTTCAAATAGCAGATGTTAATTGTGGAGAGAGGAGGTGAACTGATGAAAACTAAAGATATATAGTATATAATACATTGCTTGCCATGTACCCCATAAGATTGCTTGCTACCCTCAGGAGAAGTGAATGATGCTATTCTGTGAACAGCATTAGTTCTATTGTCTGTTAACAATGAGAGGCTGAGGCAGCCATCTTGTATTTTGTTTCAGTTGGTAAAATGTCTTGGGGTAGCCCTGTCCCTAGGAGGAAATTTCTGCTTTGATACGCATATGTACCAAAAGGCAGTTGCAAAAAATAATACATAAATAAAACCCCAGCCATACAAAGGGTTAACTGTAAGCCTGTGCAGGTTTGTGCCAGTGTTTAAGTGGGCCCTAAATATTTACCTCTTGCTTGCACTGGATAATGTTTGGGTTGGTCTTTTTTCCTTGGGATTATATGTCATTACATTTAGATTTATTTTTTAATTTGTGCATTTTTAACCACTTTTCACAGGGAAAGACCCTTTACAATTATAAAATTATAAAAACAATTCAAAATGTAAGATATAGAACATACCCATCAAAGATGATAGTGTAAAAGTATCTGAAAGTATTAGTGCTGAAACACACAAGTCAACAGTTTAATTGATTAAAAGCTGTTCAGAACTGCCCGCTCTTCATGATGACCACCAGTGAGAAAAACAAGGGCCCCTTTTATACTACATTATTAGAATGCTATGATTCTTCTTCATGGTCTCTGTGACTCATTCATACGGGATTCTCTGCACCTTTGGAAACTTCTACATCTCTTTGGCTGAAGGTCTTCCCCTCCCCAGACTGCACATGCTCAGTATGGTTCCCTCTCAACCTCCTTCAGTTCTCTTTCATTACAGCTGGATTATAGGGAACTTTGCTGCGTTAACAACTCTTCTTCATTACATATATTTTCTTGATTTTAACCCCAGTTTATGGCATCTGTGGTGCTCTTCAAGAGATGTGTCTTCGACGCTAATCCCACACATATGGAATGTTCTGCTCTTGTTCAGACCACCTTTGAAAACTTCTTGATCTCTTTGGTTGGAGGCCAGCTCCACTCCATTCTGCTAGTCCCACTCCATACTGCACCACTCTCAGGGTGGCCAGCAACTGAGGAAGTCAAGCAAAGTAAGAGAGGGGAGGTGGGTGGGTTGTGTGAATTCACAGATGACTACGCAAAGAACCACGGTTACAAATAAGCAACCTACTTTTCTTCTTCATAGTCTCTCTTACCCAGACCTATGGGAGATTGTCAAGCTAGACACACCTGGAGGGAGGGTGACTATGCCTGTGATGACTGAAGCACAGACAAGTAAAAAGAAATAGAGTCTCTGGCCTGAACATCAAGTCTGCAGTGCTTTATGAAGGTGAGTGGCTGGGCTGAAATAGCTGTTTGATGGATAGTTTGAATGGGCGCACCAGCCAAGAATGCAGATGAAGTGGAGACAGCTCTTGCGGAATGAGAATGGACAGAAGAAGGGTCTGATTTCCTGGCAGTCTGGTTGGCTAATGAGATGGTAGAAGCCATCCATTTAGAAAAGCACTGCAATGAAGCTTGACAACATCGCTATGAGCGATGTAGCAGACAAAGAGTCTAGGAGATTTCCTGAAGTGCTTTGTCCCATCAACACGGATGGCCAGGGCACACCTGACATTTAGCATATGCCAGATCCACTCACCATCAGTTGAGGGGTTTGAGAAGAAAGTCAGGAAAAAGAGTTGCTATAATGGAAACTGAAAAGGCAAAGCTACTTTCAGGAAGAAAGTGAAACCCAGAAACAAGACCATCTCCTCTTTGTGGAACTGGAGGAATGGCAGTTCTACCCACAGAATGGCTAGTTCACTGGCCCTCCTAAAGGCCACAAGGAAGACAGTCCTCCATGTGATGAGGTGTAAGTCACACAAAGCCAGCCGTTTGAAAGGATGTCTCATCAATTGGCAGAGAACCAAGTGTAGATACCAAGCAAGAACGATGAGAGTTTGAGAAGGAAAGGTGTTCACAAAGCTTTTGAAGAAAATGTTTACAAAGGATTGAATGAAGACCAAGAGAGCCTCCACATAGATTTATATCAAAGAGGTTGAGAGGCCATGCAATGCTAACAAGGACAGGGACTGCAGAATGTGATTAATGGAAACCCAGTGCCAGTCCACATAAATGTCATGGAGAAGAAAGAAGTGCTCCCACTTATGGCAGTATGACCTTCTAATTGACTGTGTACACACAGAATGAAGGATGGCTAGTGGGGATATCCTCCCAGCCATGAAGTGAAAGATTCAAAGATCCAGGTGCCAAATTTGTCTTCAACCTGAGTGAGGAGATCTGGAGCCAACAAGAATCTGTGAAAGCAATGACAGGACAGGTGCAGGAGGATGGTGAACCACAGCTAATGAGACCACCAAGGTGTAACTAGAAGGCAATATGTGTCATTGTCACTGAACTTTACCAGGACCTTGGTGATGAGTGGAAAGGGAGAGAGGGCATAGAGGAGAGGACCATCCCAGCTGTAAAGAAATGCTTCACCTAGCACACCTGCCAGGGGAGGTCCTCGAGCATGGTAGCAAGGGTATTGATGGTTGTCTTCGCTGGCAAATTGCTCCAACTTCTGGAGGGTCCCAATGGTCTTATATCTCATGGAGGACTCGAGGGAGAAACCTCCACTCATGAGACTGAGTCTGTCACCTGCTGACGATATCGGCCTGGATGTTTTTCTTCCTAGGAGGTAAACTGCAATAGGAGTGATATCCCTCAATCCCAGGACTTGATGGTTACATCGAGAAGAGTCCAGGATTGGGTGCCTCCTTGTTTGTTCAAATTAAAAAAAGTTGTATCATCTGTTGTTACTTGAACATCACATTTGGCAAGGAGGGACTCAAAAGCTCTACCATTTTCTTGTTCTTTCTTTTGCTACAAATATAACCAAAAAAGCCCTTTTTATTGTTTCTAACCTCTCTAGAAAGCCTTAGCTCACTCTGCCATTTAGCAGAATGAGGAGCCTAATCTGATTTGCAGGTTTTGAACCATATGAGTGCCCCCTGACTTTTTTTTATCCTGACATATCTTGGAATTTAAATGCATACACACACATATACACACTCAGAGGTATATACTGGGTGGGAATAAAATGTTGCTGCTGATGTGGGAAATTGCCACTGAGTGCTCAAGCACAACAGAAATGTTGTCTGTTTATTAATATTTTTTAAATCAAGAACTTCAGCAATAAATATAACAGGCAACAGCGACTTTTACTGTGACTGGGGACCACCATAAAGAGTTGTTAATTGTAGAAAGGCAAATGAACTCCATTTTTGTACTCTCTTGTGAGGACTATAAGAGTATAGAGTGTGTCATGATGCACACCTGCACTATAAAATGTACTAATACACCATTGGTAGGCCTCAGAATAATCTTTCAGTGCAATGCCATAGGTACGTATCTTGAATTCCTGCACTTTTCTCCGGATGTAGAATGCAGCTGTTACGGGGGAAATTATCTGCTTCTTTCTTCTCTTCATATCTATATATTTACCATAATTTGCGCTCTAGGTCAAAGCAAGAGTCCTTTAAAGGAAGCCTGTTTTTTCATATGTTGGAAAGCAGTGCTGAGAGTCTTTAAACTGTCCAGATGCCCAAGAATACTGTCATTCAGAATGCTAGGTAAAGCCAGTTTTTTGGTGATTAGACATCTGTGTTCATTGATGCACTGCAATCCATCCCATTTTTCCCTTTTCCTTCATTAGCATATTAAACACCACCAAAAATACTGACAAATCGGAGGACATTCAAAGGAGAGCAGCATAAAATGATCAGGCAGCTGGAGAGATCGATCAGTAAAGTAGAATTAAAAACTCTCAGTGTGTAGGACTTCTTTAATACAGAGATTTCATTAATGCTTGTGATCTTAAGCAAGCAAGGAGAGACTGGAACACTGGTTCTAACTTACCATCAGTCTGAGGGTCAACACTCAAAGTCCTTGCTTTGTTTTTGCAAAGGCCCAACTCAAGTGAGAGATTGTTACTTTTTAGTATGAATGAGAACCTGTTTTAAGATAAGCACATAGAAAGGCATTGAGGAGAAAATGCTGAGGGACTTTGTTCCTCTTTCTCTTATAGCTTCATAAAGTGGGGTTGTGCCCGCAGTTAACTTGATTCTTCTAATCTCCCGAAATTCTCTGTCACAGCAAGATAATATGTGTTTCCTGTCCCTTTTCTCCATCAGTTTCTCTGTCCACACTCAAAACATCTGTCTTTTGGGTTGGAAAACTAAAGTTGTATTCATTGCCCAATGTATTTTTTTCAGCTAGAGCAGAGTACCCATTTTGGTATCGGCAACTGTTATTGCTTCTGTTGTTGTCTTAATACAGAGGTGGCAATTGTGTGGGACATGACCTGCATGTGGTTCTGTGTGCATGTGGGGTCTATTGTGGCTTTTGGAACATCCAGTGATCTCCCCACAGCCCCCGCAACAAAATTCCAGCCTCAAAACACCATGTTTCAGCTGAAAAAATACTAAACATGCATTTGAGGATATCATAAAACATTGTTTGGGGGATCTCCCTTCCCCACCCCACTTCCCTCCCCCAGAGCACTACCCCAAAACTTACCGAACAGCAATCAGGAGTGAAATAGCATTATTTCCAATCATTCCAACTGGTAGCTATAATAGTGTGCTGCTATGCTGTAGAGCACATGCCCCAAACACAAGGCCTGTGGGCTGAATGTAGCCCACCAGGCCATTTCATGTGGCCCCTTCACCTTTTCTGCAGCTGCAGCACTCCCTCCGCCTGGTGAGCTGGGGGCAGAAAGAGACACAGAGACGGTCTAGGGAGCAGAAAGTGGCACACTTTGGATGTGCTGACCAATTCTATGTCATTTTGCAGAGGTATAGAGACCATAAACTTCAGTCAAATAGTCTCAAAATGTCCAAGAAAAGAAAAGTTGATGCAGAGGAAGGGCAATTTAAAAATCAGTAATAATCAAATGCAGAGGCAATTATTTAATATGATAAAAAAGTAGATGCATTTATATAGCCTTACAGATACAACTGGCCCTTTGAGGGCAACCATAATGCTGATGTGGCCCAAGATGAAATTGAGTTTGATACCCCTGCACTAGAGCTTCAGAAGAGCCAAGAACTGAGTGGTGTGGCTCTCTACGGTTCTATAGTTTGTGAACCCATGTTCTAATGGGACATCAAATGGTAGAATCATAGGACTGGAAAGGAATTCAAGGGCCATCTACTTCAACCTCCTGATATAAAGCAACACACCATAAAAGCACTCCCAAAACATGTCCATCCAGCCTTTGTTTAAAGACCTTCAAAAAGAAGAATCCACCACCATCCTGGCAGGCTACTTCACTATTGAACAGCTCTTACCATTATGAAGTTCCTCCTAATGCTTAGGTGGAATCTTCTTCATGTAATTTGAATTTATTGGTTCATGTTCTACTCTGTGGAGCAGCAGAAAATATAATTGTTCCATCTTCTTCATGGCATCCCTGCAAATATTTAAAATCACTACTATACCATGTCTATAGTATATCACTTCTCAGTCTTCTCTACTCTAAGGTAAACGTAGCTAGCTCCCCAAGCTGTTCCTCACTGAACTTCATTTCCATACATTTTACTATCTTGATTGTCTCTCCTCTGGACATGTTCCAGCTTATCAATATTTTTCTTGAAAGGTGATTCCAGGATTTGGACACTGTACTCCAGGTGAGGTCTGACCAAGCAGAATGGAGTCATACTATTGCTTCCCTTTATCTGGACACTACATTCTCTTTGATGCAGCCTAGAACAGCACTGGCCTTTTTGGCCATTGCATCACACTGTTGACTCATGTTTAGCTTGACACTAAAACCCCTACATCCTTTTCATATATACTACTGTCAAACCAGGTATCACCAATTTTATATTTGTACATTTCATTCTTCCTGTCTTAATGTAATGCCTTGCACTTATCCATGTTGAATTTCATTTTGTTAGTTGTTGGTCCAACTCTCCAGTCTCTTTTTTTTTTTTCTTTTTTTTTTTTTATTAATCAACTTTATGCATATTACATAACATATACACATATATTAAATAACGTACTGCATAAGAGTGTACATGTATTGGATAATAGTAATGAAAAACAAATAAACAGATAAACTAACACCCACACACTTACCCAAAGGAAAAAAAAACACAAAAGACAAAACAGAAAACCTACAGCCAAACCTATGAGTCTTCGTAAGTCTTCTCAACCTATATAAACCCCTTTCCATTGCCTAAACCACATTTGTGTCACCATGGACCATTCATTTTCAACTTTGTCCTTATCAATTGTAATATCCATCAGAGCAGTTAATATATCCATCTGATACATCTCATATAATTTCATTATCCACAGATCTAAAGACGGAATTTCTTGTCTCTTCCAATAGTGGGCATACACCATTCTCGCAGCCGTCACCATATATAACAGAACTCTAATATAACATTTCTGATTATTTATATTGCAATCATCTAAGATATTCAAAAGATATAATTTTGGACTAAATCTGAAATCTACTTGTAATAAATCCTTAATCATGGAATGTATTTGATTCCAGTACATTTTTGCCCAACGACATTCCCACCACATATGATATAATGTTCCTAATTCTTTCCCACATTTCCAACACCTATTAGAATAATTTTTATCTATTTTAGCAATTTTTTGAGGAGTGATATACCAACGGTATAACATTTTATAATAATTTTCTTTCAAGTTAGCACTTCTAGTAAATTTTATATTGATATTCCACGCTTTCTTCCATTCATTCAAATCAATAGAGTGACCAATATCAGTTGCCCATTTAATCATGTGACCCTTGATTACTATCCGTTCAGTTTCCAATTTTAACAAAATTTGATAAATTTTACCCACAATATGGCCCTGACCAATTAAATTTCCTATATCTAATTCCTTATCAGCCATACCCCTATCTTGAATACCCACACCATCCCGATCTTTCTTAAATATTTCGTACATAATTCTGTGATGAAACCAATTACCATTAAAACCCAAACCTTGCAACTCACCCAGTGACCCCCCAGTGGGGGGTGGAAGAAGATGGCGACGTGTATGGTCGCTCCGTGAAAGTCTCTCTCGGAGCGATCTGCCCAGCGGGTGTAATGGCGAGAAAACAAGCTGCCTGAGTTCGCCTATATGAGAGGTGAACGAGAGGGTTGCGATTTTGGTGTTCCGGAGCCGTAGAATTTGAAAGATCTCTAAGTTTGAAGGAAGACGAACAGACGCCGGCGTTGGAAAATAAGGGAGAGGAGGAAGAACCGGCGAGGTTTGCTGACAGACTCCGGAGAAAAGAACACACTTCGCTAAGAACCAAGTCCTGCTGTGGTTGCTTTAGAAGGCTTTTACGTCGCAGATCTTGCCTTAAAAGTAGTGACTCCTTCCTTTTTTCTTTTTTGTGTTTTGTTCTTTTTTTTTTTACTTTTGATATATTTTTATTTTTCTGTTTAACCCCCATCAGAGTTTGGGGAGTTTCATGGACTTCTCATAGGATATTTTGGTTTTTTCTGTATTCAAGACCCGTGTATTACAATCTATAACATAATTTAATTAAAAAAAAAAAAGTTTTGATGGCGGAGATATGAGAGATATGAGTTTGCTGGACTGTCGGTTTGGGATTATACAAGTTTGGTCGGAGTGATCTGTGTGGAGACCTGACTGGTGCCATAGCGGTTGAGAGCCTCAAAGGGATAAAGCGACATTCGGGATTTGAGGCTCGAAGTGGAACGCTAACAAACTGGGATTTAACAGTGACTACATTAGTTAATGTTTTTTCTTTTTCTTTTTCTTCCCTTTTTTTTTTTTTTTCCCTGTGGAACTCTTTTGAGCTGATTAGCTGATGACAATTTGATGTTGGTTTAATATTTGGCTTTGTTATCAGCTTTTTTCTCAAGACTGACTGTCTTTATTGACTTCATTTTAAACTCTGCAAGTGAGAAGGAAAAATAAAAGATAAAAAGGGGAGAGAAAGTTGACGTGGGGGAAACAAGATGACAGAAGGAAGCTGAAAGGGAAGAAAACTGCTCGTCTGGACGGGAGTTGCGAACTCATTTTGCACAGACAGATAGACAGACGACTTGCGATTTTGTATTACTGCCTTCTTATCAGCCTGACAAAAGAACTATAACCCGAGCTTTTGATTTTTTTCAGACGTGTATCTACAAGAATCTATGTTGGGAGCTCGAGGTTTGGATTTAGAGTATGATCCGGGAGTTCTTGCTTTCCTCATCATTTGCATTTCTTTGTTCTGCTTTGTTTTTTTTTGTTTTTCCCCCGGGGTTTTGTTTACAAAAATGTTATAAAATGGTTAAGACGTTCTGATCTAAGTTATAAGAGGGTGGGGGATAATATAAGAGCATTCGCAATTTTTATTTGTACTCTTCCCAGTGTGAATGGTAACTTGTAACAGTAACTGTAACAAATCTGATTGCTGAAGATACTTAGTTTCAGCTGCTTGGTGGTGGAGGTGGGAAGAGTTGTCAAGGACAAAGATAAAGAGAAAGCCATTCCAAGTACAAATGTGTTTTGGTTTGGTTCATATTAACCCACTAAGTGCTGTTCTGTTTTCTTGTTTTTTTTTTGTTTTTGTGGCTTGGTATATGATATACTGGCATATATAATAGCAAGACAGTCAGTCATCAAGCATTTTATTTTATTTTCATACATATAGATAGCCTTTAGTTTATAGATAGAGTGATTATTATATAGTTAATATAAATACATAATCTTAATATACTAAATATAGATTTAAGATTTTCCTCTTAGACTTTAGAATTCATTAGTGTTTATTAATATTTTGGTATATAAATAGTAAGAAAAAAAAATTGCTATATAATTGCATAATTAGGATAAGAAGGAAAATAAGAGGTAAGGTGCAAAAGGAGAAATTGGTGTTTTTTTGTTTTGTTTTGTTTTGTTTTTCCCCTTTCTTTGACTTGTTTTGTTTTGCTTGTCTGGTGGTTTTTATTGTCTTTTTGATTAGGAACAATAATAGATTTATTTAATTAATTTTATTTATTAATTTTATATAATTTGTCAAGTGGTTAGTCATCAAGATAGAGATTAGAGGAGAGCAATGGCGACAAAAGTGAAAAGGTCAACCAGACAAAGAAGCACCTCATTAGAAGATATTCAAGAAAGCCCTACCACTAATAAGGAAGTACTAGAAGAATTTCGGAAATTTGGGAATGAGTTTAGATCAGAGATAAAGACTTATATGAGAGAATTGAAAGAAGAGATAAATCAAGATATTCGAAAGGAACTTGGAGAATTGAAATTAAAAGTAACAGAAGAACTGAAAGATATGAAAGATAAGATCTCAGATATTACAAAGGAAATTACACAAATAGGTAATAGTACCAAATCTCTTCAAATCAAAGTTAATCTGGTGGAGCAACGGCTAGAGGTAACAGAGGAGAAGGTGGATAAAGAGATCTCCAAACTAAAAGTGGATATAGATACACGAACACGTTCCAAGTGTTTGAAGATTCGTGGAATTAGAGAACGTCCTCGCGAGAACCTAGCTGAAACAGTTGTTCCGATACTGGCGGAATTTATAGGCTGGGAAGTTGCTCAGCTGGACTTGGAGGTGGACAAAATTTACCGGGTGAATTCGAAGGTGGCAACGAGACAACACTTACCGAGAGACATTGCTATACATTTTATAAGAGAGAGGGTCAGAGATCTTGTGATTCAACAGAGTTACAGAAATCGGATCTCAGTTGAAGGGTCAGAAATTACTATCTTAAAGGACTTCCCGTATGAGGTGCTGCTTAAAAGAAAAAAATACAAGGACTTGACGCAAGTTTTGCGAGAGAGACAAATTAGGTATAAATGGGCAAGAGAGGATGGAATAATTTTTTCCTATAAATTTAGAAGATATATTATAGACACCCCGGAAAAAGCTGACGAATTTTTGGAGAAATTAGATCAAGAGGATGACCAGGATACTTCTTATGAGAGGAAATACTCGAAAGAATCATCAGGACCTCAAGAAAAAACCAAAAACCATTTTCAACTGAGTTTCCATAATGAGCAAGATGAAACAGATCTGATTAATATAGGGGAGGAACCGAGTTCAACTCTCCAGTCTCTTAAGGTCATTTTGAATCCTGATCCTGTCCTCTGGGTGTTTGTTACCTCTCTTAATTTGGTATCATCTGCATGTTCAATGACCATGCCCTCTGTTCCATCATCTAAGCCATTTATAGATATGTTGAACAACACCAAGTATAAGACAGAACCCGTGGGACTTCATAAGTCACTTCTGTCTAGGATGTGTCCAGGATTAGTGAGCACTCTTTGGGTTCAGCTGACCACGGATGTCACTCACTATTTCCCTAAGCTTACTCAAATCAGTTTTCTTAAAGTCCAGAGTGTATGTCTGATATTTGGTTTCCCCTTTTCTGTGTTTAACAAATCCCAGGAGAATGTGGTCACTCCCAAGCAAAGTTCCTTCTACTTTCACTCTGTTGGTTAGGGTCAGGCCCAAAATAGTCAATCCCCTTGTTGTCTCCTGACCATTAGGACAAAGCAAATGAGGAATTTGTTGGAATTTATAAACTTGGCACAGTTTGACTTCCAACAAATATAAGGGTGGTTGAAGTCTCCTATTATTACTGTATCTCTATTTTTTGAATGTTTCGTCATCTGTTCCAGGAAGACATTATTTGAGTCTTCTTTCTGCCTTGGGGGTCTATAATAGCCCCTCATGATAATGTCAGTGTGGTTTCCCTCCTGTTTAATTTGTATACAAATGCTCTCAACCTATTCTTCAAGCTTTAAGTAACAGATCGCATAGCAGTGCACATGTGCTTGACATATAATGCTATTCCTCCTTCTTTCATGTTTGGTCTATTTCTTTGGACTAGGCTCTGTGCATTAGTGTGCACACATGTAAGACAATGGGTCATTTTCTCCAGCTGTTTTCTTATGTTTTTTTCCCCTACTCATTGTTCGGTTCTTGTACTATTGGCCCAATTCTCCCTTTATCACTGAAGCTATTGTCCCCAGTACTTGGTGATCCCTCTGTCCTCTGCAATATTGCCTTCCTTCACCACATAATTTAAATCCTCCTGATTAAGTTTGTGAGACTCCTAACTAATATATTCTGACCAAACAATCTCTTGCCAAAAAGTCTGCTTCATAAAAGTGCAGACCATGGTCCAAGAAGCCAAATTGTTCCTGATGGCATCATCTGCAGAGCCAGTTGTTCACTTCTAGTATTCTTCTCTCCTGGACAATGTCCTTCAACCGGAAGGAGCAATGCAGTAACATTCTGCGCCCTGTTGTCCTTTAGCTTCCTATCCAGAGACACATAATCCTTCATAGTATGTTGAAGGCTATATCTTGCAGTATCATTTGTTCCCATGTGGATCCAAAGGAAGGAGTAATGGTCAGTAGGCTTTTTGAGTCTTATCAGCCTCTTTGTTACATCATCAATCTTTGCCCCTGGGAGACAGCATACCTCCTGAGGCATCCTGTCAGTCCTATACAACATTGTCTCTGTTCTTCACTGCAGGCAGTCATCTACCACCAGAACACATCTCTTCTTCCTCTACAGTCGCATAGGGACAGGGGAGAAATTGGGGCCGTGTGCCCCCGGTGGCAGTTTTTTAAGGGCACCGTGGCTCCTTGCTTACCCTTCTCTGTGTGCTGTAGCCTCACCCTTGCATGCCATAGCCCCACCCCACGTGCCTTAGCTCTGTTTCCTCACACCATAACTGCTCCCTATGCACCGTAGCCATGTCCCCACTGTAGCCATGCCCCCTTCCACTCCCTCCATGCACTCCAAGCTCTGCCACTGTTCCTCTTGTACCTAGCAGGAGCTCTTCCATCCACAGAACCCTCCAAGGTCACTTCCATGGTCATGCGCAGTGAGGATGTGATCCTGTGCTTCATTATCGTTGGTTAGGGAGATTGCTTGGAATTGATTGTATAGCTCCAAATTCACATCACAGTTCTTGACAGTTCTGCTTCTGTGTCACATTGTTCCAGGTGTCTGTCTACTATGTTTAGGAATTCTCTTCATCCCTAAAGTCATCTCCTGTGTGTCATCTGTTCTGCACTGTGAAAAAAGCTTCAAGCTCTCTGATAAGTTGAAGTGTAGATACAGGGGCCTCAAGCCTTTGAACCTTGTCTTTGAGCAGGACATCCAACTTAGACTTGCTGCAGATGTAGGTCCCCACATCCTCAGGCAAAAACCCCCAAATATAGTTCAGCTCTTGTAGGTTGCTACAGCAGCTCACTCACCAGCCATGTTGAATGGTTCCAGGTAGGCAATGTATCAACACTCGGGGCCTCCCCCTCACACTCCTCTATGAAACACTCATGCAAAATATCTATTGTCTCTGTCCTGTTAGCTGAGCTCCAGTTTGCCAAATGTGATTGATTTGGGGGTGAGTGTCATGATTGGAATGTAGTAATAGAGAAAGGTATAACCTATTTCAGAGAAATAAACCAAACAGGAAAGGAGGAAGAGTAGCTCTATATGTCAAGGAAGTTTACACCTATGAAGAGATGTAACTTAAATCCTGTCAGACAGATTGAGAACATTTGGATAAAAATTAAGGGGGAGAGAAACAAGTGATGGTATTACTGCAGACCCCCAAGCCACACTGAGGACTTGGATGATGCCTTCCTGGAACAGATGACAAAACATTCAGAGGGGAGAAATACAGTAGTAATGGGAGATTTCAACTACCCTGATATTTGTTGGAAGCCGAATTATACTAAGAATATGAGGTCCAACAAATTCCTCACTTGCCTTGCAGACAATTTAATTGTCCTGAAGGTAGAAGAGGCAACAAGGGGATCAGCTATTTTCGACCTGATCTTAACTAACAGTGATGACCTGGTTAGAGGAGTAAAAGTGGCAGAATCTTTAGGTAGAAATTAAAGCAGAGAAGGGCAGCCAAATACAGCCAGAAATACATTCTAGACTTTAAGAAAGCTGATTTCAGTACACTTAGGGAAATATTGGGTGTGATCCCATGGTCAGGAATACTAAAAAGATAATGGAGTTCATGATGGATGGAAGTTTCTTAAAAGTGAGATACTGAATGCACAGTTTCAAACAATTCCACTGAAGAGAAGAAATGGCAGGTGCCTAAAGAATTCAGGATGGATGTCTAAAGAACTTTCAACTGAACTAAGATTTAAAAGGGCCATGTGCAAGAAATGGAAAAATGGGGAAATCACCAAAGAGGAATTCAAAGGAATAAACAGCACGTGTTGGGAAAAAGTCAGAAAAACTAAAGAACAGAATGATCTCAGGCTTGCTAGAAAGGTTAAAAACAAAAGAAAGGGCTTTTTTGATTATTTCTGTAGCAAAGGGAAGAACAAGGAAATGGTAGAGCCACTGTGTGGAGAAGATGGTGAAATTTTAACAGGGGACAGAGAAATGGCAGAACTACTTACATCTTCTTTGCCTTGGTCTTCTCCCAAAAGGAAAACAGATCTTGACCTGGGGAAAATGGAACAGATGATCCACTAGGGGAAATGTAGCACTGAATAAATAATGAGGTAGTACAAGAATTCGTGTCTACTCTGAATTCAAGTTTCCAGGGCAGACGAACTGTATTCAAAGGTATTAAAAGAACTGGCAGAAGTAATTTCAAAACCACTGGCAATTCTCTTAATCTTCTCTTCTCTAGGTTTAGAGGTGATATGATAGCCATATTCAAATATTTTTAAATATTTGAAAATGTTTTATTGAAAATGGAGCAAGCTTGTTTTCTACTGTTCTAGAAACTAGGACATGGAGCAATGGCTTCAAACTACAGGAAGAGAGATTCCACCTAAACATTAGGGCAACTTCCAGATAGTAAGAGCTGTTTGAATGTGGAATATGTTACTTTGTGTTTTTTTTAGAAATATTTTTATTAAAGTTTAAAGTGAAAATAACCCCCCTTCCCCACTTCTATGCTTTTTTCTTTTTTTCCAGTTGAGTCTGCTTATTTACATTCCATTCACATACAGTTTCTCTTCAAAAAGTAATCTTACATTGTTACATTGCTGCATTGTTACATTGCCTTATTATATTGTTGCCTTATATTATATACAATCTTGCTTTATTCTTTTCCTTTTCTTATTCCTGTATCTTCATCCAATTTAAGACTTCTCTCCATTCCCTTTCAAAGTTTTGCATAGACTTATTTTTCAGTGAAAATGTTAGCTTTTCTATCTTTGTCATATCCAGAATGTTTAATTTCCATTCTTTTATATCAACATGGTTCCTTTCTTTCCAATATTGTGCATATGTCAATCTTGCAGTAGTTATCAAATATAACAATGTTTTCTGATGACATCTTATCTCTCTTTATTGCCCCAACATATTTAACAAATAAAACTCTGGTTTCATTTCAAAATTTAAATTGTAAATTCTTTGAATTTTATCATGTATTTCCTTCCAAAATTTCCTTGCTATCTTACAGGTCCACCACATATGAAAGAACGACCCCACCTTTTCATCACATTTCCAACATCTTTCATTTCCATTTTTAGTTATTTTCTGCAACCTTTCAGGTATCATATACCATCTATGTAGCATTTTGTAAAAGTTTTCTCTTAAATTTAAACTTGGTGTAAATTTTATATCTATTTTCCATGCCCTCACCCATGTATCCAACTCAATTGAATGTCCAATATTTTGTGCCCATCTAACCACATTATCTTTAACAGTTTCTGATTTCATTTCTCTTTGCAACAATAGCTTATAGAATTTGGAGATTCTCTTCTTTTGGTCCTCCTTCATCAATAAATCTAATTCATTTTCTTTTCTTTCAAATCCATATAATTTTCGATCCATTTTAAATCTCTTCTCAAGTTGTCTCCATGGGAACCAATTAAATTCATGTCCCAAAGCCTATAATTCTTCTTCTGTGCGCATTCTTGGCTTATCCGCTTCCCATTTCAACAAATCTTGATAGGTTAGTAAATGTCCTTGTTTTGTTAGGGCAATGGAATATGTTATTTTGGAGTGCAGTGGAGTCTTCTTCTTTGGAGGTTTTTAAACTGAGGCTGGACGGCCATCTGTCAGGAGTGCTTTGATTGTGTATTCCTGCATGGCAAGGGGTGGGACTGGATGACCCTTGTGGTGTCTTCCAATGCTATGGCTCTAAGATTTGTTAGATCAAATTATTAAAGTATATTTGTAGAGTTTATGTAACTGTTGACTTTATTCTTCTCCTGGTAAGCGTGGCTTTGCTGTGTACTTACTTTGAATTGTTGGTTTTATGGTAAACTAGTATTTTCTATCTTGTGTATCTTGCTTCTTTCAGGAAAAAAACATCATGTTTGTATTGCTTTGCCACATGTTATTTGAATGACATTGTGTGAGATGTATTATTGTTTTTAACTATTATTCTTAACTGCCTTGAATCAAAAGTTGCAGTGACAATGTCCTGAAATGCTTTGTCTGATTTTTGCTGCAGCTTCCCTGAATGCCTTATTGTGTCACTTATGATATTGCATTTGTTCGGATTTCAATTTGGGTCATTGCTAGACTGGGCAATCAGCATTATCTACTGAAGTAGTATAATCCCATTTTTGGAAAACCATTTTGCCTCCTTGTTCATGGGTTGGGCTTAATTGGAGAGACTGTGCAAATGACCCTGTATTCTGTCCTCTAACCTTTCAGCCCCATTAATTTTAGCTGAGCTTGGACCAGTTGGTTCTTTTCATGATGACATTTAGATCTTCTGTCTAGAGAACAGGAGAGGTAAAATGTTTCAAGCCTCTATGCCTTTCTGAAATAAGAACAGCAATAAAGGTAATGAGTTTTGAAGGCATGTCCCTTGCATTCCAGGTGATGTACGGTAGTTAGGCTAAGCTTCAGGAAAATTCAGGTCAAAAATATGTGAAACACTATCATAAAAAAGGCAGGGGAGAAAGAGAGAGGAGGGTGAAAACAAATGTTTTCAATTGTCATCATAGATAAAATCAGGATAGATTTGCACTGAAAGATGGATAGAAGTCCTGAGTAGCTAAAAATGCATGATATTCTCCTGCAAGTTCCACACTTTGCAGAAAATCCTTCCCATTTGCAGTGATGACCAGAAATACAGTCCTGATCGGTATAAGCAAAAACCTCCAGTATATTTTGCCACAATTTTCTTTAAAAATTGCATTAAACACAAGGAGGTAAAGAGTGCCCCATTCAGATCAAAGCCATGTTGTGTCTTATACTGTGATGAAGCACCGGTTTTTGGAGTTGGAGGTGGCAGGATTGCTGTAGCTATAGGCATACATATACCACACACCACTTATTTTCTATAATACCGCCTCTTCACAAGTTTGGTGCAAAAGGAATTTTCACTTTTAACATCGGTGAAGAAAGAAGTAAAAACCATGGACTTCGTTGCCAACCAAGCCCACTCAAAATAAGTGGACCTCTGTATTATACAATGGTTGGCTACAGCTTTAGTAGGGAAATTCTGTGCCAACATAATTGAAGATTGCTGTGGGTGATGATGCTCCAAACAAACAAATCAACAGATTGAACTGAGTGCTTTGGACACTGGGCTTTTAAAATTGAAAAACTCAGACTGTGGATGGCCCGTTTCACTGTATTTTTCCTGCAGGAGAAGAAATTGTCTACCAGTTTGTTCTGTGATGGGATTCACCATTAGCTTTTTTTGCATGTGTTTCTATGTGCACATAAACATATGCACATGACTGTACACATGTGTACTTAGTGCTGCAGTTGGTAGCAGCACCAACTATGTTGACAGCTAGTCTGGCCACCATTTTGCTTCATGCACAATGCCTCAGATTGTCATTCCAGAACATTGTTTGGTCGCAGGGCAGTAGGTGGCAGCATAAAAATGTAACAGAGTACTTGGAGTAAATACTGCATAGTGACCTTTTTCTATGAGTGTGAGAAAAACAAAACATAAACATTTATCATAAAAATGTGTTATGAGGGATTTTGAGTATGCTGTAATTCAAAGTTACCACATGTGATTTTAATGTTTATGCAAGTGAATTTAGTGCCTTGTGCTGAGAAAGCTTTTGCAAAACTATCCTTTAGATCAGGGGCTATTCACACTACAGATTTATAGTGCTATTATTACACTTTAACTGCCTTGGTTCTATCCTGTGGAGTCCTGGGATTGTCATGTTAGAGAGCTGTTTAGAATTCTCAACCAGAACCTACAGAGCCTCACCAAACTACAGTCTCCAGAATTCTATAGGATGAAACCATGTCAGTTAAATTGGAATAATAGCTCCATTACTGTGTAGTGTGAATGGCCCCCAGTTTAAGTCCCTTTGTTATTTAGGCATTGTCTATTCTGAAAGATTGTTCTGATTGACCAGTCTGAAGTTTGTGGAGGTAAAAAGGAAGAGACCCAGTGGGGAGGGGAAATTTGTGGGAGTGTTATCTCAAAAGGAAGGAAACATACAATAACTGCACTGAAAATTTTCTTGGGCAAGGTATCTTCTGTGATGCAGTAAGGGTTGAGGTTTGGCAAGTCGATAGTAGAGTTGCTGAGGCAATGGTTAAGCTTCAAAACAGATTTCTTAAACCAATCCTAGTGCTTCCTAAGAAGATCCCAGTGACTTTGCTGCAGATGGAAGTTGGTTTCTCTTCTATTACTGCAAGAATTCATTGTTCCTGTTGAGATGCCATGAAAGAATCCTAACCCTGATAGCCCAATGGCTGTTAAGGGAGGCATAAACTAATATTTAGCCAGTGGATAAGGAAGTTCAATTAGTAAGCTGTCCAAAAGCCTTTGTAAGAGGGGGCAAATGATGGAGAGCAAATAAGTGAGTGAGAGTAATATCAGGTGAATGATATCAGCCAAGAGGAACAGTGGCTCCTACCTTACCGTGACCTCCAAATACACAAATGTGAGGTCACACAAAGCGTTGCATCCCATTATAGTCAAGTAGGCAGGCCCCTATGGTGTCCATTGACCATAATGTGACATGACGCTTAATGTTTTTTGTTCTACATAGGGGTTCTTGGAACAGAACCCCTCCATATATGGAGGTATTTGGAGATATTTATTTTTGATTTTCATGATGTTATGGCTCTTTCAGCTTAAGATAGCTCATGATAAAGCAAAATAGTTGGATCATTTGGCTCTTCTGATGCAAAGGCACACAGTGACTTAGCTATCTGTGTTTAATGTGATGTTTTCAGCTGTGGTGGAAAGATGCTATATCAAGGTGTCCTGAGTGGGTACATGAATCCAAATTGCCCACATCAGTTGAGGATTTAGTGAGTTATCTTTTGAAATGTCCCTTGTTCTGTGGCATCAGAGCTGGGTCTGTAATGTACCACATGTCTTTTTCTATTCTTAGTTACTTGCCTGTGTGTGTTATACGTGAATGATTTGACTCAGTAAATGGCCTTTGCTAATTCATGTTCTCTCAGCCTCAGTTCCCCACAGGAAAAATGAAAGTAACAACAACCTGTTTCACCAGGTGATTGTGAGAATGAAGTGTATAAAGGAGTGTTTCTTAAGCAGTGATCTGCACTGGATTTTCAGGAGTTGCATCAAAACACGATGGGAATAAAGGAAAGTGCTGATGGGCAAGCCTTTCACTATGTCCATTTCCATTGCTAAAGAGGCAAATGCATGGAGCAGTGCTCTCACTTTCCCCATCTATGCTGTAGACATATGATTCTTGCCAGAAGAGTAGTGTCTTGACTGAACAAATGTCTCAGTGACACAGAGCATACACAAAGCCAGTGATGCCTAGCAGGAACATAATAACACTCCCCACTTTTCTTTTCATCCTACACAGTTATTCTCTTGGTTGGGAGTATGTGTGAACTGTACTGGAATGCAGAAGGAGCTGAGTTTAAATTCAGAAGCCTTTTAAACACCCTTCCATATGGTACCCATAATATAAGAAAATGTGATGTTTTGCAAAGAAGGAGAGTAGTGGTCCACAAGAGAACAATGATGTTGTTGTTGTTGAACTTTATTTATATTCTGCCTTTTCCCCAAGATTGGGACTCAAAGTGGCTTACAAATTAAAATGATTACAGTAGCATTAAAAAAACATACAAAACAGTTAACATTAAAGCCAAATTAAACTATTAACCATAATGTTTCAGGCATTACTGAGGGCTAAACAGTTGTAGTAGGGAAGAGAATCCATGTTTAGGTTTTCTTGCAGTCTTATTTTTTATAGAATTCCAGAATCTTAGAGTTGGAAGGGATTGTACAGGCCATCTAATCTAACCCCCTGCTATGCAGGAATATGCAGCTAAAGTACTCCTGAAAGATACCTATTCAACTTCTGCTTAAGGGCCTCCACAGAAGGAGAATCCACCCCATCCAGTAGCCTATTCCACTTTTGAACAAGTCTTACAGTAGAGAAGTTCTTCCTAATGTTTAAGTTGAATCACGTTTCTTATAATTTGGATTCATTAGCTTGTGTTCTGTTCTCTGGACTACTGGAAAACAAACTTGCTCCATTTTCTACACAACAGATATTTAAAGATGTCACCTCTTAGTCTTCCCTTTTCCAAGGTAAACATACCCAACTCCTTAAGTCATTCTTTATAAGGCTTGGTTTCCAGATCTCTGGTCATCTTGGTCATCCTTCTTGGGACACATTTCAGTTTGTCAAAGCCTTCTTGAACTGTGGTGCCCAGAACTGGACACAATATTCCAGGTGAGGTCTGACCAAAGCAGAATAGAGTAGCACTACTGCTTTCCTTGAGCTGGATGCTGTGCTCCTATTAACACAATGTAGAATTGCTTTGGCTTTTTTTGGCCACTATTGACTCATGTTTAGTTTGACACTAATGCCCCTAGATCCTTTTCACATGTACTGCTGTCAAGCCTTGTATCACCCATCTTATATTTGTGCATTTCATTTTTCCTGCCTAAGTGTACTGCCTTACATTTATCCATGTTGAATATCATTTTGTTAATTGTTTGTCCAACTCTCTAGTTTCTTAAGGTCATTTCGAATCCTAATCCTGTCCTCTCTGGGGTATTAAGTTATCCATCCCAATTTGGTATCATCTGCAAATCTGACTAGTGTCATGTCCAGGGCACAGCAGACAATTAATCACCAAACGGCAGAGCACGGTTTACTCACAAGGCAAGAGCGGGAAAATGTCCAAACAGAGTTCACGTTCCGAAGCAAACAAATCCAAAGGAGAAATCAAGTCATAGTCACAGTGGCAGAGCTTGGAGTGTGTGGAGGGGCGGGGCTATGGCATGAGGGGTGTGGCCAAGGTTCATGGGGGCATGACTATGGGCCAGGATGCCCCAAAACCATTGCTGCCTGGGGCGAACCCCACATTCCTACGTGACTGTGTAGTCAAACAGGCAGAGATTCAAGGTAGTCCAGTTACAAGAGAACATGGCACAGGGCTTCCACAACTGTAAAGATCAGTTGCTGATCCTGAAAGGAAAGGGCCATCTGAAAGCTTTTTATCTACTGATGCTGTTGTCACTGGTGTTCCTTCATCAGGGCTCGTTTATTACGTAAATGTGCTAAGTGGCACAGCCCCTCTCTCTGATGTGTCTCTTGCACGATAAGCGTCTGTGTTGTCTCATCCTCTGATATTTGTTCCCCTTGCTCAGGCCCCTGTTGTTATCTTCTCCTGAGCAAGCTTCTAGGGAAACTCCTGCTTCTGGGGAAACTTCTGCCTCAGATTCAGAATCCTCCTTCTCACTGCCAGGGTCTCCAAGGCAGGGCATGACACCTAGCATACTCTCTGTTCCATCGGCTAAGTCATTTATAATGATGTTGAACAACACCAGTACCAGGATGGAATCCTGAGGCAGCCCAGTATTTACTTCTTTCCAGGTTATAGAGCAACCAGTGGTAAGCATTCTCTGGTCAGTCAACCAATTGTTAATTCACAGTTCTAAAGCGCTTCCCTGAAGACAGGAGATGTAGTGCTTCCTTTCCTCTTACACTCTTTTCACAATTTAAATCTCTTTCTTTTCCACTCATTAATGCACACATTTGTTCACAAACTAAAGCCATGCTCCTGATAAGCAGAGTAGTGGAAAGGAGACAGGAATAACATTGTGAACATTCTCCATCATATTTTTCTTGGTCCTAATAGAAGGGAATATTCAAAAATTAAATTTTAAAGATAGTGGAGACTATGGCCATTTCCGCACTAGAGTAGAGGAACATTTCATTATGTTTTATGAGCAGTGTTTTTTATTCCAACTTACCCCGATTCCTATCTGCACACCCTCCAGTTACTGTTGAAGTAAAGTGGAGAAAATCATTTGTAGTTTCCACATCTTCAGTTCTCCGGGAACTCCTATTCCCCTCCCTCCTCTATCTGCCACCACTGATTGGTCAATTTAATACCCACCTCTGTGGTGTGAATCAATGTAATGCTTCCACATGTAGTTAAAAACGCAGTAGCACCATTGTGGTTGGTTTGTGTTGGAATTTTTCCATTTTTATATTGCACCGGTTTCACAACGATGTGCAGCATGCTAAGAGCTGAACACATGCGGAACAAACTACAACAGAACAACATCAAACCAGGTTGACGTGCAGATGCATTCACAACACAACAATGCTACAACAATGTATCTCCTTTGTGCAGAAAAGGCCTATGACTCTAAAGAAGCGCCTGCACACATGCACAGTCATATATGTAGAGATGATAATAGGGATCCAGGAACTATTTTAAGGTTTGTGGGCTCAAGACTTTCAGACCACTCATAATAAGTTTTGCCTACTAGAAGATGCATTTTTATAACAGTAAAAACATAAAATATGCTGCATTAAAACAACAATGAATTGGAATAGTTAACAATGTGACTATTGTGTTTGCAGTGATAAAATATTTTTTTCCCCAGAACTGATTAAAACATAAAATCAATATACCAAGCAAAGGAGAAAATATAAAGGATGCTATTCAGTGAATGCAAAGATGGTTATCCTAGCACACTGTCCTCTTCACACCTAGCACACTGTCCTTTAAGGGCAAAATCTATAAGGATACTAATGTATTTAGATTGATGAGAAGAAAAATGGATTGTGAATAGCGCCAAAAGAATCCCTCCAAGCTAAGGAAATGGGCACTAAAATGGCAATGAAAACTTAAGACAGAAAGTGTAAAGTGATGCATATTGAGGCAGAAAATCCAAGTTTCACAGAAACACTGATGGGACTTGAACTGGCCATGACTAGTTAAGAAAGGGATCTGTTGGCTGTAGTAGACAGCTTCATGAAAATGTTGACTGACTGTGTAACTGTTGTAAAAAAAAAAAAAAAAAGACAAATCCTTGCTGGACACAGAATAGAAATTACAAATAAAACTGAAATATCATACCACTGGTATACATACCACCCTTATACATTTGGAATACTGTGAACAGTTCTGGTCACTGCACCAGAAAAAAGATATTGCATTACCAGAAAATGTATAGAAAAGGGAAAGCAAAATAGTCAAGGGATTAGATAATTTTTTCTATGAAGACAGATTGCAGTGTTTGGCTTTCAAAAAAAAAAAAGAAAGGAAAGGGAGACATAATAGAGATATAGAAATCATGCATCTCTCATACTGGCACCTGTGTTCATCTACCGAAACAGAATGGTGGGGATTCAGCACAGATGAAAGGAAGTACTTTACACATCACATAACTAAACTGTGGAATTCACTGCCTCTAGATGTAGTGATGGCTGCCAACTTGGACAGCTTTAAAAAGGGTTAGATAAATTAAGGAAGGATAGGGCCAACAGCTGCTACTAGGATGGCTATACGTCATATTTAGTATTGGAGGCACTGTGTCTCTTTTACATCAGTTTCTGAGGAATACAAGATGATGCTGCGGTTGCACTTATACTCTGATGGTGGTATTCTCATTGGAGATTTTGTAGGTAGACCCTTGGTCTCATATAGCAAGGCTGTTCCTGTGTTCTTAGATCATGTCAAAGGTAGAAGGATTTGAAAGAACTTGGAAGATTCTAAAAGTACACTCAGAACTAAGTGGAATTTGGGAAAAATCAAGAATACAGAAAAATATAGATTATGCAGAATGATAGCTTTGGGAAGAATGAACATTTTAATTTTCCACACAAAGAGCAACAAAAGGTGGATGTTCCTTTTCTTTCTGGGAGAAGTCCTGCATAATCCAACTAAAAACAAAAGAAAATCAATGAGGGAAATCAAAAATGAGGGAAAATCCACCCATACATTTGTATTCTTTTCTTAATATCATACAGACTTTGCATGCAATCCCTTTGAATGCAGCAGCCTTTGTTATTCCTTAGGGCTCAGCTACAGTAACTGTCTTAATCTTGTTTTTTTGCTCCTCATCATTTAACACACTTCTGACCAATAATTTCTGGAGGGCTCAACTGCACTTAATTCTTGGTAGCTGAATGTCACCTTAAGGGGCAGGGAGGGTCTGCAGATGCACTCCTCAATTCCAAGGTCCATGTGACAAAAAGTTCTACTTGTTGACTTCTCTGTATAGCAAAAGTGGCATATGTGAAAGCAGGATCCAATCCAAACTGTTAGCTGTTTGCTGGTCAAAAACCAGTTTTTTAGTGATCAAAACACCATTATAAATACAATGAAGTTAGGTGTACCAAGATCCAACTAGTTTCAGCCTTGGTTAACTTCAGCTTTGGATAACTTAGCCTAGATTGCATTTTCTGACCACAGAACTTATACATCTAAGAATGTTTTTTATCTTAAAATTTCCTACCCCTCCCTTATGGATATTAATGGGAGGCACTCAAAAACATAGTAGTGAATCATAAGAGTCATGCTGGATCAGACCTGTCTAGGCAATCATTCTATTCATACAGTGGTCAGTTAGTTGGCTATGGGAAGGCCACTGGCATAACATGAATGCAACTATACTTTCCCTCTTGCATAAATCAGCAACATTATATGGAAGAACATTGACTCTGATGCTGGAGGTGATACATAGTTATCTTGCCTAGTAGCCCATCCTCTATGGAACACTACTTAGAGTGCCACTGCACATGAACGTTTCATGTTAATTTCAGTGGAGCTTGCAAGGGAGAATGTCCCAGCAGATTATGTTCTGATTTTTAAAAAATATATTTTTAAAGACTTGGCTCCCAAAATTTTCTAGAGGGGCCTTGTGTGAAGATCCTATTGTGTCTCGTTGGTTTTTAGATGGGGAACAGCTGCTCCCTATACACAGTTTGATCCTCCCCCTTAACAACCCCTATTGATAACTAATTGCAGCCCAGACACTTCTATTAGCTATTTACCCCAAATCGAGCTGGCTAATGAAAATGTTTCTAATTAATACGAGGCAGATTAAAACTCATTACAGCAAGGTCGTTGGTAATGAGAGATAATCAGAGCGCAAATGACCGAGCTTGGAGCAAAATGAAGATGGAGCGCAAGCCAGGAAATCAGCACCAGCTGTGTGTGCATCAAACTGCAAGGGAGAACAGGAACATGGCAAGGTGGCTGGAGGATTTCTCCAGGCCTTGCACAACTACCTTGTTCCTTTCTCTGGGCTCCGAGGCACTTTTGATTTGGGCGCATGTCTGAGGTTCTCTGTTTGCTTGAGTGTGCATAGATAGAAATTATAATCCAAGCAACAACAGAAACAACTTTCCCAAGCTTTGGAGATGACTTTGCAGAGTCATGATGTATTTTTGTTGCATATTCCTGAAGATGGTCTGTGCACTTGATGCGTTTACTTGTAATGCTAGTTCACAACACTGGGGTATGCAAAGTGGTGGACAAACATTAGTCTTATAGATGTTGGTAAGTTACCTCTGGTTCTAGTGGTAGTTAAAGGGAACACGCAACTTCTTTTTACTAGTTATTTGTGCACAGTTCTAAGTGGTAGTTATGACCCATGAAGCCCTACACAGCCAGGTTATCTGAAGGGCTATGTTCTTCCACACAAGCCTCCTCTGGTTTAGGATCCTCTGGGGAGGTGTTCTGCCTAGTCTCATCCCTCCCACAAGTATATCTGGTAGGAATGAAGGGGAAGACCTTCTTCATGGCTGTTCTCATATTCTGGAACTCCCTTCCTAGAAAGGCTAGACTGGCTCACTCCATGATGTCCTTCCAGTAGCAGGTAAAGACTTTGTTTTTGTTTGTTTCAGCAGGCTTTTGGAAACTGACAGTTCATGGGAAAAATGTTTTTAATACTTTGTTATACATGTTTATTTCTTGGTTATTTAATGGATGTATTTTAAAATTTCAGTTCTATTGATAGTTCAGTTATATATCAATCTTATGTATGATTTTACTTATATGACCTTTTATCTGTATCTCTTTCAATTTTATAAGTCACCTTTTGCCCCAGGGCTGGGACCCAACAACCCATGCTGTTTTTATTAATGGTTTGACAGGTTGTAAAATTAAACCTAGATCTGGTGCCTTTATTGAAGAAGGGACCGAATGGTGAAGTCTCTCCTCTTAGCCTCATGCACAGAGGATCTGAATTGTCCAAAGCACAACAAGACCTGAGTAAGAAAGAAGGCTGTGTAACTTTTGTAGAGAGGGAGTCACTCTAGGAAACTTGCTAAAACTTTTAGAGCCACTGAGGAACGAAGATATGAAAGAACTGTGACTTAGAGACAACTCTGCTTCATAGGAATGAGATGTTACTCTTTTTTACGAAATCACCAAAGGCAAGAGATTAGGGGACCATTCACACTACAGAATTATAGCACTATTATTCCACTTTGACTGAATGCTGGGGTTTGTAGTCTCGGGAAGCACTGGAGCACTTTGGCTGAAAATTCTAAAAGCTCCACCCTCTATTGCCAAAGCCCAAGATTCCACAGAACAGAACTATGACAGGCATTATAATTATGTAGTTATGTATGTATGTGTAGTGTGCATGTTCATTCCTAGTTTTTTGGTTTGGTTTGGTTTGGTTTTCTCACCCAAGTCCTTCTTGTTTTCCATAGGTAGGTTATATGTTGGCTAGGATACATTTGTTACAGCAGTTGTATTTTATGTAAGAGTTATGTTATTAGAAGTCAATGTGTATGATGTCGAGGAGCATTACCTGTTTTGTGCCTTCCCATTTGTGCAGTTTTGTATTTTTCTGTATGTATCTTCTGTCCCTCTTTTCCCTTTTGTTCCATTTTAATAAAAATAACTGAAAAAAAATTATGTAGTTTAAATGGCCCTGGAAAACTTGTGGTCAGTTTGCCTTTTAGCTGTGAAGCTGAGGTATGATTTTTATTCCAGTCATTTATCTTCCCCCCAAAAGGTGTTCTGAGGATAAGAGGAGGAGTAGAAATAGGACAAAGCACCTGCCTTTTTTGAAAAAAGATTTGTATCTTACGTTTCTCTCAGAGGCCATTTCTGCACTACAGTGTTATAGTGCTATTGTTCAACTTCCAACATCCTATGGAATCCTGGGTTTTGCAGTTTAGGGAGGGGCCTTTAGAATTCTCATCCAGAGAGCTCTTTTGCTTCAGTAAACTACAATCCCCAGAATTCCACAGGATGTTGAAAGTGGAATAATAGCACTATAACAGTGTAGTGCAGAAATGGCCAGAGTTGAGATGCAAGGCAACTTCCAACATAAATGAAACAGGTTCCAGTAAAATACCTTTAAATATGCATGTTAAAATACAATTAAGTTAATTATTTTAAAACCAATTTGCATTCTTGTTGTTTGTCTTCAAGTTGTTTCTCACATCTGGCGATCCTAAGGCAAACTTATAATGGGGTTTTCTTGAAAAGATTTGTTCAGAGGGCCTTTGCCATTGCCTTCCTCTGAGGGTGGGAGAGTGCAGTTTGCCAGTGGGTTTTCATGGCTAAGCAGGGATGAAAACCCTGGTCTCTCAGTGTCTTCGTTCAATGCTCAAACCGGTACACCATGCTGGCTCTCAAACACCGGTTAAATCTACTAGTATTTAAAATGCCATACTAATATTAAATAAGCAGTAACATATCAAAAAGTCCAGAACATATACCTCTGGCCATAGGCAGCAGTCAATTACACGAATAGAAAGATCTTTGCCTGCCAGCTGAAGGAGAGTGGAGGTAATGGTGCTGCTGCTGCTAAACTCCCTTAAAAGGGGTTCCATAATCTAGAGCAGAGAAGAGGATCCACTTTGTTACAGGTCACCTATAGAGAACTGGTGGTTGTGGTTTTGAACAGAAACCACACTTGCCTGTTAGTCTGGAGATATTTCACTCTCAGGGTCAATGTGGGTGGGTTAATGGAGGGAGAAGCTGCTGTCATGTTTGGATCAGTACCATTTCAATACTGATTATTGACCATTTCACTTATTGTTGTTTTTGCGTGCCTTCAAGTTGTTTCTAACTTACGGGGAACCTAAGATGATCCTATCATAGGTTTTCTTGGCAAAATTTGTTCAGAGGAGGTTTATCTTTGCCTTCCTCTGAGGTTGTGACTTGCTCAGTGGGTTTCCATGGCCAAGTGAGTATTCAAACCCTGGTCTGCAGAGTTGTAATCCAGTGTTCAAATTACTACACCACAATGCGATATTACTCTAATTTTAAAAGATAGAGAGAGAAAGGAGGAGGAGACTTTTGTGTTCCAATATATACCAGAATTTAAAAGAAATCTACTTGAAGGTGGGGATAAAATGTTGCAGCTGACGTCAGGAATTGCCAGAAAATAGTCTCAGACATCATCAGTGTTGTTTGGATTTTATTTTTTTAAACTGAGAACTACAGCAACAAATAATCCAGCCTCCAGCAACCTCTCATTTGCCCTGTCTGGTGGAGCCCCATTTTGCCCTGAAGTAACTTCCAAAGATAATGCCAGAATTTCATATAAACAGTCCTGCTGTTTTCAAACATGACGATGTGAAGTGATGTGTGTGATTCCTTTTTGTGGAAAAAAATACAGCCATTTGTAAAGCTGTTTTTAGAGCACATTTATAGAAACTGGGCAAAACTTTTCCAGAAAATGTCATTCTGTTTTGGGTTTGAGAGATAGCTTTTAAAAAAAAGTTCACTCTGCACACCAAACTACGGTATAATTCCACGATTCTTTGGGGAAAGCCAGAACAGATAAACTGATATTAAACTAATACAGTTTCATAGCATAGATATACCCTTAGGCACAAAATTCACATAGAATCTTACACACTAGTGCAGAGAGGGGTGTGATGACTATCTAATCCCATTTCCTGCCCTATTCCCATCTCCTTTATACTTATGTTTGTTGAGAAGACTGTCTAACCCACATAATCAAAATTTTATTGTGCTGTTAAGACTTGCTTTGCAAACACATAAATGCAAATGGCAGTTCTGTGCCAGAAGTACCTAAAAGGCAAGAAGGAATACACCTCTTTATAGAATCACAGAATCATAGAGTTGGAAGAGACCACAATGACCATTGTGTCCAACCTCCTGTTATGCAAGAATATATCATCAAAGCATTCTTGACGGATGGCCATCCAGCCTCTGTTTAAAAATTTCCAAAGGAGGACAGTCCACCATACTTGGAGGTAGCGGATTCCACTGTTGAACTGCTCTTATCATCAAGAAGTTCTTCCTAATGTTTAGATGTAATCTTGTTTCCTGAAGTTTGAAGCCATTGCTTGATGTCCCATCTGTGGAGCAGCAGAAACCAGACTAGCTCCATCCTCCATATGACGTCCCTTCAAATATTTAAACATAGCTATCATGTTGCGTCTTAACCTTCTATTCTCCAGGCTGACATATGCAGCTCCCTAAGCCTCTCCTCATGGGGCATGGTTTCCAGGCCTTCTACCATTTTGGTCATCCTCCTTTGGACATGTTCCAGCTTGTCAATATCCTTCCTGAATTGTGGTACTCAGAACTAGAAACAGTATTCCAGATGGGGTCTGACGAAAGCAGGATAGAATGGTACCATCACTTCCTTTGATGTAGAGACTATACTCCTGGTGGCGCAGTGGTTAAATGCCAGTACTGCAAGCCACAAACCACAAGGTTGTGAGTTCGATCCTGCCGGGCTCCAAGGTTGACTCAGCCTTCCATCCTTTCGCAGTTCGGTAAAATGAGTACCCAGCTTGTTGGGGGCATGTATAGAAATGTTTCGAAATACATGCTATTTGTAAGTTGTTCGCCGCCTCGATCCATATGGAGAGGTGGGATACAAATAAATAAATAAATAAAAATAGAACCCTGAATCACATTGGCTTTTTTAGCTGCCACATCACACTGCTGACTTATATTCAGCTTGTGGTCTACTAAGAATCATAGATCCTTTTCATAAGTACTGTAATCAAGCCAGGTGTCACCCATCTTTTATCTTTGCATTTTATGTTTTCTGCCCAAGTATAATACCTCAGATTTTTCTTTGTTGAAATTCATTTTGTTAGTTTTGGCCCAGCTTTCTAATTTGTTAAAGTCATTTTGAATTCTAATCCTGTCCTCTGCAGTGTTGGCTATTCCTCATATGAAAATTGGATAAGAATGCTTTCTATACCCTCATCCAAATCACTGATAAAGATGTTGAATGGTACTGGGCCCAGGATAGAACCCTGTGGCACCCCACTGGTCACTTCTCTCCAGGATGAAGAGGAGCCTTTGGTGAGCACCCTTTGGGTTCAGTTGGTCAACCAGTTAGAAATCCACTTAACAGTAGCACTGTCTAGATCAGGTTTTATTAGCTTGTTTGCTAGAATATAATGGGGGACCTTATCTGAAGGCTTTACTGAAGTCAAGATACGCTATGTCCACAGCATTCCTTTCATCTACCAAGCTAGTAACTCTATTGTTTGTAATTGTGATTAACCTTTATTAGGCATACTACAACATATACATTTACAATAAAACTTCAACTCTATTAGAAAAAGAAATAAGATTAGTCTGGCACAATTGGTTTTTGCAAAACCCATGTTGACTTCCAGTGGTTATGGCATTCCTTTCTAAGTGCTTACAGACTATCTGCTTAATGATCTGTTCTAGAATCTTTCCCAGTATTGATGTCAGACTGACTGGGTGGTAATTGTTTGGTCTCCCCGCCCCTTATTGAAAATGAGGAGAGTATTTTTGCTCCTCCAGTCTGTTGGGACTTCCCTTGTTCTCCAGGAATTCTCAAAGATTATTGCCAGTGGTTCTGAGATTACTCTTGCAAGTTCTTTTAATACCCTTAGATGTAGTTCATCTGAAATACATTGAAATTCATTGTAATTGTAGTAGTTGCTGTTGTTGTATGTGTTCTCTATAAAGGTCCTACAATGATGCAATATACTTTGTTAGACAAATACTTCTTCTGTGAGTGTATTTAGAGGAAAGCTTAATAATGCAAGGTTAGTGGCTCCTCAGAGCTCAGAAACCAAAAAACAAATATCAGCAATCCAACCAAATATTTTGTTTTTTTGTTGTTCTATCAACATACTTTTTTATGGCAGTTGTTTGATTTCTTGGGCTTGACTAATGCTTTCTATTATTTTGGCATTGACATTAGTGGCATTGTCTCATTTTTCAGTGTCATTGTCTTAGCAGTCTGTTCTATGTTTCTGTTTCTTACTTCACCCAAGCACCCTGTTTTTGCTCTAACGGTTACTGTGTTATCAAACAACTGATCAAAATCCTATCTTTCGACAAACAAATTTACAGTTGCCCAGAATCTAAAAGAGAACTATTATAAAATGTTTTATAGATGGTATTTGACACCAGATAAATTACAAAAAATTTACAGTTCAGGTACTGGGCTTTGTTGGAAATGTTTAAAAGAGGTGGGTGCGATATATCATATATGGTGGACATGTCCAAAGGTCAAGAAATATTGGACTGAGATACATAACAGGATTTGTGAAATAATGAAGCTACAATTTCCTATGATTCCTGAATTGTATTTGTTAAATATGACAGATTTAGTAGACGGTATGAATATAAAGAAATATTGGAGAATATTATTATATATGATAACAACTGCACATATTGAATACGCTAAGGTATGGAAAACACAGCAAATACTTACAATAGAACGATGGTGGGGAACCTTTATTGAAAATAAAAACGCTGACATAGTCTCTCAAAGATTGAAAGGGAAATCAGATGATGAAATTCAGAAAGAATGGCAACTTGTAGGTGATTGCTGGGTGACCTTTGATAGAAGTCTATAATTCATGGTAATATGTGGAAAAATTTCATTGTGATGATTACGGCAGATATCATGAAGCAGGAATATGGAAATGGAAATGCTATGTACTAACGTGTAAAATAGCTGAAAAATGCAGTTAAGAGATTTTGGAAATGAAGTCTAGATCAGTTTGGAAGATTCAAAAAATAATTCATGTGAAATAGCAATAATAAATGGTTGTTTTAATTGTGAAACTTTAATAAAATGATATTAAAAAAAAATCCTATCTTTCAGTGATCTGTCAGATATCTGTGTTTGACTCCATATGGAGTTTTCTAGGAGCTCCTCCATTTAATATAACCCAAATATAAAGATCCGCTTTGGAGCTTTACCACCTTTAGCTGTGTTGTCCTATTTAGTCCTGATGACAGAAGTTACATTACCTCAGCAAACATTCTTCTGTAACAATATTGTGCTGATAGTAGTATTATGATGTCAGTTGTACCAAACAACAAGATGAGGGCTATTAAGCTGAGGCTCCATCCGGAGAAGATGGAAGTAGTAGTTACCTAATGTGAGTTGTGTTTCGTCTCTTTTAGAGAGATTGCACTTAGTCTAAATCACAGCTGAGAAACCAGCAACCTACTCCTCAGATTTGTCCCTGTAAAGCTAGCCACTCAACTGTTTGGGAGAAGTGGAAGAAATTAGATTGTTGTGGGGAGAAGGTGACCCTTCTTGTATGCTGTCTTCCTGATATAAAATGCTGTCCCGAGGCTACCGTTGCAACTATTGGATAGCCTGGAGTAAGCATAATTTGAGTGGGGCAAACACAGATTAACTGATGAATTATTACAACCCACTGTTGCTATTTGACATCAAATTGGCTTCAACTAATGGCAGCCTTATGGATGAGAGACTTCCATGAGCTCTGTCATCAATAGCCTTGCTCAGGTCTTGTACCTCAGAGCCATGGCTTTCTTGATTGTCTCAATCTATCTATAATGTGGTCTTTTTCTTTTTCTACTGTCTTTGACCATACCAAACATTATCTTCTTTGCCCATGAGTGATGTCATCTCATGATATGTCCAAAGTATGAAAGCCTCAGTTTATTACAGCCCATATGTAATGTATGTTATGCAATGTTTTCAGCATTCTTTCTTATGCGGTCATAACACTGATATCTTGCACTCTTAGTTTTTTGCTGACAGTGAGAAGACAGAGTTAGAAATGTTTTGCTGAAAAAAAGATTTTTACAAATGGCTGTCATCAGGTAGAATGAAGAAGTTTTTCAGTAGCCCATGACATATAGCACTGTTTGTGGAAAAGTTAAAACATCAGCATTCCCTTTACCATTTAATCTCTATTTCTTCTCACGCACACAGATGTTTGAGAAGCGTATGTACCAGAAACCTACTAATTAGTTGAATGCTGTCTTTCTGTTTTGTTAGTTTGAGAAATTTTCTCTAGCATTAGCTTGCAAAACTGCATGCACATTTAATTCAGTCTTCCCTTTCAAACATGGACTGACTTTAATAATACCATTGGAGTAAAAAAAAACTATTTATTTCATTGAAACCTTTTGAATCAATTTGGTAACTGAGAATTTAAACAGGGTTGCTTTAAAATGCCTATTCTACCATGTTTCAAAGTGTTAGGTAAGTAGAGCGAAAAAGCTCTAGAAAGAAAAGCACTAGAAACTATAGCCATCTGTCAAAAGTGTTGTAGAGGTGATCAGTCTGTGAGTATACATGCATGTGCTTGGACATACATATACATATGTTTTATAACCAGTGTCAGAAAACAGCTCTGCCATTTTGGGCAGATCTGATGACTGACCCACAGCAGAGCATTGTCATGAAGTTGCCAACTGGAGTAGACCTGACCTCTGAGAAATTTATATCAAAGGTTATAGAATCACAGAGATATAGATGTGGAAGTGAGCAAATCCATCCTGTTGCCAGTGCAAGAATGCACAGCAAAACAATCCTGAGGGATGGCTATCCAACCTCTGTTTAAAAACATCCAATGGAGGCAAGTCTATCACCTTCTAAGGCAGTACATTCTGCTTTGGAAAAGCTGTTGTCTCGTTAGGATGATTAGTTGGAATTCCCTTTTTCCTAAGCTAAATTCATTGGTTCAGGTCCAGTGGTTCAGGTTCAAGTTGATTTCATTGGTTCAGGTTTCTGGAGCAGCAGAAGATAAACTTGCTCCATGAAAGCTCTTTAGAGATTTAAAGATAGATCACATATTACCTCTCAATGTTCTCTTCTTCAAGCTAAAGATAGCCAGTTCACTCAACTGTCCCTTGCAGGACTTGGCTTCTAGAAATTTGTACCATTTTGCTTGCCTACTTTTGGACCTGTTCCAATTAGTTCATATTTTTCTTCAGTTTTGGTGTCCAGAACCAGAACCAGTATTTCAACTGAGATCTGACCAAGGAAGAATAGTGTGGTGCTATTACATTCCTTAATTTAGACACTTTTGATGCAGCCCAGAATTGTATTGGCTTTTTCTTTTTTTACTGCATCAGATTCTTAATTCATGTTTAGCTTGAGGTCTAGTAACACCTCTAAATCTTTAAACATGTATTGTTGTCAAAGCAAAGCACCATCACCTTCTGTTTGTGCTTCAGGTTTTCCCCCCCCCCCAATATACACTACATTCACAGCATTCTCTGATCTACCAAGCTTGTAACTCTCACACTGTCATTACTTGTTTTTTTGAGGAAATGATGCTGGTTTTTAATAATAACAGTATTCTTTTCAAAGCGTGCGCAAGCCAACTGTTTAATGACCCGTTCTAAAACTTTTCCTGATATTGACACCAAACTGATGGGTTTATTGTGGTCCAGGTCTTCCTTTTTCTACTGCATCTCTCCTTTTTGAGTGTTTATTAGTCTGTTGTAGGAAAGTATCATCCAAGTCTTCAGTCTGGCTTGAAGGTTTATAGAAGATCCCTACAGTGATATTGTTGTTGTTGTTTCCCTGGCCTTGTTGAGTCTTGACAGCCTCACACAACACATCCCTTGAAAAACCTCATCTAGTCGTCATGCCACTGGATCTATCCTGCTCAGCAAGGAGTCAGCTACAACCACCATATGTCTCATCTTCTTCTGGGGAAGTGGTAGGAGTTCTTTCATACACAGAATTCTTCAACAGCAGTCTATACATCTATTTTTTCTCCATTATATACCTCTGTTTCATGAAGGTGATGTAGTGGTTTGAGCATTGGACTACAATCCTGGAGACCAAGGTTTGATTCTCTGCTTGGCCATGGAAACCCACTGGGTGACTTTGGGAGCATCACACACTCTCAGATCCAGAAAACTTTGTGATAGGTTTGCCTTAGGGCTGCCATAAGTTGAAAATGACTTGAAGGCACACAACAACGAACAAAAGACCTAGAATACGAACAGTGTCTTTCCACCTGCAGCTGAAAGCCTGAATTCTGTTCTCTGGCTTCCTTTTCCCCTTATTTAATTCTGCTACTAGCTGCAATCAACTTTACAAGCTCCCTTTTTAAAATATACATATATATTTTAAAAAAATGTAAAATTGTTGTTGTGTGCCTTCAAGACATTTCCAACTTATCGAAACCCTAAGGCAACCCTATCATGAGATTTTCTTGGCAAGATTTGTTCAGAGGGGAATCGCCTTTGCCTTCCTCTGAGGCTGAGAGAGTATGACACCAAATTGGGAGGGGTTGCTAATACGCCAGAGGACAGGATCAAAATTCAAAATGACCTGGATAGATTGGAGAGCTGGGCCAGGGCGAACAAAATGAAATTCAACAGAGAGAAATGTAAGGTCCTACACTTAGGCAGAAATAATGGAATACAGAAATATAGGATGGGGGACACGTGGCTGGATAGCAGTACGTGTGAAAGGGATCTAGGAGTCTTCATAGACCACAAGCTGAGCATGAGTCAGCAGTGTGATGCGGCAGCCAAGAAAGCCAATGCAATTCTTGGCTGCATCAATAGGAGTATGGTGTCTAGATCGAGGGAGGTACTGGTACCACTCTACTCTGCTTTGGTTAGACCCCATCTTGAATACTGTGTCCAGTTCTGGGCACCCCAATTCAAGAAGGATATTGACAAGCTGGAGCAAGTCCAGAGGAGGGCGACCAAAATGGTGAGAGGCCTGGAAGCCATGCCCTATGAGGATAGACTTAGAGAGCTGGGTATGTTTAGTCTGCAGAAGAGGAGGTTAAGAGGGGACATGATAGCCATGTTTAAATATTTGAAGGGATGCCACATAGAGGAGGGAGAAGGCTTGTTTTCTGCTGCTCCAGAGACCAGACAAGGAGCAACGGATTCAAGCTGCAGGAAAGGAGATTCCACCTGAACCTCAGGAAGAACTTCCTGACAGTCAGGGCTGTCCGGCAGTGGAATCTGTTGCCTCGGAGTGTAGTGGAGTCTCCTTCCTTGGAGGTTTTTAAGCAGAGGCTTGATGGCCATCTGTCGAGATTGATTTGAGGGTGTTCCTGATGGCAGGGGGTTGGACTGGATGGCCTGTGTGGTCTCTTCCAACTCTGAATTTCTATGAAATTTCTATGATTCTATGATTTGCCCAAGGTCACCCAATGGATTTTCATGACTGAGCTGGGATTGGAACCCTGGTCTCTAGACCCAAAGCCCAACGCTCAAACTACTATATCACACCGGCACCAAAAAATTGGATAACCACAGTGGATTACACTGCAAAATTGTCTTACAGTTCTTTAATGATTCTTGCCCACTACTGGCACTGTTTGCATCTTCCTGTTAGGGATGCATAAGTGGTCAAACCTGGATTTGCCTTTCGGTGATATATATTGTCCTGCAGCAAATGTAATGCAAATGATTTTGCTTTTCTTATATCCTGGATGTTTGCATCCTGCTAAACACATTTGGCATCTGTAGTGTTAATTGTTTCAATGTGCTTCCAACCCAAGAAAAAGATTTCTCGGAGCATTTTGTAACTATGCAAATTTACAATGCACTGTGTAAAAATGATTACCATTAAACTGATTTTTGTGAATTTCATTTCTTGGATTTCATCATTCTTGAGCTGTATAGAGTATTTATCCATCCTACTCAATCTTGGGTTTATCTATATTGAATCTGTTTTTACATAGTCTTGCCATTTGCCTGTGCTACTTAATCACAGCATTCCTTAGATAGAACCTGGAGAATCCTGTGATTCATTAGAAATATGTGAAATATCAGAAAAATTTCTCTGAAAGGAATAGGTGGAACGAACCTTGCACTGATCTCTTCTTTGGAGGTGTGTAACTAGCCAACTCACTTCTGGCCCTTTTGCAATAGGTAGGGGAAACTAATATCTCCCGAAAACTTGAGTGCATTGTGTGAATGCCAGGAGCTGGATGTGCATCAGATGTGCCTCTAAGCTAGAACCCACATGTAGTACTGATACTTACAACTTCAGATGGAAATGGTACTGTTCCAGGATGATTAGTTCTTCCCCATTGACTGCTTTTGTAATCACTTTCATTCTTCTTTCTCTCCAACTGCATTCTCACCTGCAAAGGAACAAATATATTGTAGAAGTTCCTGCCTACTGGGATTTTGAAAGCTTGGAATGTTATTGTTTAACAGTAATTCATTGCTAGTTACTTCATTATTTTAGGGGAAGGGACCCTATAATGCTGCTTTCTGCTCATTATTAGAAGAATGACCTATTCAGTGAGGTACTATTTGTTCAAAAATCCAGATAAAAACAGAAAAATGGCAGGGGAATCCATTGCAATTCTGTTTGGTCTTTATAAACCCACACAAAATAGATCTGAGCCTTGAAGGGGGAAAAAAGCCCTCTGATCAGCTTTAAATTAGTTGTTTCTGAGTGGAAACAGCTTTTCGTGTTCTCTTGGAAAATCCTTTAATTCTAAAAATGACCTTTAGGAACATGTCATTTACTTTGATGTATAATAATTTTCAAGGTGTATTGTAATTTCAGTGCATCCACTTAGAAAGCTGTCTTTGACAAAATCCTTACTTCTGAAGCATTCCAATGATGTTCAAACATATTGTTACAAATCCCAGCAATATCTTCCAAGTCTTTCAGAAAACCTGAGATTTCACCAGTCTTTTGTGTTTCACTGATACTAGAGGATTTTCACATTTAAGGCATATAATGTATGGCCTAAATTCTCTTTTGGTCCTAACTTGAGTTGACCCACTTCTATCATTTATTTATCATTAGATTTATCTTCATGTTGACTCAACAACTGATTGAAGGGTCTATGCTAGTTGGGACTAACCAACAGGATAGCAGCCTATGTTTTCTAGTGTAAATGATGTACTTAATGCAGTTTAGATGTAATTTCTATACAGCACATATTGGCATTATATACGGAGGTTTCTTTTATTTAGAAATTGTATTTTAGGACCTTTAACCTACAACCCTGGAGACCAGGGTTCAATTCCCTGCTTGGTCATGGAAACCCAGGTGGGCACATCACACACACATCCAGCATCCAGAAAAACCTCTGATGGTTTGCCCTAGGGTTGTCATCAGTCAGAAATGACATGAAGGCACACAGCAACAATGTTCTTTTAGATTACAGTTTTAAATGTTTCTATTTGTCTGGTAGTTCTAACATTGTAGTACAGTTTGAGTTGGCTTAATAGTTGTTGTTATTCTTCTCTTTATTAAAAGACCGATTTTCTACTGTGTTTTACTGCGGGCTTATTTTCTCTTGGTGTATGCTTTAGAACTCACTTTTGGGAGTGAACAGCAAAGTATATATCTTTTAAACAAATGGATGAATTGAATTCTAAAATGGTAACATCCTGGAATAGTTTTTCATTGGATGATGATGGCTTAATTTGTAAGATAGTATATTAGATGGAACTTGGAAGATTTGATCTGAATCTAATCTAGATTCACTCAATACGCATAGAGGCTGTCACGTCTTAGTTGATGTTTCTCATCAGAATATAGGTTCTTTGTAGTCCAGTATTCTGTTTATACAATGGCCAGTCAGTTGCCTTTAGGAAGCCTTGAGAATAAGATGTGAATGCAACTGCATGCTCTGTCTTGCACTCCTCCGTGACTGATACACAGAGGCATATTGGGACATGCAGACATCTTGATTAATAGTCATTAATGGCCCCGTTATCCATAAACTATCCAATCCCCTTTTAAACTTCTCCAAATCAGCAGCCATAGCTGCACCTTGTGGTAGCGAGTTCCACAATTTCACCTTGAACTGTGTGAGAAAAGTTCCATCTTTTATCTGCCCTGAATCTCACAGCATTTCGTTTCAGCAAAAGATCCTGGGTTCTAATATTAAGAGACAGAAAACCTTTTCCCTATTAATTTTCTGTACAACATGCATAAATTTATATATTTCCCCTTTTCTCCTATTTTTTAAGTGAAACAGTCCTCAGAAGTTACAACCTTCCTGGTGAGGAAATTGCTTACAAGGATCATTGCAACTATGATGATCAAGGGAAGTCCAGGGAAGAATATTGCCTTGATCACTGAGGTTACTGCCCACCCCCTGAAATGAAGAGACCACATGACAGGACTTGGATGAACTATGGGCAATTTATTATTTATTGCCTATTTAGACATGAACTTGAACTTGACCGTGACATTGACATTGACATTGAACTTCACCTCATGGGGGCTGCATGACAGCAAAATACCTAATCCCAAGGACAAACCCCTGATCTTGGGTTGCCACCTTGGTGACTGCCTTTGGAAGGCCTGCTCCATGAAAGCCCACCACCTGCCACAGAGCCCAGAAGTGAGGGCATAAAATATGTGGGCCCGCCCCAAGAGTACACCCCTTTTTTGCCCCTTACCCCCTGCCAAATGACCAGGAGATTGAGCTCCAGGGGCATATCCTACACCACCTTGTGCTAAAGGTATATCCAGAGGCCTTGATGCCCCTCCCCTTCATCTGCCAGGAGACCTATTTAACTCTTGTTTAAGATACTACCCTGAAATCCAGTTGCCCAGTCCCTTGCTGCAGTGTAGGCTAGGCGACCCCCTCCCTTTGGGGGGAGGAATTCCTACTCGGCCCCGAAGTGACCGGCTAGCATACAGTACAAACGAGGGTGGAAGGATGGGTTGCCAGCAACAAAGAAGAGGCCGGTGGGGGAGTGGAGCCACAGTTTAAAGGGTCCACATGCCCTGCCCTCCTTCCCAGGAGCCAGTATGACCATGGTCACGCTGGTGACGTGGTAACTTCTCGATGGGGGACAGCAAAGTCGCCTCCCCTCCAAGCCACTTAGAATGTGGGCGGGGGGGAGCAAGTGGCTTCTTTAATGCTTCTTTTTCAGTTATAAAACATCCTTTTCAAGTGTGGTGATCAGAACTGTTCACACTAGATGTAGTCTTACTACGAATTTATATAGGGGCAATGTGATATTGACAGTTTTATTTTCAGCAAAATAATTCTTCTTTACATTACACCCAACATGGCTTTTCCCTTTTTTTTTTTACAGCAGTTGCACACTCGGTTGACATTTTCATTGAGCTGTCTGCTGCAACATATCTTCTCTGCCATTTCTAATGCCATCAGTATATATGTTAAGTTGGGATTTTTTTTGCCTCAGTGTGCATCACGTGTTTGTACTGACTCTCTTTTTTTCCATTTCACTGTCCATTCTCCCAGTATGGGGAAATTCTTGTCAAGCTCTTTACAATCCTTTTTGCTGTCGTCCATCCTAAATAACTGAATTATCATCAGCCAGCCTGCCCACCTCACTATTCACCTTTAAGACCAAAAGTGTTAAAACTGACCATTAATTTCCTGTTCTTTGTTTCTTACTCATTAACATTTAATCCCTATAAGGACTTCTCTTATCAAATGACTTCTAAGATTGCTCAGTAATTCTTGAAGTGTGACTTTTTCATCTTCCTTTTTCAAGTCTAAGTAAATGATGCCTACTAATCAGATCTGTAAAATGAGAATATTAAAGATTTAGAAGTTTGATGTGAAGAAGAATGGGAAGTAAGTTTGTAAACTATTTTGCAAACTTATAGCATCCTATTTCAAATGATTAATAGTAAAGACAGTCCAGTAATCACTACTTCTGTTAACCATGTGACTATATTATGTCCATCAGGTGCCTGTCTTAGACATGACTAATGTTTTCCAATATTTTGTGTTTGACACTAGTGGTGGCATCTAATTTCTCAGTGTTCACTACAGTTTTAATAAAGGAATTGGCTCTATATCATTGCTGCTATCTGACCTTTTCCATAATTGTTCTCAATAGCAGAATATAAAGAAATATTATTGTGGCTTGCAGAGCCTTGTTATCACTAGGAACTGAGCTGCTGTTTTTTAGAACTGAATCTGAACCTAGCTTAGTGTTAGATTGTTCAGAAAAAGACAGTCTGGCTTTCACCTAGTCAATATGTGGAAAGAATTCCCATACTACCACCCAGCTGAAAACTCATTTCTAGGCCCTTTTGAAGAGTAGGGAGTGGCAGGCACTGGCAGCAATTGCTCCAGGTCTTTTACATGAAAGGTATATCAGCATTGACAAGCCATGGTAGATATCAGTGTTTCAGGCAATCCAGTCCTTTTCATTCCAAGCCAGTAACACCAACTGATTATTAAACAGAACCACAGAACTGGGAATCACTTGAGTTCTTTGGTTTTATCTGCACATTTAATTTCTGAGGCTGAACCTACCATTAGGTATAGTGAGACAAATGGCTCAGGTAGCAGAGTTTGGGTGTCATGAAGAAACAGCAAATATTTAAATATCGTTAACATGTCAATTGATTATCTGTGTAATTTACTTAGGGAGGAGTTTGGTTTTATATTAGATTAATTTTTATATTTAATATTTTAATTTTATGATGTTTTGATTCTTTCTTGGAAAAAAGTGTCTTAAGAATTGCTGTAACTGTAGTTATACTTTTAGGTCCAGGGAGGGCTATTGGTAGAATTTTCTAACTCACACAGCAAAGTCAAATTTGATTGACTTAGGGTACTTTCTACACTGGTTGGGATAGTGGAGGGAAGCATGTTTTGCTTCTCTACCTCAGGCAGCAAAATATCTTGGACTATCCTGTTATTTGCTGAACTATTTTGACTTCAGTGTGGGGATCTGCTGTCATTGTCCTAATCTTTGATCTGCTCATTTAATTAGCATTTACTGCTTTTACCTCATTGACTCCATTGACTCCTGTTCTACTCATTCATGTCAGCAAGCCGATCAGCATCCTGACAGATTACTTAGCAGGTAGCAAAATAATCACTATATCCATCAGTGCTAAGAAATATTTTCCTAGCACAGCCATAGACTTGATGTTGTGTGTTAAATTATGAAATCTGAAAAGAGGATTTTACATGTGGAAAGGATGCCATACTATGCACACGTGTGCACACACACACACACACACAATTTAGTACTCAGTTTGCAAGCCATGAAATCTTGATATAGAGCTGTATTGAATTAAATTTAGAAGTCAAATATATTTAAAAAAAAGAGAATGGTGTTATTTATTTGAAGGCTTTTCATCTACATTTCAGAACTAGAAAAGTTCTCCTTACAGGACTATATATTTGCTTATCTAGATATAGTCCAGTTGATTAAAAATGATACATGTGCAGTGAAAAGAATGGCGACTTTAGATGAACATTCAGCTGTCATGTCCTGACTTTGACAGAAAGGCAAGTCTGTAGCTGCAGCACCATGGAAAGCTCAAAGTGAGCAGTTCACTCCAATGGAATCTGGAGTTAATAATATTTATTTCTTACCTGCCTTTCTCTATGGATCAAGGCAGGGAACAATATTGGATTAAAATACAGTGACAGAATAGACAAATAATACCGGTTAACAACAAGTAACACTAGTTAAAAACATGTAACACCAGTAAAAAGAGCATATAAAACAAATATATATTAAAACAAATATAATTCATATTTTAAAATGTATATTTTAAAATCGTCTGGACAGGCCTGTTGGAAGAGCCTAATCTTTAGCATCCAGCTGTCAGATCTGTTCCAATAGGTTGTTCCAGGTTCTGGGAGCGGCTAAACAGAAAATTGTCTGGGTGACAGTTGCCACCCTAATCCTGACTGATTGAAGTAAATATCCCACAGAGGACCAGAATGTACAGGGTGGATCATCCCACCCTTCAGAAGATGAAGATTTTAAAGGGGATGCCTCTGACTCAGAGTCCAGCATTTCACTTCCCATCAGACAGTTCCTTCCAGCTCTCTTGCTTTGACAGATGAGCTGACATGGAATCAGGACCCAATGGGATTGATGGCAGCTACCCTCATGGCGAGCCATGGTAGTGCAGGTGACAACATCCTAGTGAAATACCCTCCTAGTGAATAGTAACTCTACCTACACATAGTGGTCTTTGGTTATTCCTGGACAGGAAGGAGTGGAAGATTGCATGAGTGACATGGTCTTCTCAAGTCTCAACATCTTTGTATACTCTTGGTTGTTCTTTGGTTCTGACATTTGGCTTGCTCCTGCCTCTTTGTTTATCCTTTGGTTCTCAGTTTGGTTCTGTCCACTGGCTTTGTCCCACAGTTCCTAGTTTCCCTCAGCTGCTCCACACAGACAATATCTGGTATATTGGGATTTGTTTTATGCCTACTGTGAAAGAAGCTGGTTATTATGGCTTCCAATCTAATGATCTGTGTTTCAGATCCAGCCATGATGCTGGGGTTTGGGGCAGCCTCCAACATCTCTGCTTCAAAGATGCCATCAGGCATGTCTGAATCATAGTTAGAGCCTCAGATGCTGTCCAAGATAGCAGCCTTGCTACCACAGCCTGGTTAAGAGTTTTAAAAGGGGCCAGTTCAGTTCCAGTTAGTTCTTGCTGGTAGGTGAGCTGAATCCTATATTTCTGTATTTTATTTCTCTTTTTAAGAGGGAGGTTGGTGGGTAAAGTTTATAGAGAATGATATGCAGAATACTTTCTATTCCTTTCTCAATCCGCTGTTGGCATTGCAGTCCACTCTAGATCTGATAGTGACAATTGAACCTTTGAGTAGGGCTGATCTTGAAGTCAAGTACTGAAAAGTTTAGTCAGCCCTGATCAATGGACATGTTTTTGCATTTGATACAGTGATTATTTTCTAACAGTTTGTAATGGGCTTCATCAAATGCTATTTGAAAACGTTCTCTTAATATCTCCTTTCTGTCTCTGTCTCACACTATTGTTTTGAATGTCCAAAAACTATAATAAATTGGGGAGGAAATGATTTTTCCCCCCTGTTTGGCAAAAGCCATGCTGGTTCATCACATATCATATTCAGTGAGGTGATTTATAGCTCTGTTGTTAATTATTGTTTCAGCTTGTTTATATGTTGCTGAAGTAATTGAGAGCCCGGGTGTGGTTATGTGGTTAAAGGTTTAATTTATTTAAATGCCTTTTGTGCACAGTAATGCATGAAACTGTTGCGCCCAAGAGATTTGTGTTCAAGAATTTGACCAACTATGAGCATACTTTGTAATTTTGTGGACAGGAATATAACACATAGGATTTATTCTATTTGGTTTTTCAAGTCTCTGGGTATGGTTGGGCTGATGAACAATAATGTTCTCTCTCAGTGCTTAGTGATGCTCAAGTACAGCCTTGGATTAATCTGTTTGGAATCACAATTCTTACTGCCTATGTTAATGGGGGATTGTGGGAAATGTAGTCAAAAAGTACCTTTTCCAAGCCCTATTTAGGAAGAATAGATATAACAAGGGTTACAGACATATTTTGTCCTATTCCACAACAGAGAGCTCAGTTTTTTGGTGCCCAGAATGAACATCCTCAGACTGGGCTTGTTGGTGCAGCAAGTAAACAAAGATCAAGACAATAACTCATTCAACTTGCAATCTGCCCTGATGAAGTAGGGCAGGTTCTCCCAATCTATCACTTTCCAGATGGGTTGGACTGTAACTCATGTCATCTCGAGGGGTTGTGGTCCAACACATGTGGTGGACATTAGGAGGGGCAAGTCTAGTGTAGGGAATCATTTGAGACCTTGGTTTAAAAAACTTGTGGCCTCTTAGGTTGTGTTTTAGAATGGTAGGCTGTGTATGCCATTGAGATCAGGTAATTTTTTTAATGGTTAGTTTGTTCTTATGCCTTAGGCAGTTAAGAGAATGTTTTTCTTAATATTTTGTGCTCGTTCTGCTTAATTTCTATTGTATTTCAAGTTGCAGAGATGAACATGTCATCTTCTTTATTTCTTCCCTTCAAAAATTTCAGGGCTATCCAGTCACGTAGGAATGTGGGGGCGTGGGGGGATTCACAATGTTTTTTGTAGAGTCCTGGCCTGTAGCCACTCCCCTGCATGCCTTGGCCACACCCCCACATGCCCTGGCCATGCCCCACGCCCCACAGCCCCACCCCCATGCACAGTGGCCCTGCCCCTCATGGCATAGCCCTCTCTCTCGCCCCCCTCTGCACACTCCAAGCTCCGCCACTGAGGCTATCATGTCTTCCCATAATACTGGCTTGTGTAAACCAAGTATTGTTACGTTCCTGGAGTCTCCCTCTTAATTAAATGTGTTACAGAAACCAGAACTCACTTGAACAGTGGGAACAACTACTGAAGCATTTACAAAAGGAAAAGGAATGAGAGACTCAGTTATATTTTACATATTTAACATGGCATGTAGTTTAGCCTTCACTATGTTTGACACCTAAATCATATATAAGTATAGCACTTTTCTTCTTTTTATGACATGGCCAAAAAGCAGAGGCCAGCAAAAACTCCAATACAATTGATATATTAAATTAAAATGCATTTCTGTAATATAATCTAACCATATTTCCACCCTCCCTTTTTATAAAATATAAAAAAACCCATATGCCTAATCTTTGCCTATGTACTTTTCTTTTCCCCCCTTTTTTCCATTCCATTCCATTCTAAACACACTTTAGAAAAATCCAATTAAAATATATTTTAAAAAGTAAAATGCATTTATCCTGTTTTCCTGAAAAGATTTCTTGTGAAACTTGTTCTTGAGATAGCTTTCCTCATATTTCCCAGGGTTAAGGCTATGTTGGAGAATTTTTGGTTGAATGCAGCTTTAGGATGGAACTAGGCAAGGTGCTACTGATGTAATTAGCGACTATGTAAATGGCCTTTGAAAAGAAAATAGTAGGTGTAGAGGATCTGATCTGGATTGGGAGCCTGAGTTGTGAGACTTTGAACCTTTGCTTTTTACTGCAATCCTGGTGGGGTTCACCTCAGTGAGAAATGCAATATGCAGTCAGCCCTCCACATTTGAGGGTTTGACTTTGACAGATTTGATTATTTGCAAGTTTCTCCAGCCCCTGCTGCCTCTACCTCAAGCACTTCTTTGCTGGGGGAACCTTCCCTCTTGGAGACTCAGATCAGGCTGTTCTGCCTTCCAGAAATCTCCCTCTGGTCCTCCTCCTCCACCACCACCAGCTGCTTGGCTAGCTAAGGATGTCTCACAGCTCAGTTTCTTAGCACCACAAACCCCCCATCCAAGGAAGAAGATGGGTCAGAGAGAGGAGGGATAGGGCCACCCGTTTTCCTGACTTGGTTTGAACCCTGGGTGTCTGTTTTTCCCATCAAACCTTGCTTCCCTTCACACACATACACACACTGATATCTGTGACTTTTCCACTTTTGTGGGGGGTCCTGTGCACCTAACTCTAGCAAATGTGGAGGGCTGACTGTGCAAGTATGGAAGCACTAAACTGTGGACCCAGACTGAATCAAGGCACCCACATTTATTTTCCTTAGAATAAAAACTCTCATTCATGCTATTTGAAGCTTTTCTTTTAATGCAAATAGCAAGCATAGGTCCCCGACCTCCTCTGGGAAGCGTTAAAACTGTCCCCTCCACGGGCTTAGTATCACCTTTCCCTCTTCATCTCCAGTGCTTCCTATTTACTTTTGTGAAAATCATTCATATAATGCTTGGTTGTGTGAATGTCTAGTCCATTATAGTCTTTTTTGTTTCAGGGATGGGCAAAATGTGGCAATGTGGCAGGAAGAACTTGTATAGAATTGAGCTGGGTGTTGTATGATTAGTGGGAAAATGTCCAAGACTGTATCCAGACTGAAACATTAAAGCAGATAAATACTACTTCAGCTGCTATGGGTCCATCCTATGGAATACTGAGGATGTGTAGTTTTTGTAAGAGACTTAAAATTCTCTCAGCCATTCCCTCGAACTGTATAGCACAAGAACAATCTGGCAGAGAATTCTAAGGGTCTCACTAAACTACAAATCCCAAGATTTCATAGGATCCCAGGATTCCTAGGAAGTCAAAGTGCTATAACCTTATAGTGTGGATACACCCAAAGTAGTGAAGAATCATACTGTGCGCTACTCCATTCCCTTAGCCCCAGCCAGTAATCAGCTCCTGAGACCCCTCCTGATGTTGAATGAAGGGACTTGGCCAAAAAAAAAAAAAAGGCTCTGCATCCTTATAGTAGAAGCTAATTTTCTTTGGTGTGATTGGCCATCAAGGTAGTAATGGGAAGTAAAAACTAAACTCAAAAATTTTTTTGAGTTGCTGTCTAGGATGGGAATCACCATAGAGATCCAACTATACAGTGCCCCCTCCACTTTCCCAAGGGTTCAGGGCACAGAACCCTCATGAAAGTGGAAAAACTGAGAATAATTCCCCCTGCTCCCGCTCCCATTCCCTTTTGAGTCTCCCCCATCTCATTCCCTTGACTTTTGCTCTGATGCTTGTGCCTTCCTTCTCCATGCCTTGGCAAAAGGCAAAGAAATGAAAGGAAGGGAAGGGACACACGTGCCTCTCTTCTCCATGTGGTGCTCTCCACTCCCATTCCTTTGCCCTTTGTCTGTCACAACATGTATTCTGCATGTCTGGGCAAAAGGCAAGGGAATGGGGGAAGGTGCGCATATGCCTTCCATTCTCTTGCTCTTTGCCTTGGCGTTCATTCTCCATGCCTGGGCAAAAGGCAAGGGAATGTTGGGAAGGCACACACACCTTCCATTCCTTTGCCCTTTGCCTTGGTTCACGTCCTCTACCTCCAGACAAAAGGCAAGGAAATGGGGTGGGAAAGGCATGTGTGTGCCTTCCTTCTCCATGCACAGTGCTCCCCCTCCCATTCCCTTGCTTTTTTGCCTGAGCACAGAGAAGGAAAGCAGGTGCACTGGGGCCAAAGGTAAGGGAATGGGAAGAGGAGAAAGGGGAGGGAGGCATACATACCTTTTGAATATTCAAATTTGTGAAGGTGAAACTGACAAATGCGGAGGGAGAACTGTGGAGTGTTTCAGTCTTTTGGTTCAATCTTCTGCCGTTACATGCAGCCTTAAATGTTTGTGTTCATGTGTATTTGTGTTTTACCTGTAGTCCTTACTCCATGGATATTTGTGAACTTTACAGGAAAAGTCCCCTTTTTCTCATCATGAAAATCTTTTTTTAAAAAAATGGAGAAAAATGAAGGTTAAATGTCCTTTTTTCTTCTCAGTTGTATCCAGCCTCCCCTTCCTTTCCCTTGGAAGACAGGTTAATCCTGGAGAGCTATAGATAGACCCTTCTTGCTTTTGCTGGCTGCTGATCTCCCCCCTCCCAGCTTTCTCCTCTGATGGAGACAGTGTCGAGGACAATTATCCAAGCTGCATAAAAGCTGTTTCCCTGTAATGGGCTGAACTCCCTGTACTGTGACAAACTGCCCAGCTGCTCTGGCTCTATCCCTCCCTCTTTCCATCCCCCAGCTGCACCCTTTCTTTTCCAGTCTCTCTTATTTCCTTTCTTCTTGACATCACTTGTATTCAAAAGATAGAGAATAAACAGCTGAAGAGTTGCATAAAATGCCACATGGCTACTGTGCTCATGCTCATGCTTCTTCATGGTGGTAGCTTTCTGCTTGTTGTGGAATTGTTATTTGTGGGAGGCAAAAACTGCCATTTTGCATGCTGTTGCATGACCCACATCAAGGTTTGTGAAGGCATGCAAAATGGTAGCTGCTGTTTGTCAAGATCATGAGCAGAACAGGCACCAGGCTTTATAGAGGAGTGAGAGACAATATTTTTGCATGCATCTGCTTCTCTGCTGCATATTTTGTATGTCTCTTTAAGGCTCTTCTGCATTTTGCTTATTATAGGAGGCCTGGATGTGCTCACGCCATACTTCTGTTCACACTTAGCCTTTCTGCTAGGCAGAGAGAGGTACTCATCTCAGGCAGCAGATGCTGAGTGATATGAAGGGAGCTGCAGCACCCCTCTTGCGATTCTTCTTTTTTGAAGGAGAGAACAGTATGTTTCAGACAACTTGTCCTGCCTACCCTAAGCTAGCCTACTACCATCAGGAGACATGGAGGAAGCTGTCCCATTAAAGTGTCAGTTTACTAGTCTATCTGACTTCTGTAAGTGGAATTCAAAATGGGGGAGTACCATCTTGCCTTAGGAAGAACAGTGTCTTGGGGCAGCCCTTGTCTACTGCCTGTAGTCTGCACATGCTGTGAATGCCAGGCAACACCCATCCCTACCCTCCCTGCAGGGACTGATGAAAGCCTTTGCAGGAATACTGTATGATTTGCAAACTGAAAACATCAACACTGGATGCTTTGGTTGGAAAAAGGTACACACTTTTTCCATACTTGCTTCTATCACTATCATACTCATGGAGGTTTGTTTACTTATTATGTTCCATTTATATTCCACTTTCCTACAATGAGCACAAGACAACTTATACAACTGTTTTCTTCCCAACCTTTATCCCCACAACAACTCTGTGAGGTAGGTAAGGTTCACAGTGAGTCACCCAATGAGTTTCATAGGCAAGTAAAGAGTAGAATCTGGATCTCCCAAGTCCCAGGCTAGTAATCATTGCACTGGACTGATCCTTCTATATGACAAAGAAACTAAAGCTTCTTCACAACTGCATCTGGATGACTTGGGAGAGATGGAACTATGTAGCGTATGCTTAGGAGACAACCATAAACCAAAAAGGTTCTGGCAATATTTAAAAGGAATCTGCACATCTATATTTCAATGACTCCTTCTCTCTCTCTCCCTCTCCTTCTCTCTCTCTCTCTTTCTCTCTCTCAATATCTCTCTAGGTTCATTTGCGTTCTGCAGAACGTCTCCGGGACCTGTGCTGTGCAAATCGGGGCACCTTCATCAAAGTAGGACAGCACCTTGGGGCTCTTGACTATCTCTTGCCTGAAGAATATACCAGCACGCTCAAGGTGCTGCACAGCCAAGCTCCGCAGAGCAGCATGCAGGAGATTGAGCAAGTGATCCGGGAGGACCTAGGCAAAGGGGTAGGTGAGACTAGAGGCTCCAGACAAGCAAGAGCAATATATGTACTCTGGATTTTGAAAAATAATCCTTCTGGACTTCAGTTCCCTGAATCTTCCCTATCCTCTCTTCAAAAAGCATAGATAGTGCCTGTGCTGCCTGGGAGATTTGTCCAAAAAAGTCATGTTTCCTAGCTCTGATTCTGGGCAACAAAACAGTACTTTGAATAGAATTAGCGGCTTTCTTTTAGTGGTGTTGTAATCAGTGTTCAGTTCTATGTGCTTTTGTTGTGCAGTTCTCCATCTGTTGCAGATAATATAGGCATCTTTTTTCATAGTAGTGACCCTGTTATGGAAATACTGCATTTGCCCATTGCTTCACCTGGACTATTTTGTCACTGAGAAAATACAAGTTTTCTCCTAACTTTCTTCTCTAATGCTGCTCTGTTTTCTGTCTGCCAGTGTCATTGTTGTTAGGTGATGGTTACAGATAATCTATTAGACAATCTCTGTGCCATTGCTAATGACAAGCTCTGCCAGCCCCAGCATAAACGTGCACCATTACACACAAACACACACACACGTATTAGTTTTCTGATTTTATTTTTGATATACAGGGGCTTGCTTTTGGGAGAGATATCTTGTTACAGTCAGGTTGTAGGAGTTTTCTTTCTTAAATAATTGGACACAGATAATATTTGCTCTTCGTGACTTTTGGTTTATTGTGACTGCCCAATTAAAATGTAGATCTGCAGTGAATTGTTGAAGTTACACAAGCAGAAAAAGATTGATGCCAATTTTGGGTCACATTTTGTCTGCAAGTTAAACCCAGAACATTAATTTGATTGACAGCAGGCTCAGCAATTGACCACCAGTGAAAATGAGGACTGAGCAGACCTTATGAGCTCAGATGTTCAGCTAAGTAGGGTTCAGGACAGATAAGTGGATAGGACAAGATGCAGAGGCATAGAGGGGTCAATGAGAAAAAGTCAGAAGGTTAGATAGTAACAGGCAGGAAGCCAAAGACAATTTGGCAGGCTGCATTGCATTAGCAATATCTGAAGCAGTACTGATCTGATCCAGCAAATCACCAAACACCTTCTGCCTAAGAGGCGTATATCTGCTTGCAATCCAGAGTTCATCATATACACACTGGCAGAGTTCATTGTATACACATTGGCAAATTGTATACACATTTAGTTGTATTACTTGTAGAGTGCTATGTACATTGATGGTGCTATATAAATAAACAATAATAATGGCAATCATCCTCATCATCCTCAATGACAAGTCATGTTAGTAGAGAGCTGATGAATCCCTATTAGAGCAGTCAATGGTACAAGAACTTTGAGAGCCTAAAGGTCAGGAGTTAAAAATCCTACTAGTGACCATTTCAGACAGAGCCATAGTTTATACCAGAACAAGATGCTAGAACATCAATATCCATTTCTTTCCTCCTATTCCTCCCTACAGATGTTGCAAGCAAGATACCCTTAAGAATTTAATAAGTATCTTAGATTTATAGCAGAGAACTAAGCATAATGCAGAATTAATAGGGATAATGGGCCCTCACAAGAAGTTATTAGACAGGGAGCCTCCACTGATGGAAAGGTGTGATTGCATAATTCACAATGTGCTGTATCTTCCCACTGTCTTTTGTCTTCATTGGGTTGCTTCCTCCCTCAGAAAAGAAGGTGTAACTGAACCTTAGAGAAAGATGGTAAGAGGAGATGAAGTGGTGTGCCCAGGCAGATAATAGATTAGTGGTCTCTGTGGACTACTTATTTTTTCTGCTTATCTGTATGTAAGGTCACAAATGTATTGTCTTGATTTCCCAGGTTACAATGTTAAGATATTCTAATGGGTGGGAAAGTTTGAATCTATAGTAAATATGGTTCCCATTTCTGCTGCTGCTACTACTATTATTGTCTTTTTGCCCTTTCTCTTTGCCCCTTCTTAAAAGAAAAAAAAATCATGGAATCATAGAATCAGAGAGCTGGAAGAGACCACAAGGGCCATCAAGTCCAGCCCCCTGCCATGCAGGAATACACAGTCAAAGAATTCCTGGCAGATGGCCATCCAGCCCCTGTTTAAAAACAGAGGAGTCTCCATCACACTTCAAGGCAGCATATTTCACTGTCAAACTGCTCTTACTGTCAAGAAGTTCTTCCTAATGTTTAGATAGAATCTATTTTCCTGAAGTTTGAAGCCATTGTTCCACGTCCTAGTCTTTGGAGCAGCAGAAAACAAGTTTGTTCCGTCTTCCATATGACATCCCTTCAAACTGTCTTCCGTGTGACACACTTTTGAAAACTTTTGGATTCCCTTGAATCTACCAATGCTTCCGTGCGTATGTGTGTGTGTGTGTGTATGATGCCATTTTAGATAGATGAGCGATGTTACCCATCCAACTTAAAACTATTGCAATGAACTGAATTGTTGCACTTTATCAGTATGCTGGTAGCAAACATGTTCTTGGCCTTGGTTTTCTTTCTTTCTTTCTTGAGCAAAGTGTCCTCCAACCCCACTTTTTCTCTTGCAAAACTTGACTTAATAGGAGAAAATGGATTGTTGTAAGTCAAGCATAGAGCATGGATCTTGAAAGAGCCCTTCTAGCTGGGCACCTGATGATCACATCAGTTTCAGGAGACCCAGTCACCAGATGCCTCAGATAGTGACTCCAAGGCAGAAAAGGGTTATATAGGTGTGGGCAAAAAGGGTCTACTTCTGCAAACTGACTAGTTCCATCTTGATCTAACCTGGAAGAGGGTACTCTGCAGGGTATTCAGATGAAATCTTCCCAACTCTCCTGAAACTGAGATTTCAGACTTCTCAAGGGAGTGACCAGAATTTGCAGTTCCACCGTCTCATCAACTGTCGGATGCTCCTCGCCTATAGTTTATTGTTGTTGTGCTCCTTCAAGGCATTTCTGACCAACAGTGACCCTAAGGCAAACCTAGCAAGATTTGGCTTTCTTAGCAAGATTTGTTCAGGCAGGAGGTTGCCTTCGCCTTCCTCTGAGACTGGAAGAGTGGGTTTCCATGGCAGAGCAAGGATTCAAACCGTGATTCCCAGAGTCATAATCCAGTGCTCAAACCACTACACCACACTGGCTATGTAGTTTCTTAGAAAACAAGGCAGAGGGAGTCTTCTTAGATACCTGCTCTCCCATAGCTAAGAGGCTCTTAGAGCTTGAGCGTCCTGCAAGCCTGCCAGATGAGGATACTCAGAAGCCTGCTCTTTGGTACTGTTTTAGCTGTGTATGTGTGTTTTTAAAACTAAACTTTCTTTAAAAAAAGTTTTCAATCGCTATTAAAGATTGTTTTTATCTGGTTTTATCTGTTGTACATCACCTTGGAGACCTGGTAGACTGAGAGGCAACAAACAAATGTTTTAATAAATAAATATGTGAGCATAGACTTCTCTCAGATCAGACCTTTCTACTCTGGGTGCCCTCCTGTATGTTAAAGGGTTTGCTTCTATTACTTCCAACAGGTTCCTCCTGTTTATAGCATGGCAAAGGCTCTCTTATGAGCTACAGCTCACCATGGCCACCCTGGCTGGGGGAATCTGGAAGCTATAGTCTATAAAAGTTTTTTCCCAAGCTTTATTCCTGCCTGATACCTGCTTTGTGCTGTTGGGTAACTCCTGGTGAAACTCAGCCTTTTCCAGGTCTTGCCCTGTATACCTTGGATCAGGAAATAGGAGGAAGACAATTTATTAGCCCTGAATTGCTGCAGGAAACAAGATGTCTATGGAACAGTGCTTGGACAATGTAGATAGTCTTTGCCACAGCCTTGGAGTTTTCTTTCTACGGAATTAACAGTATTGCTAAAATCAGCAGTAAACGTGATGTTGGCAGAAAGCTGCATGCAATCTGTTCTGCTCATAGCTACACTATACCATTTCTAGACAAGGACCATCAGCCCTTTACATTTTCAAGCCCCCTAATTAACCCCAAATGAAAAAGAAATAAATCCCCTTAATAACAACATAAATCCTTGCTGCCTTTCACACTGAAGACATGTGGTAGCAAACAGCTATGTCACCATGAATTCTGTGTAGCTGGGAGTTGGATTATCTATCAGACACTCTGTTTTGCCATCATTTATTACCATCATTCAAGCCTCCAGTGGAGATAAAGACAAAGGGTTGTATTTGCATGGTAGGGCCATAGAATTTAGAGTAAGGAGGGCAACTGGTGCTGTCCAGATGTTTTGGAATACTCGCAATTTCTAACCATGGTCACTAAGAGAGGCAAGAACTTAAGTCTAAAAATCTGGAGGACAGCAGGTTCCCTCTCCCTCAGTCAGACTAATGACTGAGGCAGAAACCTCAGTCTATTTATTTAATATACTATTGAACTCTTAACAAATCTTGATCTATGTGTTGCAATGGAAGACCCTGGGCACTTACAGAAGCACATGTTCTCATTGATTAGCATTTATATTAGAATACTCAGCTAGTGGTCTTCCAGGTGGTGTTGGACTGGAACTCCTATCAACCTTAATCAGCATAGCCAGTGGTGAAAGGTGATGGGAATTATAGTCTAAAAGACATCTGGGGAGCCACAAGCTGTCCATTTCTGAATTAAAGAGGAATAATTGATGTTACCAGAAATTTTGTAATTTGGCTACACAAGTGAGTAGGTGGACAAATCTTGAAATATCTTTGTGGGTAATATGAGAGTTTAATGGGTAGGTGAAGGTTTGTAATATACACATAGATGGGCATTTCCTCAACCACTTCTGTATCATGTTGCCCATACCCATTAAATTGTGACAACATTGCATCATGATTGGGGCTTACTATTAAAAATGAGTAGGGCTAGACTTCTTTGATATTATCTTGCCTGGTTTCTGAGAATTATTGTATGATACAATGACAGCATATAAATTGAGCCATTGGTCCAGCTAGCACATGGGTGGGAATCATGTGGCTCTCCATAAGATGTTGGATTGTAGTCCAGCTGCCCTAACCTAGCTGATATAGCTACTGGAAAGGAATGCTGAAAACTGCAATCCAACAAGATCGGGAGGGCCACATAATTCCCATCTCTGGTCTAGTCAAGCACTTCCTATTCTTTCTTGGGGTGTGTGTGTGAATAGCCCTCCAAGGTTTTGGGCAGAGTCCTTTCCAAATTCCTCTTATAGCAGAAGTGCTGAAGATGGAACCTGGGATGTTTTTATTAGCATGCATTAGTTCTAGTGTCTATTGTTGTCTCTCCTATCCAATGTGTGAAAGAAAAGCCCAGCTGAATTTAGGTCATTGAGAGTATTGAAACATATTCTTATGCAAGTGCATATAGGACTGCAACACATTTTAACTCCTGGGATGCCTGTAGGTAGCCAATTCAGATGCCTAAGCCTAAATAGTCTTTGCTGCCGAACCCCGAAATGAAGAGACCACACACCGGGCTTGGGTTGAACTAGGGCAATTTATTAATGTATGCCTAATTAACACAAAGCTGGAAGTGAACTTGACCTTGAACTTAACTTGACCATGAACTTGAACTTATGACCTTAACAGGGGGTTCAACAGCATGGGTAGGGTATGGCAAGAGTCAGCTCCAGACCTCTTCCATAGCCCTCTTAGAGCGAGGTACCGGGCCCCAAAGCCAACCCATGAGGCTGAATTAAGACTTTGGCCAGCCCTTTTCTGGAAGGCGAGCCCACAAACCACAACCCCCCCAGCTCATGCCTGGTAGGGGCAAGTCCTGGGCCCGCCTCAAGGACAGCATTTATCTTACACCAAAGGGTGCCATAGGTACTCACCAAAACCCTTAGACCCCCCTACCAGCCATGGATAAAGACAAGTGAGGCTGTGGAGACCTATTTAATACCTAGTTAAGACACCACCCTGTAATTGCCCAATCCCTTGGCGCAGTGTAGGGTAGGTGAAACCCCCCCCCAAGGGGGGGGAAATTCCTACCCGGCCCCGAAGCAACCAGCAATCTTACACTGAAACCATAGGGTGGGAGAGTGGGTCGCCCGAAACAAAAGAGGCCGGAGAGAGGGGCGGTGCAGCCCTAAAGGGGGTCTGCAACCCCGCCCCCCTTGTCGCACGTTATTGGCGTGATCTCCTCTTCGGGGAGGGCAGCAAATGTGCCCCCCCGCCACTTGCTGTTGCGTGGGCGGTGTGGGACTAATTGTTCTTTTTCTTAAAGAAATATGGAATTGGTTGTGCTTACACACAGTAGGAGGGCACATTTTTGTAACTTACTACTTCACCTGCTTTGGGGTTGCACCCTGGCACTGTGGAAATACTCTGTGATAGGGACAGAGAGAATTTCCTTGGGTCTTCATTAAAAGCAAAACAAAACAAGGCAATTCTCACTTTCCAGACTAACATGCAGTTGGAACTGTTGGGCCATTTCCGCACTGGACTGTTATAGCGCTCTTATTGCACTTTCAACACCCTGTGGGATTCTAGGGTTTGTAGTTTCCTGAGGCCAAAGGGCTCTCTGGCTGAGAATTCTAAAGGCCCCTCCCTGAACTGCAAACCCCAGGATTCCATAGAATGTTGAAAGTGGAATAATAGCACTATAACAGTGTAGTGCGGAAATGCCCTTGGAGAATTTACTCCTTTGAATTTCACAATGTAGTCCTCAGCTCAAAAAAATCACATACAAAATGTATATTTTAGAAAAGTTGCACAAAAACAGTATACGTTGAAGGAAACTGTATAGTCCAATGGCCCAGTGCAGTTGAAAAAGTATATTCATGGATCGGTGTGGAATCTGAACAGAATGAATATAGGATTGAATATTTGTGAAACTAATGTGTTTCAGAAATAGACTGATTCATTGAATTCTTCTTGATGACTCTGTATCTGATGAGCTTTGGCACAACTGAAGCCAGGCTCAGTTTTAGTCATGCCTTTTTCCAAATTGCTCCAAACTCACCCAGAGCTCCCTATAAAAAGAGAAAGGTAGGAAAGTAGCATATTAAAACATGGAATCTAGTTGCCTCCAGCTTTGCTCCTGTGGCCTGGAATAAATGCAGTTTCAGTGATAGAATCCTTTTCTTTCTCTCTTGAATATGTTTTCAGCAGCCACTGATCTTGCCTGGTTTCTTTCAGTGTTCCAGGAGCTAGACAGAGTCTTCCATGCCTCATTGATTCTCAGCGAGGCAGCTCGAATCCCCTCTCAGCCACAGACTCTCTTCTTAGCATTACTTTATCCACATGGGCAGCACCAGGTTGATATTTAATTTTGGAGAGAGAAAGAGAGAGTGACAAGAAAAGAAAGGTAGAGATAACAAATGCTAAAGGAGAGAAGAAATAGACACAAAGAGATAAGACAGGAGCAGGATGGCTTATGATATTGGACAGATATGGTTGCTTTAATAGATCTGATAGATCTGTGTCTGGCAGCTGAAATGTGGAACTACTACTCCTCTGGTGATTTTTCAGAACTTTGTTATGTGTGTGTGTGTGTTTTAAGGTGGTAGACCATAAAATTTTATTAGAACGTAGTAGAATATGTGTTATAGTCCTTGAATGGTTCTGGAGATGTAAATGTTTGCCTGTTTCCTTCTTGCACAAGAGAATTAAACATTTCAAAAGTGTTTCCTCCTGGCTGGGCAAGAGTACAAGAGTCTTTTGTTTATTTTTGGTGATTTTTCACATTTCAGGACTTTTTTTTTTGTTGAAAATTGGTTTTTACACAAAAACATTGTATTTTGTACAGTTGTTATACAAAAAAGTATTTTGAATAAAAACAAATTTTGTTCAAAACAATGAAAAATGTGTGTGGGGGGGAAGCACTTGGTTTTTTGCTTTTATAAAAGGCCAAAGCATATGATGGTAGTTGGCATTTGTTTTGATGGGGTGACTCAAAATCCTGAGACAACTTTTCTTGGCAAGGATGAGAAGATTTGCAAATATTCCTTATAACTCTATGTGTCTCTTCATTATTTATTTGTTTATTTTCATATAACAATAGGTTCTCTTCCCCCTTCCCCCAATGTGTGTTGATGCCTTCTCAGCTGCCTAGGAATTGTTTTATGTCTCCCAAGGCTTGTGTTTTCTTTTCTTCTCATAAAGGCCTTTAACACTGACTGAAATTATCCTGAACTTTGCCTTATAGTTAAGCTGAATCCACACAAGATGAAGTGATACTGCTTGGAAATCCCAAGTAAATCTCTAGGTGAGGTTCCTCATGCTTGTGATTGATGAAGAGGGCTGGAATGTAGTGGTCTTCGCTGAGCCCTGCCTGCTTTGGAAAGACAAGTGTCAGTGGTAGGCATCAGTGCTTTCTGTCAGTTTTATCCTGTTTCTTCCAAAAGGTGGAAATATATTCAACATGTTTTGTGATCACTGCACACTGGTTGCTAGTTAGTTTTTAAGGTCTGATTCAAGATACTTGTATAATCCTTCACATCCTGGCTTCCACATTCTTTTAAGATGGCTTTTCACATATGTGCCTCCATACTCCTTATGATCTAGACAGTGCTTAGAAAAGTTACTTTTTTTGAATTAAGACTTGTTGTATGCCCTGGTCACTGTGGTTCATACAAAAGATAGAATTTTCAAGCTCTGGGTATATGATGGCCTTTCCCAACCTATAGCATCCTCCTCTTGTTTTGAACTGCAACTGACTTCATCCCTGCTCTAATGGCCAATGGTGAAGGACTATGGGGCATGAAACCCAAAACATCTGGAGGACATCAGGTTGGGGAAGGTCAGTCTATGAGTTGGGCTCTTGTTTACATGCCTGTACTACCTGAGATAAAGGCCTTTGGTGAGTGGGAGCAGTTGGTCTGTGGAATGACTGCCTTCAGGAAGACAAGAGCTCAGGCATCTATTCATTTTCACATTAGATTTGTGAAATTAATACCGTTAATTGGAGAAAGAATCCCTCTCCTGCATACTTAGTAGATTAGATGACTGCAAGGTCAGTGTTTTAAAATGAAGATACACTCTGAATCTGTAGTGTCTTGAAATAAGGGATACTGATTATGTTTTGTAGATCTGTAATGATCTGGAATTAGGGACAGCTGGCAATCCAAACAAGTATTTTAAAATGCTTATTCTCCTGCTGTTCTGAGAAACTGACACAGAAGCCTGGTGCCCAGCAGCTATGAAAATCACAATATCTGGAGGGTATGGTTAATTTTGTAAGAGGTCAAAAAAGCCATAAGTGATGACAGGTCCATTACCTTTTTTGTAACTTAGACTTGCTAGAAGTGTGATTATCCAAACATTTTTTTTCAAAGGAAGCTTCTTGTTACTTGTATTTTTTTGTTTTATAGGACATGGATAAAAGTGAAAAAAATAGCTTTGTATTTTTAAAAAAGGTTTATGAGGATGTCAAAATTTTTGTTTGACATATGGAAAATATTAAACATACTTGTGTGCCATATAATTGCCTATTTTTGATTAAATAAATAAACTTCAGTACCTAATGAGAAAATAAGCAATTAAATTTTAAGGCGTTGCTTACATGAAGTCTTTGGCCATTTCCGCACAACACTCTTATAGCACGATCATTCCACTTTCAACCTCCTATGGAATTCTGGGGTTTGTAGTTTAGGGAAGGGCACTTTGAATTCTCAGCCAAAGAGCTCTTTGGTCTCAGTAAACTACAAACCCCAGAATGCCACAGGGCGTTGAAAGTGGAATAGCAGCACTTTAACACTGTAGTGCGGAAATGGCCTTTAAGGAGTCCATGCGTATTAGGAACAGAAGCTATTTTTTCTATGAAATCATGAGGAAGTTAACGGTTTGACATAATTTTCATTAAGAGTAGAAATCTTATGTGTAGATTGGACATTCCAAATTTTAATATACTACTCCTCACCCACTCCAATGAAGTGGTTTTCCAGTATAAGATTGCATCAAGTATCCAAACTTTCATTCATTTAAATCAAAGGCAATCGTGCTTAGAAGCAGTAATACATGATTCCTTCCCAAGCAGTGTTTCAAGATTTGTAAGTTAGGTTTCATATGCACTAATGACCTCTGCATATAATTTCAAAGAGTCTAATGGTGTCTTTCAAAATCGTGGATTGTCAAGATTGTAGACTGATCAAACACTGATACCTTGGAAAGTGGAAACTGTTAGTTGATGTCAGGATTCATAACGTCCAGAGATCCTGAGGTCCCACTGGAAATTAAAAGATACTGTTAAAAAGTAGTTCATTCCTATTATTCCTTGCAGTGTTTGGAAAGTAACCCATCAGAGAAAGTAACCCATCAAGTTACATTACATTGCTTCTTGCATTGTGTATTCTTTTTTCAAGACTGACCAATTCTTTTGTCTTTTAGAGAAATAAGCTTTAATATTGATAAGAGAACAGTACAAAACTTGACAACTTCTTGTCAAAATGCATATAGACACATCTTTGAAAGAAACTTCTGAAGCAACTAGGAACAGTTACTTCATACACCAAGAAGTGACTTCCTTTTTAGTCATTATGTTGCTTTTCGTAGGTTACTTTCCACCCTGGTTGCCCCAAAGTATCTACTCACAAATAACTATATTGTTTGTAATTCAGTATGTTCAAGCTTTTGGCCACCTACACCTTCCCCAGGACCTTTACGTGCCTTCTGTGCTACTCCACCACAATTTTGTTTTGTGTATTCACTTAAAACAGGGGTGGCAACTGCACTATAGCCAGGAGTTAACTCCTGGGTTACTTAAGTGCTTGAGTACTTCCTTTTGTTTTCTAAAAATTGGTCTGTCTATCTGTGTAGCTACAAATTATAATTAATTTCAAAATGCTTTAATGAGGGATGAATTTCATTTTAGTTAGAATTGAAGATTTCAATAGATTGATTAATGTGTGTCAATAATTATATATATAGCGAATAAATGATCTGGCCCCAGAGCTCTCTGTTTCTACTACTGTCAGTTATGTTGCTATTTTAAAAACCTGCTAATTCATGTCTATAAGGAAAATCCTGTCCCTTCCTGTACTTGGGAGAATCACTTTTCCATTTACTAAATAATTGGATTTCCTTTTCACTCCCATTGCAGTAGCAGCAGTTGAATAGCTCTTACATTACTGTGAAGTCCATGGATACACTATGGTAATTGAACTTGCCAAGACTGTCCATTCTTCCAGGAAGAGATAAGAAGGATAGGAAGTCACTTCCTGTTTTTTTTCAGCCTATTTTGCCTGATTTTTTGTTTGGGGCATGATTTTTCACAAATACCCATTAATTGGGGTTTCTGGGGACTTGTAGATGCTCAGGAGAGACGTGGGGGAACTACAGGAAAGGGGTTGAGGTGCACTTTTCTTTGATTTAAAAAGGCTTCTCATATACTTTAGGGAACATAAGAGACAGTTTTATCATGGTGGGAGTTTTATCATGTGGAAGGGGTTTGAGTTGTTTTGGATCATGGAGAATTTCCTTTTTTCAAAACTGGAAGTGACCTCTTTATCCACTGCTAGTCTATGTCCTAAAACATGTGTGGGCAAGTGCGTTGGGGTCAGGACCCAATATACCATCTCTGGCATGCTCTAGAGGCTGTGTGAACTGCCCAAAATGCAAACAAACAGTGACAGTCCTTCCACCTATCAAAACATGGAAGTAGCTTTTTTTCCACGTTCCTTGTGTTGCTTTCCTTCTGTTTCTTAAAAAAAAAGTTTTGTATGTAACCCTGCAACCTATTTAATAGGAAAATTGCCACTCCTATGTGCTCCAACAGAGGAAATTCACCCATTTGTTTGGCCAGAATAAAGGTAGTTTGTGGAATCTAAAGCCTTCCGTGGTAGCAGTTTTGAAAGAGATAGCTGTGTTAGTCTGTTGCAGTATAAAAAGGAAAAGATGAAGGAGAGGGAAAGAAGTCTAGCAGCACCTTTATGATTAACTGATTTATTCTGAGCTTTCATGGCTATCAATTCAAGTGCTAGAATAAATCAGTCTTAAATGTGTTAGATTTTCTTTTCTTTCCTTTTTAAAAATCTAGAATCAGGAGGAGGTGAGGAAATCTAAAAACAGTTTTGATGAACCACATTCTGCCTCAGGGCCATATGTTGCTCACTGTAGTTCTAGATCCTGGTCACTGAGAGGAGAAAAGCAATATTCAGGCACCTTTCCTGAGGAGGAGAGTGGGAATGAAACTGTTGGTTCTACCCATTATGTTGTGTCCTTGTTGCCAATCTTTCTACTCATGGAGATTCCTTACACAATTCGGATCCCTGGAAGATTTCAGTTTCCAAATGTGCAGGAATCCTTAAGAGCTTCCCAGCTGTGGATTTTCACTCTCCCGACATGTGGGAGGTGGCAGTCTGTTTCACACTACACAATTGTAGTACTTTGCTACCACTTTAGTAGCCATGGCTCCATCCTATGGAATAATGGGATTAGTAGTTTTATGAAGTATTTAGAACTATCTGCTAGAAAGCCTGAGTGGCTCACTGAACTACAGATCCCAAGGTTCCCTAGGATAGAGCTATGATAACTAAAGTGGTATCAAAGTGCCATAATTGTATAGTGTGAATGAGGCTGTAGAGAGCAGAGCTAGCACATTCAGTTTACCCTCTCTCCCTCATCACATGAAGGACAGAACACCTGAAAGGCTAAAATGTTATGTCAGCTAAATGAAAAAACACAGATAAATGCTTTTAATGTCATTTATATGTGACATAGATGAATTTATGCCTACAAAATCCTTTTCTGTCAACCTAAACTTGCCTTTGTTCTACAAGCAGATAAGAAATTATGAGAGTAGTGTTGTTGGTGGAAAATGCCCAGCAGAAAGATGTGCAACACCAATAAATTGTGGAAAAGTTACTTTTGTGGGTTATAACTCCCAGAATCTCAGAGAATTCTGGGAGTTGTAGATCAAAGTAATTTTTAGCTCTGCTCAGTGTCACCATCACCACCACTGCTGGCTCTACCACATACCCTGCAACATTTCACAGATAAAAACTAGAACATGTGTAGTTAAAGTAACATCAGATAGGTCAAGATAGTAAAGGATATAAATGAGGAAGAACACACAAGCTAGGAGACACTGCAGCAGTTTGCTTTTGCCTGACCTACTGGAAGGGCAAGATTCAGCTCCCTCCTCTCCTTTCCCTTTTCCTGAGTGAACTGAGTGCAAACTACTTTTGCACTTTGAACTCAGTTTGCAGTAACTGAAGTAAGCTGAGCACAAGGAGGGAAAGTGGGGGAAACAAGGTCATTTTAAAAGCAGCTAAAAAGGTGAGATGACAGGGGATTAATTGGGATTATTCCTTCCAAATCAGGACAGTTGGAAGGCACGCCACCAGTATTCCTGGCAGGGTTTGTTTCAGGCATATGGAAGCCTCTTAGCAAGAGATTTGTAATGGGCTTTCGTTGTCTGAAGTTGTACGCTGGTCCTGGCTTTGGGAAAGAGGCTTATCTCTACTTCAGCAAAAGAAGGCCTCTTATTCCATGCCACAGACTTTAATTCACATCTTTGTTAGTCTCCAAGGTACTGGAAAAGGAGCAAATAAAGAAGAATAAGGTTTGTGCTGAGTCTGAAGACCTTTGAACTATCCATGATTCCCAGCTGCTGCTGATATTTGTGATGGTCGTGACTGCTAGCATGCAATGGTACTGACCTGTGGATCTAACGGATATAAAAAGAGAGTATCTTGTTATAGGACTATGCGTGTAGCAGCCTTGTGTGTTGTAATGAAGAGTGGGTTTTTGTTCCTAGATAACCTTACACAGAGAGCCTGTTCAGAATGCATTGTCAAAGGCTCATGACCCACAGAAAGGTGAACATTTTCCAAAGAGCAAGAGAGCTCCCAAGGCTCTTAGTAAATTCACTATTTTGAGAAAAGGTTTAAAGAATTCAAAACATGCATGTATGCCAGGTAATAGGTTATAAATACCCTGAAGGCACCAGATCCCACCTGATCTTGAAAGCTAAGCAAGGCAGCCCTAGTTAGTACTTGGATGGGAGACTGCTAATGAATATCAGGTGCTGTAGGCCAGTGGTTCTTAACCTTTTCTTTACCAGTCCCCCCCCATGAATATAATTTGTTGCTAGGGACCCCTAAGACTTAACTCAAGATTTAAATATTTATATTTAGATTTAAATATTCAAATATTTATTTAAATATTCAAATATTTGTTTAAAGTTGCTGATCAGTTGCTCACCCTTATCCCTGTTCTTCCAGAAGACAATGCAAAGGAAAGCAGGCTTGTTAATAGTCTGTGGAGTAGCATGCTGAGATCCTTCAAGTGCCAGGAGAGTAGAATAAACTAGAATTTCCTAAAGGAAAGTTATGAATGGGAGGTAGGCCTAAAGAATACTTTCTTTTGCCCTTGTCTCCAAAGCAGTGCCTGGAAGGTGAGGGTCTTGGTGCTGCTTTAGGAGAAAGTGCGAAAGAAATGCTGTTTCCCTTCAAAGGAGCACCAAGAGAGTAGAGAGGATAAGTGTTTCTTTTGAAAGCACCTACACTCTCTACTCTCTCAGTGCTCCTTCAGAGGGAAATGGCATTTTTTCCATGCTTTTCCTTAAAGAAGCACTGAAACCCTTGCCACTTCCCATCCAAGCAGCCACAATAGTAAAGGGACTCCCTTCTATTCTTGTGGCTGCTTGGAAGTGAAGTTCTACCATGCTACCTGGCCCTCAAGTAGTGTTGCCACACTCATCACACAAGGCCTGAGCCGGGCATATTCCCTCATCTTCTGGACACTCCTGTCATCTTCCCATCTTCTGGGCTCTCTAGTGCACCTCTGAAGTAGCATCCAGAGCCTCCAGCACAGGATGAGATGTCCATCAACATGTTGTCGCCGCCGCTGCTGCTGCTGCCACCACCGCCACCACCACCACCACCACCATAATTACTGCCTTTAAGGAATCTGGGGCATGCTGCATCAACTGGCCACAACCACCTGGGATGTTTTTAGTCCCTTAAATCTGAGATTTTCCCCATTTTCAGGATGAATGGCAACCCTACATGGATCCCCTGTGAGAGCTCCACAGACCCCAGGTTAAGAACCACTGCTGTAGGCTATAATTTCAGGGACAGGAACTGGCAAGACCACCTCTGAGTTTTCCTCGCCTAAGAAAATCCTATGAAATTAATTAAGTCACTTTAAGTTGACCAGGAACTTTAAGGTGCATACACACACATACATGCACTAGGTACCATGACTGGTTCTTTTTTTACCCATGATTTATTGGTGCTTAGGCTAATATGATAGGAAGTCTTACTGTGGGTTAACCAGAGGACTCTGTTTCCCACACATTACCATTTTTAGCAGCTGAAATAATGAATCTAATTGCAGTAGTAAGTACCTCTGGTGCAGATGGTTATTCTACGCATTTGTGATTTCACAGAGTAGTATGGTTAATGGGCCAGTTCAGACAACAAGCAAAGTATGGGATGACTGTGGCTTATTGTTGGTTATAAGCAGCCAGCTGGTGCTCACTGCCTGATCCTTCCTGCTTGTAGCAGGAGTAGTTAACAGGGAGGTTTTGCTCCTTGATCTGTTTATTGTGTTGTCCTAATGTTGGTGCTTTTTCTTCTGTGGTTTTCTTCTTCCTTACAAATCACTGTTTTCAAGAAACAAAGTGGCTTATTTACTGAATGGCACAGTAAACAAACCCCAGAACAAAGCTCTCTGGTTTACCTAACTGGTCCCACTGCAAATGGCTCTTGCACAACAAGCCAGGGTTTACCACACTTCCTTGATCTGTCATATCGTCCAACCTGTTTCAATGTATAATTCATATAAAGACAAACTTCTGTTATTTTCCTTATTTGAATTGCTGTACAGCCCCATTCCTAAGATTAAGGTCCAATAAACAAATCTTGCCAAGAAAACCTTCTGATAGGTTTGCCTTAGGCCACTTCCACACTAGACTATTATAGCGCTATGATTCCACTTTCAACCTCCTATGGAATCCTGGGGTTTGCAGTTTAGGGAGGGGCCCCTCCCTAAACTGCAAACCCCAGGATTCCATAGGAGGTTGAAAATGGAATCATAGCACTATAATAGTCTAGTGCGGAAATGGCCTTAGAGTCATCATGAGTTCTGGAAATGACTTGAAGGCACACAACAACAAAATTAGGGATGTAAAATTTCTATGAATTTTAAAGCTGTTTTTCCCATTTGTTTGGAAAAAAATGATATTTTTAGACAAATTAAAAAAATTAATATTTAGCTTCCACTTTACAGATTGAAAGTTATTTTGTTACTTTAGAAGCATAAAATTCATTTTATGTAACAATTTGGCATAAAAGGATAACATCTGATACATCAAAAGTACAGTGTATTCAGAATTTAATTACAAATTGGACTTTGTTGTTATTATTTGCCATCAGTTGACTTTGACTTATGTTGACCCTATGAATGAGGGACTTCCAGTAGTCCTCGTCATCAACTATCCTACTCAGGTCTTTCAGACTCAAGGCAATGACTTCTTTGAATGCATCAGTCCATCTGTAGTGTGGTCTTCTCCTCCCCCCCCACTGCTTTTCCTTTTACCAAGTGTTGTCTTGTCCAGTGTGTCATATCTTCTTATGATTTATACTGTAGATTCAGTATACAACTTTCTTTGTAATGAGAGTTCAGGCTTGATTTGCCCTAAGACTCATTCATTTGTCTTTTTAGCTGTCCATGATATTCATGGAATCTATTTCTTTAATTTTTGTCACAAGTGAAGCTACAAGATCCTGAACTGTAAGGAACACCTGATCTATAAGGAGCTTCCTTTTTGCTAGGTTGAGGAGCAGATCAAAAAGAACCAAACCAAACCAAACCAAACCAAAACCAAAAGAAAACATCAACAAATATTTAGAAAACAGAAAATTGTTTTCACTAGTTCACCATAGTGTCATGCAGACATAATGCACTCATTGTCGTAAAAAGAACTGAGAAAGAGAAACCAAGACCAGGTTTTGCAATGATCTGATAATGTACATAGTCTTACATAAAAGTCTTCCCCTTAGATAGTTTTTAGAAATGATTCGGCAGCAGTAAATATGTGAACAACTTGTCTTAAACATTTCATTCATTGTTCTAAAAGAAAATATTCCATAATTCCGCAGTGGTTAAATGCCAGTACTGCAAGCCACAAGGTTGTGAGTTCGATCCTGCCCGGCTCCAAGGTTGACTCAGCCTTCCATCCTTTCGCAGGTCGGTAAAATGAGTACCCAGCTTGTTGGGGGCATGTATAGAAATGTTTCGAAATACATGCTATTTGTAAGTTGTTCGCCGCCTTGATCCATATGGAGAGGCGGGATACAAATAAATAAATAAATAATAATAATAAAAAAAATCAATTTCTTTCCATTTTTTCTGGGGAAAAATACTCAGGAAAAATTGGAGGAGAGGGTAGCAGGGACTGTGCAGTGGTTTGAGGAGTTGCAAAGTGAGGGTCAGGCATTGCCTCTCTTTCCCACCCCTGAGCTAGATGTATTTTAAATTTCATTCATCTGGTAAAGCTTACTAGGTAACTATGGACCAGTTGCTGTTGTTCAGTTAATCTACCTCACAGGGTTGATGGGAGCATAAAATAGCTAGGGGAGGAACCTTATATGTCACACTGAGCTTCTTGGCTAAAGAATGAGAAAAAAATGTGTCATAATAATAATGACAGAGTTAAGTCATATCGGTCCCTCCAGCTGAATGAACATTGGGTACAATGCCTGTAGGTGTTCAGCATCTCAAGATTCCATGAACACAGTCACAATCCAATGAATGGACCCTGACCCTACTTGTATACCTCTCTCTGTGAAATCTAAAAACATAGCCAGAGTTGTGTCAATTTGCTTTGGATCTTCTTGGGATCCTTTTAATCCCTGGCAGAAAATAATCCCTATAGAGGGACATGATAAAAAATCACTCTGCCTTTCAAAAGTGTTGATGTCTGGAGTTGGTAATTTGTTTTGGAGTTTTGCACCCTGTCCTATTCAGTATAGTTCTCCTTTGGCAGCAAAATTCCTGGGACTGTAGGAGATGGTTTGCTATCTGAGGCTATTTAACAGAACTAGAGCCAACTTCTAAATTTACGGTAGCCCACTGGGTCAGCACCTGCTTTGTATGCAGACGCACTATGGTTAAAGCCCTGGTATGTTCAGGTAAAGCTGGAAAAAACCTCTTGTGTGAAACCCACGAAAGCCAGTTTCAACAGTACTGGACTAGATGGAATATATCTGGGTGGGAATCATGTCATCCAGTGTTGCTGGACTATGGCTCCCAGCATTTCTCACTGTTAGCTATGTTGGCTAGAGATGCTGAGACTTGATTTCTGTCACTATAATTAATGGACCAGTGATCTCACTCTGTATAAAGGAGCTTCTCATCTGTTCGGGTGCTGCTGGCTGGGAGAGGATGGCACATGTGCTCTTCCAGACCATGGAAGGGGATTTTCAACGAAGTGCTAAGCTAGTCCTTATATAGCTTTTCTAGAAGTGGCTTCTTCAGTTTCTCTAATGAGTTTACCTGGATGCTCACTAAGCATATCTCTTTTCAAAGCCCACTTTAAACTTTCAGGATGTTTCTGACAGGGGTGAAAGCGATTTAAAGAAACAAGAAAATCAGGATATGACAAAGGTTTTCTTGATCATCTTAGCAAAAACTGGACATCTAGCTACTCGGTGAAATAGGGCCATCTCCCTGCCTGCAGGCCCTGCATGTTCTGCTACACAGTAGCCAGTAGATGGCCAGCTAAATCCACCTTGAATAAGGCTGATTATGTAAGAGAAAAGTTGGAGGTTTGCAGAGACCTGGGTATAAAATAGCCCCCACCCAGTTTTGTCTTGTTTTTTAAATAATACTTCTCTAGTGTTGTTTTATTATAAACAGTCTCTTAGTGAGACTGAGGCCCCTTTCACATGGGGCTTAAAAAACGGTGTAGAGCAACCTCTGCGGAGGTCGTCTACACCGTAACGTGGATTGGGGTGGATTACTTTAGAGTAAATCCACACCCCAATCCACGTAGGGGCGACCGGAAGAGGCGCTGCCTGCGCTTTTGTAAAACCACTTGCTTTTTGGGTTTTAAAAGGCGCGGGACGCGCAGCCCCGTCCAGCCCCGTCTCAGCACCGGTATAGATCTGCAGGCGTGCGCAAGAGCGTGCCTGCAGATCGCACGGGGGGCAGGATTTCCGGCTGGCGAGCTTCTCCTACTGGCGGAGAGCCTCCGTCAGTCAGAAGCCGCCATTTTGGGTGCTGCCGGACGCAGCGGATGCCGCAGACGCTGCCGAGTGTGGAGCGGCGAAACGGGCAGCTCCACGCGGTGACAGAATAAAGGTAAGCTCCGTTTCCGCATGGAGCTGCCCATTTCCCCGCCCGCATGTGGAAAGGGCCTTAGTGACACTTTGCACTGTCTCTTGTTCCCACCCCAATGGTAACAGGAAGAATTCCCGTCCAGATGCTGGTGATTTCAGAGAAAGAATGTACTCAAGCTATTTTATACTGAAACAGATCCAGAGCTTGGAAAAGTTACTTCTGGGGCCACAGCTGCCAGAATCCTCCGCCCAGCATGCTTAAAATCAAACTGTTAGTCCATTGAGCCCATTACGGTCTACTCAAACTGAGGTTGTTTTCCAGGGCCTTAGGCAGATGTCTTTAATCACCCACTTCCTGAAATCACTTTTACCTGAGATTGTAAAGGGGGTGAACCCAGGAGGGTCTGCAGCACATTGTTGTGGTCTCACTTTTAACTTTTATTACAACATACGAATTTGCCCTGGGTCTTTTGACTTTACTTCATCATAGCTCAAAGGTTGAGCTTTAGGACAATGGCCTATGTGCATTTCAGTGTCATCAGGTTAATCATCTAGTATTATTTCATTCTATGACATGCAGGGGGAAAGATGAATGGACTACTCTCCAATGACATGAAATACAGTAGGTCTCCATAACTGTGGGCGAATACATTCTGGGACTTACTGTGGATAGTGAAAAATGCAGATAATACAAATACTATTTTTTTCAATGAGATTAACAATGTAAGTAGGGAGATGAACATGCTGCTTGGAGACAAGGCACTGAAACTTGACAGAAATTGACAGAATTGGACAAAAAGAGAAAGAAGGCTTTGTAGCCATTATTTTCAACTGAAAGTCAGTGCACAACTGTGAAAACGCAAAAATTAACAGCACCGTGTGGTCCAAAAACCAAAATATTTTTGTATGCAGAAGGTAAATAGTAGCCTAACATTAGCATCTCAGTGCCATAGCATTAGGCTAGTATTGACTTACTGATGATACATTGGAAGGAGGATCATCATGAGAAGGCGGTCCTGTAAAATAGTGCCAGGACGATGTTGATGGTTGTAGCTCAGTCTCAGGAACAAGTGATGTTGATGGTTGAGGGTCCTCTGATTTTTTTTTTCTGGAACCCTTTGGAAGAACATTGTAACTGGAAGTTGTTGCCTTTTTCTTTTAAACTCATCAAAGTGTTGGTGCAAAGGTTGTAACCCTTCTGTGATCTTATGGGTGACTTCAGTGCTACAATCCATCCAAGGGTCTACTGCATAATTTTGTCCTTTAATGTCTGTGCAATTTGAAGCACTTTGGCAAATTTCCCTAAGGTCTACATGGCTAGTTCTGCTTCTGTTTCTTCTGAAGATGGCTTAACAAGTTCTTCCAGTTCCTCATTGGACGACACTTCTTCATGGTCCGTGATAAATTCCACTACTTTCCTCGTCCAGCAGATCAGCAAATCCTTCTCCAGCAAATTGCCTTGCTTTGTGGATAATTCTCCTAACTTCTTCATTGATCCCTGATCATCCATCTACTACCTTCTTCCACAAGTTTTTCCAGCAGGCATTTACAATTTCAGGTTTTAATTTATCCATGAAGGTTATGGTGTCAGCAATGGTGAAGGATTTCTAGCACTGGAATTTTGGATTTCTGTGTTGGAATCTCCTCAACTGTTTATAGAAGGGGCTCAAATACCAGGCAGGTGTACACGGCCTAGACAAAATGAATAATGCTATGGTTGAGGAGCTGAATCAATGAGGTTGTATTGGTAGGTAAGAAGACAACATTGACATTTTTGTTTTCATAGCAAACAGATTTCAGGATGACCAGGTGCATTGTCTACCATTGACAGGACTTTAAATTGCAACCCTACCTGCTGCAAATATTTTAAAACTTCTGGGATGAAGCATTACTGAAATGATTCTGTAAACAAGGTGGCTGTCACCCATGCTTTCTTTTTGTGCTGCAAAAGAATGGGCAGATAAAGTTTGTTTTTGTTTTTAAGAGAAAGTAGGTTCTCAGATTTGTACACTGCACCTGGCTTTATCATATGCCCTGCAGAGTTGCCACATAGGGCCAGAGTTAATTTGTCCTTCCATGCTTTATGCCTTGGAGCTGCCTTTCCAATTTTATGAATATAGGTTCTGGTGCACATTTTTTCCCCAGAAGACCTTGGTTTCATTGCAATTGAACACCTGTTTTGGATGATAACATTTCTTCTGAACAAACTTTTTAAACTGCTCTGCAAATGTAGCAGCAGCTGCTTCATTATCAGGGGTAGCCTCTCCATAAGTCCACAGGTTTGGGCTTATATATTTTTAAGTCCAAACCTGTTCCTAACTCTGCACAGCTGTCCCCACTTGCAGTAAAGTGCTTGGTGGCACTCGTTTGAGAGGATGCCCTGTTATCTTCATATAGCCTCAATGCTTTGTGGCGCAAGAGATTGATGTTAATGGGAATTTGTTTTCTGTCCATGTCTTCCAGCCTTCTCCATTTTAATTAAGCACCTATCATGCACTGTGGAGATAACTTTTACAGTTGCAAGAGAGATGCAACAGAAAAACTAGTACAGATTTCTTTTTTCTTCTTTAGAATTTCTCAGATGGAAGATTCATTCTTACTGTAGATCTTACCAACCTCAGTGAACATCTTGTTTTCATTCCTGATTAAGTCAAGAACTTTGACCTTCTCACTTAATGGAAGAACTTTACTGGTTCTCTTAGCCTTATCAGGATGCCAGGATTGCTAGGTAGTGGGAATGTGATGGTTTGGCTCTGCTTTGCTGCCTCAGGACCTAAATGGTTTTTCAGCAAGGAAACCCTCAAATGTCACTGTGTGAAAGCAGTGCTATAAGGAGGAATTGGCCAAAAGAGAGATTAACCGACATTTACAGGAGACACTTACTTGAAGTTATTGCTAATTAAGGAGGCACCACCAGTTACTGAATCTAGAGGTTCACATATTTTTTCGTACATAAATATTAGCTGTTGAATCAATTATGGATCAATAAGATACATCATTTTTGAGTGTCATTTGTTTATTCAGACTGTCTGTTGTTTTTTTATCTAGGTTTATGAAGTTAGATTAAGATTTAATCACATTTTAAGTGGGAAATATGTGACCATCCCAGGGGGTTCACAGTTTTTTTCTCAGCACTGTATTTATGATGAGACTCTTTCCCTCTGTTCTCAGACACCTTTCTGAATGTGTCAGGAAAGTGAGGAGAACAGCTTCTCCTAAAATGTACATGGAAATTAAGCTCACTTTTAAATTTTGTTTCCATCAGGGTTCTGTGTCTCCCATGTTATTCAAGAGCAATATGAAATAATTGGGAAAAATCATTTGACACTTCAGATTGAAGTATTGGCAACATGCTGAGGACACCCAGCTCCATTCATGGTCACCTAACATCAAGGAAGTAGTTGGGTACTCTTGAATGCTGCCTGAATAAACTGAAATTAAACCCTGTAATGCCAGAGGTCCTGCTGGTCAATATAAAGTCTGGTTTGGGGATTGGGATTCAATCAGTTCTGGAAGGGGTTGTACTCTTCTTTCCATCAGGTTTATAGTCTGGGAGTATTGCTTGATTTGGCTCTGTCCTTAATTTTTTTTTTTAAGTGGGAGTGGTGGTGGAAAATGTCTCTTTAGAGTGCCAGCCATGATCTTTCCTGATTCAACCTTATGTGGCAACAGTCATCCATGTCTTTCTTACATTGCATTTTGAACATTGCTGTGTGCTATATGGGACTGTCCTTGAATAATGACCAGAAGTTTCATTTGATGGAATATGTGACAGATGGGCTGGTAATTGGTGCTGTTGAGATCATATTACTTCAACACTGAAGGTGCTACATTGGTTGCTAGTTGTTTTCAAGACAAACATCGATCAGGAGAAAGGGCTTTTCCTGTGTTGCTCCCAGAAAGTGGAATGCTTTGCGATCTTAACTGGTGTAGGCCCAATGGTGAGGCAATATGGTTGTAAATCTCATTAATTTAATGGCTCTACTCTATTTGGGATTACCAGAAGAATTAGTCTTGTGTTTCCACTATTTCCCTTTTATTCTGAATGACAGAAATTATTTGTTTGGTTACAGAATTAATGAATCACTTTTTTGTCCACCAGGGCTCCCCAAATGATATGTCATAAACTAGATTAATAATGTTCTTTAAAAACAAGATTTTTAAAAATTCAGCCCAATTTTAAAAACCCAGGGCTAGGTGGAATAGTAGTGTTTTGACCACTCATGAGAAGCTCAGCACAGATAGATCCAGACTGACTGTCAAGGCATGTGTGTGTGTGTGTGTGTGAGACTGAGACTGTTATACTTTGGACACACCATGACAAAACATGACTCACTAGAAGAGACAATAATAAGGTAGAAGGAAGTGGGAAAAGAGGAAGACCACATTACAAATGGATAGATTCAATCAGGGAAGCTGTGGCTCTGACTCTGTGAGACCTGAGCAGGGTTGTTGATAATATAGTGATTTGGAGATTTCTTATTCATAGGGTTGCCATAAGTTTACGACTTGACGACAGTTAACAACAAATGTTACCCTTCCCAGTAGGCTGAGGCAAAAGCAAACTGCTGTAGCCTCTCTTAGCTTGTGTGTTCTTTTTTCCCCATCTTAACCACACTCTGATGTTCCTTGCACATGTATCTCAGTTTTCATCTGAGAAATATTAGAAAGTATGGGTGGCCTTTACAGATATCCTAGCTCCAAGCTGTTTAAAGGACCTACTTACACTATGCAGTTGTAGCACTGTTATTCCACTGACTGCCATGGTTCCATCCTATGGAATCCTGAGATTTGCGGTTTGGGGAAGGGCATTCAGAATTCTCAGCCAGAGTGCTGTCATGGTTCAGCAGACCCTTAGGGTGGAACAATGGCAATTAAAGTGGAATAATAGCACAATGACTGTGAAGTACGAATAGGTCTCTTGGTCATTATAGTTGTTTTTTTTTAAAGCATCTTGAACTAAGCTGGGAAATATATTGGAATCCAATGCAGTTGATTGAAGATCAGTGCTGAAGTACATGGTGGACCCACAGTTCAGTCGTCACATTTTGCACTGGTTGTAGCTTCTGAATCTTTTTTCACGGGCAGCCTCATGTATTGACTGATTGATTTTTTAAATTTATTTCATTTATTTATATGCTGCCTTTCTCCTGAGATGGGACCCAAGTTGATTTACAAAAAGGCTGAAGTTCACAACATATTGCAATGGTCTAATGAAGAAGCAGTCAAGGCATTGAGTATTATTGTTGACTTTGCCTTCTCTAGGAAGAGATGCAGCTGACACACTAAACAAAGTTGGGAAAATTGAACAAGAAAGAGATTTTCAAATTTCAGGCACTTTTCTACCCTCTGGAGGAACAGTTTCATAGGCATAGTACTTGCTAGTGTACTTTACTAGTCCACATGTATTTGCTTTGTGAGCCTGGCAGGATTGCTTTTGGTTGTGTTTTGCTTTGCGTGTCTTACTGGGAAGGGCTGGTCTGAAACTAGGCAAAATCCCTCCTCCCACGTATTCCAAATGGCGAGTGAACACATGTCTAAAGCAGCCTTTGGGTTTTTTAACTTATGAACTGAATCTGACAACTTGGATTCCAGACACCGAGCTTTGAAAAGATCAACATTTCACTCAATTTTTTTGAAACTGACATCTTCTGTAATTATATAAAAGGTGCTAATTTGTAATAAATTTCACTGGAAACATGCAGTTTCTAGGCTGTACCAAGCTAATATCTCAAAATATCTGTCACAGAGCATAGCTTCAGCTCCTAGAACGAAGCATCTAACTTTCATGCTACTGCCCCATACCGTTAATCACTTTCCATGAAAGGAGTGTAATGCCATCCTGCAGCCTGCACCTTTTCAAGCAGTAGGAAAGTGTGGGATTAGCTGTTAAAACCAGTTTCCTTTCATGTAGGGACTGCTGGAAATTTACAGCACAACTGTATTTATTTATGTGGATGGAACTAAGTTCCACTCTGTTCAGTGAAGTTAATTCTGAATTAAGTAGCCATAGGATTATAACCTGTAAAATAGGGGTGGGCAAACTTTTTCATTTGGCTTCATCCCTGCACTGGTCATCTGTCAAGTGGCATATTTTGACAGTGTCAAGCACAGCCAAAGCTATCAGTCAGCAGAATCAGAGCCCAAAGTGGATGGGTTGCCTCTTTTGCTCACCCTCTTTCTCTCTCTTTCTGCAACCTCTTTTTCTCATCTCCCATTGCCACAGAAAGGACAGATCAATCCTTCCAGAAATGTGATCTGGTCATTGCAGTGGACTTCTAAAATCAGATAGACCCATTTCTGCTTCAGAGTATGGTTTACAATATCTAATCTCATCCAGATCGGTGATATATTCTGCGTGGTATCATTCATGTAATGTTGCTTCTTAATGCTTCTTGTCACTTTCCTGTCCTGACTTAATAAAAGACTCAATAAAAAAGGCAACATAATTTGGCTCACTTTTGGGTGTCCTGATTGTGATGTGGGTTGTGATGTTAGATATGGATACATGCAGCTCCCTTGCATGTTTCTCCATTTCTGCCTTCTTTTGTGTTTCCTGATAAGTTGCTATCCTCACATGGTGTCCTTTCTAACTAATGCTTACTCACAATTTTAAAATTATGTTTTGTATCTCTCTCGAACTTTAGCACCATTGCTATAATGGCGCTATTTTTAAAACATCTTTCTAGCATTTTACACCATTGCACTGTTGATATAAGCTACTGTGGTGGAGGAGAATGTGAAATGAAGCAGGGCAGGCAGTGGTCTATAAAAACATGAAAAGTTCACAGCCCAGTGTCATAAGGCATTGCCTCAAAATGAAAAGAGATGCAAGCAAGAATTGAGATTAAAATGTGTTAGGATAGGGAAAAATGCTGCTTTCAGCTAACAAAAAGTTCCAGTAATGGTTGGGACTTAGTAGGAATTACACTGGGGCAAGAGAAACTTTGAATTTGAATTATGAAAACAAAAGCAGTAAGTAGGATAGAGAAGACACAGATTGTCTGTCTGGATTAGCCTCCTGTTTATTTTCAGATGCACCTACTGAGTTAGCAGCAGCCTTTTGCAGTACTAGTTCTTAAAATAACCATAACCAATAGTAACCCCTGGACAGATTTTCACCAGCCAGCAGCAAGAACTTCTGACAGCTACGTTCAAAAGAGTACAACCTGCTCCCCCAACACCTGAATCTGCAAAACACTGATTTTAGCCCTCATCTTGTCAAATAAGAGTAGCTTGCATTCCAGACTTATCTTGATAGCTCATTACTAGGAATTCTTTGAAAGATAGTATGCAACTCCTCATAATAATAGGATATGCTAGGCCTGAATTGAGGCTATACTCTCTTTTAGCGGAATTTTTACAGTAATGTAGAAAAATTGTTCCCTTTCATCACTTACTTGAAAAAAAAAACAGAAAAGAAAGAAGTTGCTTATTAAAATAAATAGTCTTCATTCATCTTCATTCTCTGTTGCCCCTAGTGATGTCATCAGATTTCTTTCATTACATATTATTGTAATATCATATTTATATGACATCACAAGGAAAGGAGGTGAAAGAAGGGGGAGAAAGTACTAAAGGTGATGGTGGGAATAAATCAGTAGTAGTCAGAGGAGAAAATGATGCAGGATAAGGTTTGAAAAATATTCACAGCCAAAGTGGTTTCGGGGAAGAAATTTCTATTCCAATGTAATAGATGCTTTCAGTCACCAAATCAAAATGGGCAAATACTCAGTTAAACCCTAGTATCTTCTCACATCAGAAGTTTTGCATTTTAATCTCATCTCCTGGGACTTCAAGGTGTGTATGTGCATATGTGTGTATGTTTTGGGGGGACGTGTTTACTTCTGAAACTTACAAATCTCAATCTTGTGAGAATGGAAACTCCTGTGAGAATTATTACAGTGAAAGATGTGAAAACAGAACTGTACAGCAGCCTATTAGCTTGAACATCATAAGGCATTCTGAAAATATGATGTCACTGTTTTAAAATCTCATTTCTTTTAAATAACTTTTATTATTTTTGGGTGCCAGGCATATGGTTTTAAACTGCTCTTGATTGGCAGCCATGAAGGAATAAAGCTAGCCGTTACTGTACTCACACTCCCAGTCAGAGGGAGAAAACACACTAATTTTTTTTAAACATCTTTGGAAATGTGCCTTCTGTCCTGCCTCTGACTTAAAATCATATTGCTACATGGCTGGAGGATTTTCATCATAGGATTGCACAGCTTTGTAACTTAGCTGTACTTAATTAATAGGGACCTCTTCTATATCTGGTGTCAAACTTTGGGAAAAAGTGCAGCTTTGGAACAGAAACCTCCTATTGATAGCACTTATTAGTTAGAGCATTTTTATCAATGACCTAGATGGTGGGGTAGAGGGAATCCATATTAAGTTCGCAGATGACACAAAACTAGGAGAGGTGGCTAACACTTTGGAAGATAGGAACAGAATTCAAAAAGAACTAAATAAACAAGAAAATTGTTTATACTAACAATACTAACAATATTATACTAACCATCTAGGTGTATAAACAGAATGAGGGATGTTTAGGTGTGGGGCGTTTAAGAACCTTTGAAATGACTTAGATCTCCGAAAGTTGAGGTCAATAAAACTTCATCAGCCTAGGTGCTTCCAGAGCTGCTGTCAGCTCTTGCCATCATGGCCATTTTTCAGGGATGATGGATATAGCAGAAAACATGTTGTAGTACCTAGGGTGAGGAAAGGAGAGTAAGTCTGAAGAAAGTTCAGTCTGTGGATTGTCCCAGGGTCACCAAACTGTGCATTGTTTGGCCCAAAATTCCCCCCTGCAGGTTTGTGGGATAATTTCTCTGTATTTCTGTTTGTGACGGCCTGTTTTAGGCCAATGAGAAGCCTTTCTTCAACAAGAAGTGGCCTAGAAGTTGATTTCTTGGTCACTTTCTGTTGGAAAACAAGAGCTTTTCTGGCCTCAAAATGATCCAGGTAGGCAAAAAACAAAAACAAAAAGCAAACCATGATGAAACTGTCCCTATATTCCCAGGGGCTGTTGGGGGCCATTTGGGGGAAGGGTAAAAATTTCATTATTTTAATGGATTTGCTGTGGGTTGGTGCACCCCTGCAAGGTCCCCTGCAGAACAGTGACAGTTGCTTACTGTGCACTTCTGATTTAGGAGATCCTTGAGATCTTTTCCTGTTACAAGATTCTACAGCATTACTTTCTTAATGTTAAAGTAAGCTTTGTTGTCTAGAAAGACTAAAAGTTAAATATTCTTTCCTTTCCCTCTCCTCTGGCCTTTAAAAAGCTCCACTCCATCACTCTCTGTTTCAAAGGTCTGACAGTCTAAGGGGGTGAGGATGAGGAAGGAAACAAATAAAATGGGGAAAATGGGGTAGCTTTTCCCTTCTTCTTTTGTCAGTGTATCCCATTGAGATTGTCAAGCTTTCCAAGCACGTCTCAATAAAAACCACATTTATGTTAAAACTAAAATGAAGAATAAAAAAAGTAAAAAAATCCTACTCCCCTCCCAATAATGTAGGAAATAAAAAGGAGATTTTTATCAATTATGAAAAAAAAGATTTCAGCCATAAAAAGGTAATTTAAAGAGTCAGAGATGGATGGCAGGGAGCATTAATGTCAGCCAGAACAAATGGGCCCACATTAGTCAATTGAAAAGTGGCACTGCTGCCGCCTTGGTTTCAAGAGATGCCGTCTGCTTTTCAAAGCTTACTGCGCCCTGCTACACCTTAAAAAACAGAGGTCATTTGAGGGCAAATCCCTGCAACTTGCCAGTAGTCCAGCAAGTCCTTACCAGTGCTGGTATGGGTCACTGAGGTCAAGCACAATGTGTATTTCCTGGAGGAATGGGGACAGCATCATGCAGAGGCAAGGTTCTGTGAGGATTCTTGTGTTTTTCTTCTGCCAAATGGGTTGGGAACAGGGTGTCCCTTCTGTAGTTGTTGGCTTTCCACTCCTACCAGCCCTGACTAAGGGTAAGAGGTGACAGAAATTCAAGCCCAGGAATATTGCATGGTACACTCATTCCATTGTTGTTGTGTGTCTTCAAGTCATTTCTGACTTATGGAGACCCTAGGGCAAACCTATCATGGGGTTTTCTGGGACAGAGAGTGTGTGACCTGCCCGAGTTCAGCCAGTGGGTTTCTATGGCCAAGCAGGAAATTGAACCCTGTTCTCCAGGGGTGTAGTTCAATGCTTACACCACTAAACCTTGCTGGCTCCCCACTCATTCCATACCCTCCTACGATCCTGATCTGACAGAGACAGACCCAGTTAATCCTCTGCTGTCCCATTTTGCTTTTAAAATGTCTCTGTTTTCTCTCTTGTCTTCAGCTTACTTCACTTGCTACAAACTGAGTTCAAACTGCAAAAGTGGTTTGTACTTAATTAACTTACCAGGAGGAGAAGGGCAGAGTCTTGCCCTTCCTAATAGGCTCATTTCTTTTTTTAGGTTTTCCTAAACTCAATACAACATTTTCAAAGTTTCTCTGCTTAGTAGTATTTTTGTGTGTTCTTTTGCAATAATAATTTGCTTGGAGATACTTTTTTGACCTCACTCTGTCCCTCTGTTTTTGTCTGTGAAATATTGAAGGATATGTCTTTCCCCAGCCCTACTTTTGCACGGGCCTTTCAGTTTGACTATAAGTCCCCAAGAAACTTCTTGATAGAAAAGGGACAATCCAGAAGAGAGGCACAGGTAGCAAAATGGATTCACTAGAGCCCAGCATGTCTGGTTTCCTCCAAAGGTCCCTGGCATATGAAATAACAGTCAAAATGGATCTCTAGTTGGACTATGTTGCTTTGTTTGTTCTGTGATAGGAAAAACTTGATAGCATCGCCAACACAACAGCTAAATGTGTTGTCATAAACTGCCATCAAGTCAACTTTGACTTATGGTGACTTTATGAATAAATCCTATCATCAAGGTCCCAGAGACTATCAGCTTTCTTCAGTGTCCAGCTCTTATAATTTGGAAATAGAAACTAGAAATATAATAGTATGGACAATCCTTACTGTAGTACTTAATTATACATATTTACACTTCAGGATCTTGTCTAGTTCCTTCAGTAGCTAAATAGTTTGCCTTAATTGTACTATCCAGTTACTAATCCTATATGCACCTTAACTTTCCTTCAATGAGCTATGAACAACATATGTAGCAGGAAAATCTGTGGTCCTCCAGAAATTATTTGCAATTCCTGTTTGACCTTGCCAGCGTGCCCAGAGGTGAGACGATTATGGAAGATGCAGTTCAGCAATATTGAAAGGCCACACATTCACCCCTCACTGATATATGTGGTCATTCTGCTTTGTCCTTGCAGCAACCCAAATGAGTTAGGTTAGGGTGAGAGAGATTGTTGAACCTAGGTTCAAATGCCTGCTCAGTCATAAAAATCACTGAATGGTCTAGTTACAATCTGTTGACTATGTCACAGTAATATTTTTGTGGTACTAAATATTACATAAAATAAGTGTGAGGTTGATGTCCTTCAGAATACACATAGCTTTCCTGCTCAAAGGCATTGTCATGAAATTTCACAAAATCTTTCAAATTGTTATTGCTACACTTTGATAGCAGTGATGTTTGCATGCATATTGTGTTATTTATGTTAACAGACTCTTGGAGCTATTTCACACATGGTAGATTCCTACATGGATATTGCTTCTATTCAGAAGAACAGATCTCTATAAGTGTACCTTCAAATGCAATAGATCAGAGCTTCAAATATTAGTACAAAAAGCTTAATTTGTTAATATTTTGGTTATTGTTGCTGTGTGCCTTCAAATTGTTTCTGACTTATGGTGACCCTAAGGCATGGGGTTTTCTGGGGGTGAAAGTGCATAATGTCATCCAAGATTGCCCAGTGGGTTTTCATAGCCGAGTGGGAAACTGAAATTCTAGTCTCCAGGGTCATAGTCCAATGCTTAAATCAATATACTATGCTGGCTCTCTAATTCGGTTTACATTATAATTAAGGGGGAATATTTTTATCCATTGTTAATAAAGTTAGTTATTAGCAGTCTTATTAGAAATTGTAGAACAGGTTGGAACATGTTAGTATGATTGACAGCCTGGCCCCCTACTGGCACAATTTGTTGTTTGCCCTTGAAATTGACCCTTATTGTATTTTTAAGGTTCCCCCCCCCCCAACCTGGCACTTTCCAGATGCCTACAAATTCTATGAATCAATTGCTGGCTAGAGATGATGATATGTCTAAGCAAACACATCTGGAAACTGACAGGTTGGGAAGCACAATTCTAAAGCATGGCATGTAATAACCTGTCAATTATATGTTACTGTAATTGGCATTTATCACTATTTTTCATCTCCTTTATTCTTAAATCTCACCCACCCCATAACATGTATGCTATTCTCTCACCCATCAAACAATGTTGATTGTTTGTCTGGATTAAAAACGAAATTATAAGCTAAATCTAGTTACCGGTCTCAATGAGGGTAGAGCTGTTGAAATAAATGAGACTTGGTAAGTCACCACTAATACGAATCCCACTGATTAACAGGTATGTTTTAGCTGAGACTAGCTATTGGATTTACACCTGACGTTTTAATTTCAGTTAGAAGAGAGTGATTCAGTTCGATACAGACGTGCTCCCTGTTTTGCTACATTGCTACATAAATTAAGGTTTTGTTTTTGTGGGAAGACATGAAAATGTGCCAGTTTCCCTCAGCAATGTGAAGCTCAGAAAGAACATTATTGGTTAACTTTTCTGCATGAATGAACTGTATCAGAGGCTGTTGAATACCTTATAGCATGAGATTCTTCTCTGAAGAGATAGTTGCGGAGGACACTTGTAGAAAATTGCTGTATATCTTTTTTGCAAGGCCAGAAATGGACTCAACTCTAAATCACAAGGGAGAAGCTTAAACACAGAGCATCATATGACCTACTGAATTCTTCCTCCTGTCTTCTAGCAATTCAGCAGAAATAAGCCCACAGCAACTGAAGCCCACAGCAACTGAAACTATTTCCAGCCATGTGTTAAACTTGCGACCGTGATTGCCATGGTTTTGGCCTACATTGAATTAGATACAGACTGTAGTGATGTTGAGCCCTCATTGGGATGAATGTTAATTAATTATGTCAACAAATTAACAAAGAATTTATTTTTTTCAGACCTGTGATAGATGCAGATAGACTTAGTTATCACAGGGCCTCTGATACTGTTTGTACCTTCCATGGCTACATGAAAGAGACAATAATATATTTATGTATATTGCAAATATTTCAAAATGTTGGTGTCTTTTCCTGTAGATTTATGAGGGGTTCTTCTCAACCACAGAATTGCCATCTATGAGTCAAGAAATATTTCAGGAAAGTGATACCAGCTGGGACAACAGCTCACAAAGACCAGCCAGGTCTCCACAATATTTCAATAAATATTATACTAACTCATGGGAAAATGTTTCCCAGTGCTGCAAAATAAAGTATTCTACATGGGCCCTTCCTGAACTTTGGAAACTGCAGTTGGATTTCTGCATATAATTCTTTTGCCACCATGCCCAAACTGCAGAAACAAGAGACAAAATTTACCACACGGTCTCTGCCATACGAAATGAAATGCTATCTACAATTTCAGAAACAATCTCAACATTGTCATTAAAGTCACTGACAAGGAGCAGTGGTCATCATAAAGAAGTTGGGCTACGTACAGGAGGCTGAGAGGCAACTGTCCAACACAATGTTTTACTCAGAGAATTCTCTGTGGATATACAGAATTGAATCTGAAAAGATACACCACATAACTAGGCAGTTTCTATTCAAGATATATAAACTACACACCCTGTCATTGTTTCGAGCACTGGAACTTTAATGGTCGGGGCATCTGAATATATGAACTCAGTTTTCAGACCATATGCCAGGAACAGTCCAAGATATCTGAAGGAAACAAACTGATTTCCTGAGGAAAATACACTCTGTCCAGAACCTCCCAGAGAATGCCATTCTAGCCACTATGGATGTGGAATCATTGTACATCAACATCCTGCATGAGGATGGACTACAAGCCATAAAAAATACCTTTCTGAATGGGACTACAGCACATCTAGAAACCAAACTCTGTCAGTTTGTGCCCACTCATAACTATTTCACTTTTGGGAAGAACAGGTTCCTTCAGTGGCACTGCCATGGAGATTCATATGGCATCACAGTATGTAAATATCTTTGTGGCTGATCTGGAACAATGCTTCCTCAGCTCATGCACCCAGAAACATTTTCTCTACCTGAGATACATTCATAATATCATTATCATCCCTTGAGAAGTTTCACCAGAATTTCATCAACTTCCACATTACCATCAATCTAACCCTGGAGCAAGCCATACAAGAAATCTGTGTTTTAACACTGCTGTACAGCTATGCAATGGATCTCTAATCGTCATGCTATATTCAAAGCCCACTCATAATTGTACACATACTTACATGTCTCCAGTTTCCATTCAGAGTAAACTACTAAATCTTTTGTTTCCAGCCAAGCCTTCCTGTTCAACTGCATCTGCTCAGACTCAAAAGACAGGGACTCATAACTCATGAAAGATAAGAAGGCATTTCTCAAACTACAATACTCACTCAATAAGGTGAAAAAGCAAATCAGTAAGGCAAGACTAGTATCCAGAAACAATATGCTACAAGACAGAACAAAAACAGAAAATGACAGAACACCACTAGTTGTCACCTGTAGCTCCCAATTGAGACCACTCAAAGACATCATCAGTGAACTACAACCAGTTCTAGAGAGTAATACTGCCTTCTTACAGGCTCTGGGTGGCAGGCCTTTACCTTCTTACAGGCAGCCTCCCAACCTTAAACAGCTACTTAGTTACAACAGATATGTAATGCAGAAAGGAATACAGGAACAAGACCCTGCTACCAACCCAGATGCCAGCTCTGTCTCCCTGGCAGCAACTTCATAATTCCTAACAAATCACCTACAATATCAGAGGTACAGTCATTTGCTTATCTTCCAATGTAGTATATGCAACTCTACATTGGGCAAATAGGATAGTCTCTACATAAATAAAAGGATAAATAAAAACAAATCTGACATTAGAAATGCCAATACCCACTGATCAGATTGCAGAGCACATCTACCTTCTTGACATTTGACTTATGCCTTATGAGTTTGTTGCTGTATTCCTTCAAATTGTTTCTGACTTACAGAGACCCCAAGGCAAACCTATCACGGGGGTTTCTTGGCAAGATTTGTTCAGAGCAGGCTTGCCTTTGTCTTCCTCTGAGGTTGAAAGAGAAACTTGCCCAAGCTCACCCAGTGGGCTTCCATGGCTGACTGGGGATTTGAACCCTGGTCTCCAGAGTTGTAGTCCAGTGTTCAAACCACTACACAATGCTTGTCTATGAGTAGCTATTGTCAAACTAACAAATTCAAAGGTAAAGAACCAATGGATTCAAATTACAAGAAGAGATTGTACCTAAACATTCGGAAGAACTTCTTGACTGTAAGAGCTGTTTGACAGTGGAGTGGATTGCATTCAAGGGTGGTGGACTCTTTTTTTCTTTTTGGAAGTCTTTAAACAGAGGTTGGATAGACAACTTTCAGGAGGGCTTTGGTCATCTATCCCTGCAAGTCAGGGATTGGATTGGATGGCCCTTGCAGTGTCTTCCAACTCTAAGATTTTGTAACTGGAAAGAGAAACAGCTAAATTGGGATACATCCACAAATTCAATCCATTAGCAGAGGGGTGAAAAAAGATAATGGTTTCTTGGCACACTACATGTATTAATATACCAGTCCTCACAACTGCACATATAACAGAAGATAACTTCTTGGAGAAGGCTGTAACCAAGGAACTGACTTTTGGTAATCAGATTTATTGTTTATAATATTAGCAGACCAGTTACTTGAAACATCTGTATCATCTTACACAAATCTTTGAAGATTGTGGCCAGGCTCATAGTTTGGATCTTCTTGTATCCGATTATGTTCTGATCCCACTTCTACAACTGTGTGTCTGCATTTATATACCTGTAGTTTTATACTGTACACCATCAGTGAATCTGAAGATGTGGATTGATGTCAGTGATACTTCATGCTGAAATAACCTTAAAGGTGCTATTTGTTTCCTTTTTCTTCTCATACCCTTTTCCTTTTCATGTTTTACTTTTGGAACTATTCATTCAATCTACCCTACAAAAGAGATCTAAAATATTTGCTTATAAATATTTATTGTCAGTCAATAAATGCCATATCCTGCACTGTAGGACTGTATAGAATGATGATTCAGCCTTGTTTTGTGTATTTTGGATTTTGTAATGTTTATTTAGCACAGAGTTCAGTATGTCTGCTAACTGCTGGTGAGGTAATTTTTCTTATGTATCTTTTAAACACATGACCTGGTTATCTCCAGTGGTAGTTTCCTTTTCTGGAAAGATTACCCACCATATTGTTATTATTATTATGTTAGTGGATTTGTATGTATGCTTGAATTACTTGCAGAATTAATTTTTGGTGAATACAAATTGATTTTCTGTACCCTTTCAATGAATAGGAAAAAAAGTATGTTGAAGTGTTGAGATGACAAATACCCACACTCAGTTACTTAATATAATATACAGATGTCATCTTTGCATGGACATGTATTTGGATGTTTGTCATTTCTAGAAGTATATGCACAAATGGTTTCTCATTGCTGTATGTTCAGTTCATTATCTACAGATTTATTTCTTTAAATTAACTTCACTTATTTTTTCTTCTATCTCTTTTTTATTGATATTATTTCTGCACAATTAAAAATTACTCAAAAAAGCATGTTTTTAATCAGATGTGACAGGCTATATATGGGATTTCCGTTATGTCCTAACAGAAGAAGAGAAGTGGAGAAAAACTTTGACAAGTCTTGGTAGTCTATAAGGAAGTCTATAGGGGTGCAGCAGATTATATAAATTTTAGTAGTGTAATGGAACTCTCTGCTTAGAGAAGACCCTGTTATGAAGCAGAGTGAAGAAGCCATTTCAGTCAACTTATATTGCATATAATCGTGGAACAAATTGTTGGTAATTTAAAGTTTTCTTGGTACATTTTAAGTCCCAGGGAGAGGCGTTTGTTGGCATGAATTAGATAAATCAACAAACTTTCTGCAGAATTGAGGATTCTGCTCCTAGATGTGGAAAAAGCAGAGCCACCCACTGTTCTGCCTTAGGTAGCAAAATGACATAGGTTAGCTCTTAAATCTGCACTAGAACTCACTCTTTTGGTTTGGTGTTTTGATAACAATACTTATCATTTATGTAGTGCTTCTTTTTGTTCAGAGAACTTCAAATGCAATATCTTAGTACATCAGCTCTTAAAGCAATCCTTTAAGATAGGTGATGATGGTTGGTATTATCATCTAATCCCCATTTTGCAAACAAATCACTGAATTTGTGAGAAATTAGCTTGTCTAGGGTCATTGATGGGTTCAGGGAACCAGGGTTCATAGAAAAGGCAAAATTCCAGGCCAAAGCTTACTGATTTGTAGCCAGCTCTGCTGCTATGCCATCTCTATATTAACGCAATACTTTTGAAAGCACTGTGACATCAAAGATCTAATTGGATGTCTGGACATTAGAAGTGCATCCAGAGCCTAACATCAGCATGTATGCTGTATCTGCAACTGAACACAGGACATTAAGAGTCCTACTTAATTTGGTGTGCTATAGGTTTTTTGCTGTTTTCATCTCTCAAATGTTGGGCGGCATGGTTAGGGCTCACAGCTGTAGTGTCTGTCTCCAAAATCTATTTCAAAATAGATTAAACATTATGGATAGCTCCTAAAACCTGGAATGGATTCACCACTCCACTGACATGGAAACCACCAGCTGTCAACTGTAGGAGAGTCACTGCCAGTCAAAGTTGCTGATTTACTGAGCTAACTACATAAATACTCTGATGTGGAATAACATAGATAGATTCTTATTCTTCTGTGTAAGAAGCAAAAGATGCACAAGCTCTAGACTCTCCAGCCATCCCTACAAACATATGATAATGTTCATTATTACAGATTTTTTTTCTCCTTTCCCTTGAAGATCTTGTCCCCATGGCTCAGCAGCAGTGCTGGGCCTGTAAATGTAGTTGATTTATGTTAACCGTTGAAATGATAATGTTTAATCTGTAAAGTGCTAATCTATTTTTATGTTGATTATGAATAGGCCAGCTGTGCCTACTTCCCTATTCATAGAGTTTAGTGAACAAGCCCATTTTACAGGCTGGGTTCAGAGGGTGATTTACATGCAAGCAGACACTGCTTTAAGGAGAGTAAATCAGCTGAGTTGCAGTACTGAACTGAAACTCTTGCAGCTCAGCAAGAAAAGAGATGGTTAGAAAAGGGGGAAGACAGTAGGGAAGGGTGAACTGATTGAGAAAAGAGGAAATGGAGAACAAAGGGGAAATGATGTGCATGTGTATTCCACTGCTTGTGTGGCAGATGTAAGCAGCAGTTCAGCAGCTTGATTGAAAATGCAGAATCTATGCAACAAAAGTTAAACCTTGCAGCAAGATTTGACAGTTGTATGCAACAAGCAGGGAGCTAAAATGTGCACATATTGTGAAATAAACTGGTTTTACAGGGAGGCAGTTGCCTATGCTTTCACTTCATGATGCATTCTTTACTGTAGTATGTTTCCAAAATGTTTAAATATCTGAGGCATGATTTGAGTGCTTACAATGGTACAAAAGAACAACAGTAGCCAGCATGGCTAGCCTCTGCTAGGTTACTACAGAGCCAGTATGGTGTAGTGTTTGAGTGTTGGACTACAACTCTGGAGATCAGGGTTCCAATTCCTAGTTGGCCATGGAAACCCTCTGGGTGACCTTGGAGAAGGCACACTCTCTCTGGGTGAGCTTGGGGAAGGCACACTCTCTCAGAATCAGAGGAAAGCAAAGGCAACCTCCCTCTGAACAAATCTTGCTGAGAAAGTCCCATGATAGAGTTGCCTTAGGGTCACCATAAGCTGATAATGACTTGAAGGCGCACAACAAGAACAAGAACAACAACAACAACCTGATTCTATTGCCATATGCCTTTGATGTTCAAAGGGCACACATATCTATCTCCACAATAAATGCTAGTTTCTTCATTTCTTTATTTATATCATGTGCTATATCTAGAGATCTCAGGGAGTGGTACAGATAAAAAGGGAATTCAATACAATTTAAAACAATTCAACAGATAAAATAGTGTGACCTCTTCTCCATGATTCTAGTGAATTATTTGCTTTGTGTTTGTTGGTTTATTTAAATGAATTATTGCTGGTTTCATTGCTACCATTTATTCAGTTGTTTGGACAATTAAATAAACATTTAAATGCATGAACAGCCTTTATTTGGAGCTGTTCCATCTAGCCCAATATTGTCTCCATCAGGGGTGGGAACCTCTTTCAGCAAGATGGCTGAGTTCAGTTTCAGAACATTTCTCAGAGGTTCTGTTCCAATGGTGGTTGAGGCCAGATGGAAAAGGATGAGGCCAAAAATACCAGCATAACTTAGTTTAAACCTCTTACTGCCAGTAACTAAGCATGAGGAGAGGCGTTTCAACCTTTTACAACTTGAAGCAACCCATGCAAAAGCTAGGAAACCACCAACTATGATGTCATGGAGAAGAAGGGTGACCATTTTTGGGAAGCCCGAGGTGATGGTTGTGACTCCTGGATTACACTGATTAGCAGGGTTTCAGAATAAGTAAGTCTTTTCCAGCCAAGTTGCAACTATGAAAAATTGAGCTTGAGGCTTTTAATATGCAAAGTATGTCCTCTGCCACTGTGCTACAACTCTTCTTTCAGTCACACATCCTATCATTTTTATGTGTTTTAATGACAAAATTCATTTGTGCAGAGTGCATTGTGATGCTGCAGGTACCTTGCCAGCCAGTCATCTGCATAGCCCCTTGAGCCCCATACTTACAGAAGAGGTTCCTCTTAAGGAGGAAAACCCCCAAGAGAAGATATGGCAAGTGGCAGTGATGTAGTAAGTGTGCTTTCCAAGACAGGTGTGGTTTCTATTTTTAGCAAAACTTCAGAAAGTTGCTGATTTTGACACAGCTCCCAAAATTTCTTAGTATGACTACAGTGGCCATGCTACAGTGGCCATGTATTCCCCCCCAAATAGCTTTTGTCCTTCTCTTATGCACTGTTTTTTTCCTTAATTAAGTTCAGAGGCATGTATAGTTCATATAGATACCTAAATATTTCACTGAGCTTGAATAACACTCAGAGGAGCTATTCCCCTGTTACACATGTTTCTATGTGGGTTGCTGCTTTCAGTTTTCCTCCTAGCTGCATGATAATGTTAAAGCTATCTGATCCTGGACTACTTCTGGGATAGTTCAGTTGGTTCCAGAGGGAGCAAAATTCTGTTCTGTCAGAAAAAGGGATTGCCTGTCTCAGATATGCAAAGTGGATTCAGCCATCCTGAGAAGAGGCTGAATGGAAAGAAGATAGTTCAGAGACAGGACATCATCAGAGGGCTCTTCTCAGAATGTGAGTTCTCATGATATAGCTCCTTGCCTTTTGCCTTGTTGTGTCAGTTGTTTGCTCCACGTCTATTTGTTCCATCCTTCTGGTGCTGTTTCTGGTGATTTCTTGAATCTGTACTAGGACTGTTCCAAATGTTTAAACTGTTTCATGGTCTTCTGAGGTGGTGGTATGGTTTCAAGGGCAAATTTTCTTGTCTCTGAATTAAAAAAAAAAAAATCTAAGTGTCATAGTGCAAAAATGCTATCTCACTGAGACACTATAGCACTATAACTCTAATTTTTTTGAAAAGAAAGAGGAGAAGAGAAAAATAATTTATTGTTCTGATATCTCTCAGATATAAAAAGCAGTCACCTTGAAGATGGGAAAAAATGTTGTGGCTAGTGTCAAGAATTGCCAGGAAGTAGCCAGAGGGGTGTAGTGGTTTGAGTACTGGACTACAACATTGGAAAGCAGGGGTCAGTTCCCTGCTTAGCCATGGTAACTCACTGGGTGACCTTTGGCGCATCATACATTCTCAGCTCCCAGAAAACTCTGTGATAGGTTCACAGTAGAGTCACCATAGGTCATAAATTATTTGAAGGTACATAACAAGTCCGGGAAAACAATAACATTGAATATTTTAACACCCCACAAGAGTGGTAACAACAAGTAATATAACTCCCCCCACAATACATTTTCCCCATTTGGAGGAGCCCAGAGATCCTCCATCCTTATTATAGTCTTGCCTCTAAGTTGCTCAGGCTGTTGACCCAAATGTCTTTTGACCTTCAAAAGACTTCATCAAACCCAGAAACAAAAAACCTGTGAAGGAGGCTAGGCGAAGAAAAAAAAAAGTTATGTCTGGATGAGACATTTGAAATTGGATCTCCCTGGACTTATTCCACCATTGTAATCAGAGCTTGGGAAAGCTATTTTTTGTTGGAATCCAAAGTGTTAAATTTTAAAGCACTGATTCTGATCACTGTCTTACATAGGGTCTTCTGCGGGTGAGTACTCTAGACTCATGTGGAACGTTTCAGCTATGTAAATTTGATTTATTGCTCATGGCCCTATAGCATTTCTTTCACAACACAGTTGGGGGCATAACTGCCTTGCTGGGCTAATAGGAATGGGGTCATTATTTTTGGAGCTGCTTGTGTCTGGTTAAAAAGGAAAAAAAAAACTTTGTTCTGTCATAATGCTAAAACTGGAAAGGGAAAAGTAATGCTGACTTTATATCCTCAAAAAGAATTATGAGTTGGATCATGAGCTTTGAAAATATGGCCAAGCTATCTTGAGGGATTTGGGGGGTTATAATTCAAACTAGACCCATTCCCGTGCTCTGATTGAATCCAGAGTGTCTCTTCCATGATCAGAAGAGCTCGTGTGTCAGAATAGCCCAAGATTCAATTAGCGCATCAGTTTTCCCTGAATCTGTTGTTCTAGATGAGAATCCTTCAGTTCCCCTCTGCAGCAGGTTTTCTGGGTTCAGTGAAATTGCCTTCCCTTACTTGTTCCAGCTGGAAACTTTGAATCCAACCATAAAGCAACAGTTTCAATAAACAGTTAATTAAAAAGCAGAGGCACAGTTTATCTAGTCTATTGGCATGCAGCTAAGTAGGATTAATTAATACGACCAGTCCTAATGAATGCATCATCTATTCTGGTTTGAAATCATTATTGGTATAGGTTTTAAAATAAAATTTGTTACAGAAGAGTTGTAATAATACATTCGTGTCATCAATTTTAATTTTAAATGTTATTTGTATAAGTTTTTTGCTAATAAAAAGACGTATCCCACTTTTGCCCCAATAGCTCTAACAAGGCGGCTTGCAAATCTATTTAAAGATCTTGAAAGTACTTTTAATGGGATGGTGGATGGCTGCTAGAGTAGGTGGCCTTTGAGACTACCATATTCCAGAACCTGGAATTTTACTTTCATGTATTCCTTACTGTAATTCCATGTGGGATGCTGTAGAAGGCTGGAGGAGAGAGAAATGATGTAGCACAGAGGGAGAGAGTACTGTGGGTCCAATGACAGATTCATCTCCTATTAGATTTGACTCTGCCTATCAGTGGCTGTAGCCAGTTGACTTCTACAATGAGTCAGTGGCTCTTCCTAGGAAAAATATCCCCATCTTGTTCTGGAGGAGGGGAGTTTCACACAAGTGTGCTAATATATTGTAACAGCAGCTGATGACCTGCATGTGTGAATGAGCCATCACATTTTAAACATCACATCATCTCTCATCACATCAAAGTACAGTGCTTTCTAATGTTAATAATCTGTTCAGCTGTAAAAAATCTATGCATTTGTACAATATCCAAATCAGTCTGCTGCAGCTCTGTTCTGCTTTTGCTTGGATTCACTTAAGAATGAGATTCATCAAGTTTCTGCATCATTTTGAGATTTTAAAAAAGCATGAACATTCACATTTATTTTTATATGTAGCTTTTCCTGACATATTTTATATGCACCCTTCCCTAATATACACATTTTTGTAAGCAGCTTTCCTTAATATGCATTTTTGAATGGACACTTACATTGCAGAATTTAGGCAAGCATGGACCCCAAAGCTGATTGTGTTTAAATCTACATCAGTACGAGGAATTTGAATTATTGCTTGACTTTTTCAACTAAACAAAATTTTCCAGTATGCCCAATTTGCAGTGATCTGGTCATGTAACATAAATTGGTGTACATACTTTTGTAAATCATACAAACTAGGATGGAGAAAACTTGTTTTCTCTTGCTTGAAAGAGAAGAAGCCAAATCAATGGATCCAAATTACACGAAAGTAAATATTTACTAAATGTTAGGAAGAATTTCTTTATAGGAAAAAATATTCAGCTCTGGAACACACTTAGAAGCTGGGGGACTCTGGAGGTTTCCAAACAGGGGATGTACAGCTATTTGTTAAAGATACTTTAGCCCTGGATTTGCTCCATCAGCGGGGGACTGGCCTAGGTGACCCTTAGAGTTCCTTCTAACTCTGTTTTTCTGTTACTACGTAGGCATACCTCAGAGACAGTGTGAAAATGGTGCAGCAATATAATAAATGATGATGCACTTCTACACTACCTAGCAATTTGCATTCTGCACTATATAAATCCAAGGAATATTTTCAGTTACTTCTATACATTGCTTGACAATTCTGATACTTTCTTTTTTGAGTTGACTGATAGCCAGAGTGGATGTGCAGGTGTCTCATGCAAGGCATGTATTCCTAGGAAACAGCATTTCTTATTACACATGAAGAATTGACTGAATGATCTCTATTCATAGCATTATAGGCAGCTTCTTAACACCAGCCATTCTTAATGTTTGATCCTCCAGCTGTTCTGGACTTCAACTCCCAGAAGCCTCCACTGACCAAGAATGGATTTTGGCAGCTGAAGTTCCAAACAGCTAGAAGACCAAAGTATGAGAATGGCTGCTTTACATTATATCAAAGGCACAGTGTGAAGAAATGGATAGGAAGAAGTTTCTTTCTCTATTTCATACTGCTAAAACCTGGGATTGTCCTCTGAATCTGAATGGTGAGAGATTCAAGGTTGGTGAAAAGAAGTCCTTCTTCACACAGCACATGGTTAAAATGTAGTATTTGTTGCTGTAAGACTCGGATGGCTTCAAAATGAAGTTGGACAAGTTCATGGTGGATAAGGGTATCAATTGTTAGTCATCATGATGGCTCTACATTGCCTACAATATTGGAGGGAATACTTCTCTCAGTACTTTCTTTGGGGAACACAAGCACAAGGTGGTGGTGTGCTCATGTTCTGCTTGTTGTCTTCCGGCAGGCATCTGGTTGTTCACTGTGGGAACAGGATGTTGAGATAAATAGACTCTTGATCGAGCATGATTCTGTATTTTTTTAGATTATTTATCTGTCTTGCCCAGTATGTTCTGAATGGCATGATTTCTCCAGAGTTTCAGGCTGAGGTCTTTTAACATTGCCTATAACCTGATACTTTTGTACTTCTGCTCTGGCCTCTGAGGGAGAGAAGAGCAGCCAGGCACAGCTCTATCATGCCTTGGTCCCAGGGGCTGATAAAAGCACCTCCCTCCAGATTCCCACTGTCATTCCTCTGGCCTCTGAGGAAGATGAAGAGCAGCCAGAGACCACTCCTTTATGCATTGGCTCAGTGGCTGGTAAGAGGCCCTCCCTCCAGATTTGAACTTCTGTTGTTCTGGCTTCTTAGCAACTGAAAAGTCTCACACAGAGAAAAAGGTGGCATACAAACACACTAAATCAATCAGTCAGTCAATCAATCAATCAATCAATCAATCAAAGTGATCAGCATCTGTTGGATGTAATCCCTTTCTCCACTGCTACTGCCTTTTCTTTGTGTGTCCTGTCTCACTAAGATTGTAATCCGGAGGGTAGGGAACTATCAAATTAATGATTTATCAGCTGTGCTGTGAGCCTTTTTGATTGAAGAACAATGTACAAATACTTCAGATAAAATACAATACAGTAAATAATACTCTTAAATGGAGAGGTCAGGGTTTGAAACTGGGATCTTCTATGTGCAAAGCATCTGCTGTGACATTGATTTTGCCCTCTTCTGTCTGAATTGGACCAAGTAGAAGTTTCTATGTCAGAATTTTCCCTCTTGTAGGACAAGATTCATTCATTGACTCATTGATTTATTGATTCGTTCATTTTTTGGCATATGCAGAAAGCATTTTGTGACAGTGAACAACTAGATAGCAGGTGGTAGAGAACTAGCATCTTGATACCAAGATTTCTGTAGCAGAACTCCTTGCTGCTCTCTACTTCTTGCTTGGCTAAAAGGTACACGATAGGGCTGAGAAGGGGGTAAATTGTATTCCCTGTCCTCCCTGCCCCCCATTGTGATCTAAGTGAGGCTATTGCCAGCATGTCCAGTTTCCTATTTTCTGTCAAGAAATCATAACCAGAATCTTCAATCAGGAATAGTGAGAGAATCCCTCCTCCTTTTAAGAATACATGTATTTTAATTGCTGCTGCTTAGAAATTTACACATCCTAGAACAGCCACAGTTTCAATCCTTCTCTGAGATTGACAGACATGGCTCCATTTTGACAGGCAGGCTAGTGGAAGAAATGCACAAGATAATATTTCTCCAAAGAGAAAGAGAAGAGAATGCATTTAATGAACACCATTCAATACAGGTAGGAGACAGCTTGAGATAGAAGAGCAAATTAGGATGAAACTGACTTGGCAATAAGACAGTGCCAGTGCCAAGGATACCTTTGCTTTGGCAAATGCAGAGCCAGAAGGACATTGGTGACATCAAACCACAAGGCACCAGGCCTTTTCTATATATATACTGGAAAGGCAATATACAGTTGGCCCTCCACATTTGCAGGCTCAACCTTCACAGATTTGATTGATTGTGAATTTCTTCAAACTGTTCTCCCTTACCTCATGTGCTTCTTTTCTGGAGAAACTTTTCCTCTTAGCTGCTCCAATTGGCCTGTGCAGCCCTTTAAAAAACCCGCCTCTGGTCCTCCTCCACCAGTCGCTGTGTTAGCCAGCCCAGGATGACTTTCAGTCCAATTTCTCACCACCAGAAACCCTCTTCTGATGCTTCCCATGCACAAGGAAGGAGATGGATAGGAAAGAGGAAGTACAGGGTCACCATGCTGACCCACCCCCCTTTCCTCTCCTTTCTCTGACCTAGTTTGGATCGTGGGTGCCTGTTCCCCCCATCATGCGTTGGCCCCCCTCCCAAAAACACACACAGATTTTGATATTTGTGATTTTTCCACTTTTTGCAAGGGTCCTGTGCCCCTAACCCTAGCAAATGTGGAGGAACGACTTTATTTTTTCTTGGCTTGCATTCAAAAGTGCAGTAACTTTTTAACTGAGCTTCTGATTGGAGGCATTTCATTGGATTACCTGATTTGAAAGATCTCACCCCTCCCTCATCAAAACCTGGCTAACAGAAACAAAAACATCCCAGAGAAAATACTTTTTATTTCTTGGGCATAAGAAAGCAGTGGGTTATAAAGTATAAAGTATAGTATAGTAGTATAGAAGTAGTAAAGAAGTATAAAAGGTACAAACTAGGTCCAAGTTTTATGATGTTCTATTCATACATTATCATCCTGAATCTTTGAGTTGTTATTAAATAGGGACATCTGCATTTTTTGGGGGGGTGGGGGAGATGATGGATCCTGACCAAAGTCCTATATCAGGCAGGCCTTAAGAATGCATCATCCAGGGCTTAAATGTGTTTCAGTCTTTAACAAATTAGTTAACTATTCCCAGCACTAAATGCCTCTCCAGTTTGGTATTTTACGCTGCAAAGTTTAAGGCATGAATCAGTGAGCAGATGTCTGCAGGAAGAAGAGGTTATCTCCTTTCATCACTCCATGCCTAAGAGAGGGTCCATACAGCAGCTCAGCAGGAGTCAAGCAGACATCCAATGTATCTCTGATCCCACTCCCCAAATAAACAGAGATTCCAGTTGACACTTATCTTCCATTTGTGTCACCACTGAAGGATATTACCAGAGCACTAATTTGTGGAGATCACAATGATGTGTTCTAAAAAGAACTTAGAAATGCTACCTTGTGGAACTACAACTCCCAGAATTCCCTAACCAGGTTGGCTAATGGTTCTAAGTTTTGGCACAATGTTGTCTTAGGAAAAGACGCGCCTGGTTTTAATAAAAGAGGAATGTGTCATGCCTCCATAGGAAGAATTACAATTCTGGAGGGTGGAATAATCTGAAATATAATTGGCTCTGGGATGAATTCATGTATAGGGTTAGTAATGATATGTTTAGTTTAGTAATAAGAATATATTTGGTAATAATAAGAGGTTAAATTTAGTAGAAAAGGATAGAAATAAGAATGAAATTAATAGTATATTTTCCTAAATATTAATTATGAGAATAAATAATAATAATGGATATAATGTGAATGAGATTTAGATACATGTAAAAATATATATACAAGCAGTATGTTTTATAACATGTGGAATAAGTATGTTATATTAATAGATTAGGAGAAAAATAACAATGTGAGCATTTTTCTGTTACACATTTTCTTTTTTCCTCTTTATCTTTATCACATAATGTTTTTCTTCTTTTGTTCTTCTTTTTGTTTTTTCTTTTATAACTAAATAAAAAATTTTAAAAAAGAAAAGGGAAAAGACATGCCTGCCTATTCTAAGGATGGCTTTGTATCTTTGTGCTAAAGTAGTGAGCTCCAGGGTAAGCAAATTGATTTTGAAAGTCTCTTTGAAGTAATGATAATGATTTCTGTTGACCCATCGGGAAGCCAAGTTGAGAGCATCTGGGTAAGATGGGAAGTCAAGTCATCTGGGTAAGAATTAAGGGAGCGAGAAACAATATGGATGTGATTGTGGGGTTTGCTACAGGCCTCCAGTCCAGCCTTAGGACTTGGATGAAGCCTTCCTGGAGCAGATGACCACACATTCAAAAAGGAGAGATGCAGTAGTAATGGGAGATTTCAACTATCCTGATATTTGTTGGCAGTCAAACTCTGCCAAGACCGCAAAGTCCAACAGGTTCCTCGCTTGCCTTGTAGACAATTTCATGGTCCAGAGGCGACAAGGGGATCAACTATTTTAGATCTTATCTTGACCAACAGGGATGACGTTGATGAGATGGGGGTGGTGGGATCCTTAGTAGGGAGTGACCATGCTCTTTTGGAATTTGTCATTCAGTGGGAAGGAGAACCCAAGTGTAGCCAGACACACATCCTAGATTTTAAAAAGGCTGATTTCTGTAAACGTAGTGACTTACTTGTTGAGATCCTATAGTCAAGAATGCTGAAAGAGAAAGAAGTTCATGGCGGATGGGAGTTTCTTAAAAGTGAGATACTGAAGGCACAAGTGAAAATTGTGCCAATAAGGAGGAAAAATGGCGGGTGTCTAAAGAAACTGAAATGGTTGACGAAAGAACTCTCAGCTGAGCTAAGTGTTAAAAGAAACAGGTACAGGAAATGGAAGAAGAGTAAAACCACCAAAGAGGAATTTAAACAAATAGCCAGGAGATGTAGAGAGAAGGTCAGAAAAGCTAAAGTGCAGAATGAACTCAGACTTGTCAGAGACATAAAAAAACAATAAAAAGGGCTTTTTTAGATATGTCTGCAGCAAAATGAAAAACAAAGAAATGATAGGGTCGCTGCATGGAGAATGTAATGTAAGGTCTTACACTTAGGCAGATATGATAGTCATGTTTAAATATTTGAAGAGATGTCATGTGGAGGAGGGAGCAGGCTTGTTTTCTGCTGTTCCAGAGACTAAGACAAGGAGCAATGGATTCAAGTTGCAGGAAAGGAGATTCCACCTGAACCTCAGGAAGAACTTTCTGACAGCCAGAGGTGTCTGGCAGTGGAATATGCTGCCTCGGAGTATGGTAGAGTCTCCTTCTTTGGAGGTTTTTAAGCAGAGGCTGGATGGCTATCTGTTGGGAATGCTTTGATGTATGTTCCTGCATAGCAGGAGGTTAGATTGGATGGCCCCTGGGATCTCTTCCAACTCTATGATTCTAGTCTTGCCTTTTTAAATAAATTAGTTATAATCATAAGTTAAAAATATAGTCATTGAAAGCTGCTCACTTGATAGATAGAAAGAAAGAAAAAAAACACGCTGGAGGAATATGGATACTGAAGTAAATGTGCCATAATAGGAAAAAATACAGAGAAGTGTTATAATAGTTCCTTTGGTTGAACCATTCTGAGAGTATAGCTGGTTCTGCCCTTAGAGGGTACCTCATGAAGCAGATTTAGGGTGCTATGAAAAAACAGGAAATTATTTATTTATTTTGTTCTTCTTGTATTTTTCCTACCAGAGATGGGGAGAAAAACCTATGTGATCCTATGCTTCAAATGCTCAAGTAACTCAACCAGCCTTGGGTAGTATGTGCTGTGACTAGAGTGGGTGTGGACGTGACATTTGCTGCTGTGCCTCAGGCCGCAACATGTCTTTGCTCTCCACTTTGCCAGAGAGTCTGATGGGCAAGCTAGAACTGAACGTTATCTTTGCCTGTGATTCAGGAGTGTAGCTAAACTCTGGCTAGGTACTGCTGTTCTTTCCTGTTGTTATCAGCATGTTAAGCAAACTAGCCATCAGCAGTCTAGAAGTGCTGATTTTTATTGCTAGTTTTGCATTTTATTAAGCATCTGGCCTTAATTAAGGATGCTATGAATGGTTTGCCTGAGCACAGATGATAACCAATAGCAAACCAGAGTGGAAAAAAGAGTGCTTTCCTTAAGGTCTCATTTTTATGGCTTTCTTAAGAAACAGAATAAGATGAGTGGCTCTCATTATATTATACTGTATTCCAAGCACAGAAAAGAAAGGAAAGGAAGGCAGTGAGGAAAGCTATGTTCTTACAGACATATATATACCCACGGAAAAATGGAAATTTTCTATCAAGAAAAGCAACTTTATAAACTGAATTTATAAATTATGCAGATACAAACAATTTGCATTTCCTTATTTTTTATGGTTTAATTTTCCTTCCATAAGGCCATTTAGGACACTGAAGTCCTGCTTCCTAACCACTCGTAATATGGCTTGCCTCTGACTTCTGAATACTTATCAGGCAGTGTCTACACCAACAGTTCTCAAACATTTATTTTTCCTGTGGGCTGCTTAAAATGGCTATGGCCTTTGGATTTGTGATTGCACAAATTCAAGCAATCCGTAACTCATACTTGAATAGATTCTTTTCATCATTGTCAAAAGCAGTTGTTGTTGTGTGCCTTCAAGTTGTTTCCAACTTATGGCAACTCCAAGGTGAACCCATCATGGGATTTTCGGGGGACTGAGGGTGTGTGATGTGCCCAAGGTCACCCAGTAGGTTTCCGTGGCTGAGCAGCGAACTGAAGCCTGGTCTCTATGGTCATAGTCCAATGCTCAGACCACTACACTACACTAGCTCCACTGAAAGCAGTACCATGTTATAAAAACAGTAGGCCTTAGCCCATGACCCTGTTAATCTGTTTGATGATCCAGACTTTTAGTCTAATTCTTTATTGTAGAAAACAGGTAATCAAATGCAAAGCCAAAGGCTCCCTCAAGTGGTGAAGGATGTCTGTCACAGTGTAGTGGTTATCCTTAGCTGCCAATTTTGTATTTAACATATTTTGTGTTGCAGTCAGTCACTGGGAAGGTGAAAATGGGCTTAATTTGTGCATAATGACTAGTGATTAGTCCTATCACTAGTGTTGAATTCACATTCAAATACCAGTCCAGGCAGCTTCTGTGGAAATGGATGGTAAGGGGTGGTGTCATCGTGTTTCTTGTCTCAGACAGCAAAATGTCTTGGGCTGGCCTTGAGAAAGGTCATTCTTCAAGGGACCAAATTTTAGAGGCAGGCCTCTGACAGTGAGCTGAACTGCTGGATGGATTCTTTTCCTTCCTTCCTTCCTTCCTTCCTTCCTTCCTTCCTTCCTTCCTTCCTTCCTTCCTTCCTTCCTTGAATTCATTCGGTTTTTCCCAATATGGAACCCAAAGCAGAAGAACAATTCATAAAATAATTAGGTGGTCTTATGAGTATCATGACTTTGTGTGGAGGACTGATTGTGCAAATTTTTCCCTCCTGGTAGTTTTAGTATCAGATTTGAAAAACCCAAAGTGCCTCTGTGCTTGCGTGCGCGTGCGTGCGTGTGTGTGTGTGTGTTTGTGTGAGAGAGAGAGCGAGAGCGAGAGAGAGAGCACTCCACTATGGCACTACCTTTCTGTGATGGGATTGTGTGTTCCTGTGAGGCAGGAGGCTGTGCTGACAGTAGCACTGCTGCTAGTAAGGTCTTCCACATCAGACATGCTTTTGGTGAGGATTCAGACTAAATATGACAGACAGCTATTGGGCAGCAGCAGTAGTGGGGGCAGGGTGACACTTGCATAGGAGCTCTCAGAAACAACCACGGTGGCACCATAGCTAACACTTGTCAGTACTGCTCAGAAGGAGGCATCAGAAAACCACTTCTGATTGTCTTTTACCACAAAAACTCTATGATGTGACAATGCAAAATGAAGTAAGAGAGAGAGAAGGACTTGATTATTCACAAAATAGTTCACCTATTGAAATCTATACTGGTCAACTAAGGATTACTTCTTATTTATGCAAATTGGTCTTGATTTAAACAAGGATATATAGGAAGCCTGTAGCCAAGGAGGGAGAATCATATAGTTTTACATTAATAGAAAGAGTTCTCTTTTCCCCATCCTCCATCCTGGAGCTATAGTATGTTGTGTTTTATCATTAGCCATGCTGTGTATTAAATGGACCAAGAGCTCCTCCAGGCTAAATAATAGGCAATCATTGTAAGGGCATGATCCATCAGCATTAGGAGGAGGGAAAAGAAATTTTGAACCATGTCTTAGTTGGGATGAACAGTACTATATTGCTCACATGTTAAGATATTATTATTAAAAAATACTTAATAAATATGCTGTCTTGACAGCCAGGTTAGGCTGTCATCAATTAAGCTTGGCATTCATTAGTCAAGAAGAAGTCCAATCAGATTTCACAGCTCAGCTCAGCTTCTATAAATTGTGGACTGCTTGTTCTGACATTTGATGAATTATTCTTCATAATCCACTATCTGCTGTGATAAATCTAATCTTTCAGCCTCTGCTGTCTTAATAACTCCTAGGGTAACAATGCAGCACTTGATTTCTGAGCACAGAATGCACAAATTGATGGAGGGGGGAGAGGATTTCATTTATAGTCCAGTTTTAAAGTTTAGAGTCCCTCTGTGATTCTAGCCTGACATTTGCTGACCCTATAAACCTAGTTCTTTGGAAGAAAAAAACCTTTGGAGTAATAAATCCATATCTTGAAGTATTGGGTACACACTTGAATTTAGAAAGAAGTTTTGAACATTCAGGGTATATTCCCAAATAAGTAGATTTTAAAGGAACTTCAGAAGCTTTGTGAAAGCTTCTCTAGGAGCATAGAAAGCCACCTTATACTTGGGCAGATTATTTAGTCCAACATCTAGTTTCTCACCTGTTGTATCTCAGACACTGAGCTTTCCCATCATTGGTTATCTAATTCTTTTAGCCATAGATGCCATGATTAGATCTAGATGTTTTGCATACAAAGCATGTAATCTACCATTGAGCTGAAGCTCCATCTCTATAGTATAATGGCTGAAAACGTGAATTGCATAGCCCGGGAGTTTCCCTCATTCACATTTCATCTCATTTGTTGTTATTGTTACCACCATTATTATGATGATCTTTATTTCTGTCTTTATATGCATTATTGTCATGATTAAAAATCAGCCTTAACCATCCAGAAAGTTGAATGCAAATTGGAACGGCTGTGCAAATTGAATTTAGCTTTCTACTGCTTCTGCAATATTTTCCATACTTTGGCTTAGTCATTAATCAGAATGGAGACTGCAGTCAAGAAACCAGAAGACTAGGACTTGAAAGGGCAGCTAAGAAGGAATTAGACAAGATCCTGAAGTGTAAAGATATATAATTGAATATTAAAGTTAGGATTGCCTGTGCCATTGCATCCCCCATTTCTATGTATGGTTGTGAAAGCTGGACAGTGAAGAAAGCTGATGGAAAGAAATCAACTTATTTGAAATGTGGTGTTGGAGAATTGTTCTGTGGATACTGTGGACTTCCAAAAAGACAATAAATGGGTCCTAGGGTAAATCAAGCCTGAACTCTGCCTAGAAGCCAAGATGACTAAACTGAGGCCATATCATGAGAAGATAGAAGACAGAAAAGATAATAATGCTTGGTAAGTTAGAAGGTAGTAGGAAGAGAGGAAGACTGGATTACAGATGGATAGACTCAATCAAAGGAGACATGTCCCTGAATCTGCAAGACCTGAGCAGAGCTGTTGATGCTAGGGTGACTTCGAGAGCTCTCATTGATAAAGTTACCGTAAGTCGAAGTCAACTTGACAGCACTTAACAACAACTGCTTCTGCACAGATTTTGTGGGTTGAAAACCATTCAGGTTGTGAGGAGGGTAGTTGAATGGCTGCTTCCTCATGGGACTTGTTATTAATGTATATTGACCTTGCTCTGAAGCCACAGATATGTGAATCCCAAGGCAGTTAAGCGGCCGGAAATTGGATCCAGAAACAAACAGTCATCTAGTGTCGTTCCTTTAGAATCAGTGTAACGTGAGCTCATCTAGCTACATCTGCTAACCTTCTATTTGTGGCATTCTGCACTAATTGACGTTTTTGAAGTAATAGTCAGGGGCAGCCTCATATACGAAAGTCACCTTTACTGTTTTTGTGTATCTCAGGTTGTTTCTGACTTATGATGCCCCTGACGTAAGCCTACCATAGGCCTTTCATGTCAAGATTTGCTTACAGGGGTTTGCTGTTGTTTTTCTCTTAGACTGAAAGCATGTGACCTGCCCAGGCTCACCCAGTGGGTTTCCATGGCAGAGCAGAGATTTAAACCCTGTACTTCGAGAGTCCTAGTCCGATGCTGAAACCACTACACCATGCCAAAGCACTGAGAATTGTGGCTAGATTTTTCATTTCCAGGAGTGGTTGCAACTGACATTCCAGTCAGACTTCATAAGCTGTCAAGTCCATTGGGGTCTGAAGGAACAGTGCTGGATCGAAGAGTATCTCCAAGCGGTGTAAAATGAGTGTCTTCTCTAATGGAAAAATGTCCCTTTTAAAACCTGGCTACTGGCAGTAAGAATTTCAAATTAAAATATTCTGGTATTTTTCTTCCCACTCTTTTTCTTTTGACCTCCCCACAAACTACACTATTGGAATATGGCCTTTCAGCAACATCAGAAATGAACCCCATTGGCATATTGCAGCCAACTCTCCAAACTGGCTTGCTGTCCACAGCCACTCTCCACGTTTGTGGCATCATAAATCTCCCTCAAGAGACACAAGATCTCCTTCACAGTACTGAGATTGTTGGAGCACCATTACTACTACCATACTTACCTGCCTGAAGAGGACTTTTACAGTCATACTGTTACCCTGTATATTGGGGTGTCCCGGGAGGGAAGCCCAGATTGCCAAATAAAATACCAATTGGGGAAAATTAGCTGGAGCACTCTCTTGGCTAACGAGATGCAGGGTAACTTTAGCAAGATCTTGAACCCTATGTATATGGCTTCAGGTCAGGGAACAGGCACACAGGTTTAAAGTAACCAAAAATAACAGTTTTATTGAAAAATAAACAAAGAATAACACAACACACACACTAACTAACTGGAAAGCAGAATTGGAGAGCGTAGGGATGGGTAATACGACACCTGGTCTCGTTGTCCTGGAGGGAAAGATGGGGTTCCGAAGAGGAAAGCTCAGCGTGGCTGACTGAGGGGAGTTCCCTTAGACAACCAGCAGCAAGGCGGGATGGCAGTCCAAAGTAGTCCGAAGACCGTTTGGAAATGCGGGGTTTTTATAGGGGAGTTTGTGCCTACCGGCTATGGCAAGCCAGGTGAGAACAAAAGGAGTTTTAGCGCTAGACAAAGGATTTGGCAAAGGTCAAGTTTACATGATTGGATTTGTTCTTGATGACAATAGTGTGGCCGGTACGTTGATGGCCCAACATAAAGAAATGGCTTGACTGTGAGCCATGCCGCTATTGTGAGGTTTGCAGATGGAAGTTCCCTGAAGCTACGAGCGAGGGTGGAGTTGCTGGCCTCAATGAGGTCTGGAATGTAAAACCATTAGCGGCCGCACTCTGTCCATGCTTGTCCAGAGAACCTCGCAAACACGTGGAGTGGGGTGGCTGGAAAAAGGTCAAGCTAAGGCCGAATTGTTGATATCAAAATGATATTTGGGGGTCCTCACCCACAGGGCCATAGCAGAAGTAACAATACCTGTGCCCAATTAAGTCTTACTCCGCCACAACGCTAGCATGAGTGTTGATAACACTCACAATCCCCAAGGTCTGTGTGGTGGTCTCTTTCACACTCTTCCATCGCACATCCATCCCTACCATGAGTCATCTCGTGTCTTCTCATTCTTTAAGGGTACCATCTGCTCCACATCTGCCATCAACTATAACAGCTACAATGATATCCATCTCTGCTCCCAAACCAGCTACTATTCTGATTCAGGCCAGAACCTCTGTTACCACCTCCTCACTGCCTCAGTCTTTTGCACCTGATCCATTGTGGGACTGTGAGCATACCATCCTGGATGAGGGAACTGGATCTGAATTGGGACTGTCTGAGTCTGCATCTGTTAGATCTTCTATCTTTCCCCAACCCCATTCTCTGTTACCAAAGATTACATAGCTCATTCTTACATTCATATGGCTAAGTGCCTTTAGATTGCTTATCTCAGCAACCAGATGACCCAGTCTTTTCTGTTGTACAGACCACAGCTAACTTGTTGCACTCCTTGTTCTGCCTTCTTTGATGTCTTCAGTGAAGTCCTTTTGCGAGATGCCTTCCTCTCCCCAAACATCTTCTAAGCAACTGGAAAACTTCTACTGCATTCAAGAAGGATGTGGGAAGAGGACCTCCTTTGTTCCCCTTGACGAGAAGGGCAAGAAACTCAGTAGTACAGGAAAACAGGTTTATGGAGTTTAACTCTCAAGATATTTTAGCTCTCAAGATGACCAACCATCAAGACTTTATGGGTTGTTATCAGATATTTTTGTGGAATAAAGTTTCCACCTTGATTGATCACCTGCCCCAGGATAAGAGAGATGTTAAAGTCTTCTTTCAAGAGGCTGGCAGTGTCTCCAGGAATCAGATTAGTGTCACCAACCGTGTGATGTAATGTGATTCAAGGGCTTTGGTAGCTGCAGTTGTCCTGTGCAAACATGCATGGCTCCAATCTAGAAGCAGCCCTCAAACAGAAAGCCCTCCTTAAGGTGGAGGACATGGCGTTCAATGGCCTAGGATTGTTCACTGCCAAGACAGATGACAAGATGAACCTTGAAAAGAAGTTTGTAAACATGACCAAGAAAACAAGTTCTGGCCATGACTCAAGTTGACCTTCCATAGAGGACAACATTCTTCTTTCAGTTGTAGGAATCCCACAGCACCTTCTTCCAAAAAGTCTTCCTCAACATCCTCTTTCCAAACTAAGTACCAAAGGTGCAGGATTTCAGAGGGTAAACAGGTTGATGTTGGGCTCCAGTTACTACCAAGGGCATCAAACCTCTCAATTTGTTGACCGTCCCTGCCCCTACCTTCCTCAGTGGGAATGCATTATCACTGACTGATGGGTCTTCAATATCATTGTATGAGAATATTTGTATATAATTCCATTCTCCACCTTCAAACTCATTCTATGTCACAACGTCATCACTTATTGTCTTAGACAAGATGGACATGCTACTATCCAAGGGCACCATAGAGAGAATCCCCCCATCAGAGAAGGGAAGAAGGCTTTTTTCTGAGGAACTTCATTGTCCCCAAGTGTGACAGTGGATTAAGACCAATAATTGATCTGAGGGTTGTACATTCCTGTATGTTGGTTTTGAATGGTTATGCTGATCAATATCCTTCCTCTTCTTAGGGAGAAAGATTGGTTTGCCACTATTAGTGTTCTTTGAGATCCCCAAAATCTCCTCCAGCAGGTCCAGCCCCAGCATGGAGTTTATCTGCTGTTCTAGTGCAGCTTGTTAAGCCTCCTTTCAAACCCGTAGCATCATTTCTTTAGACTCCCTTTCCTATAAAGTAGCTTTTCTAAATAGCTATTACTTCTGCCTGTAGTATGGGTATGTTATGTTTTCTCTGGGTTGATCTACCATACCTTGCCTGGCATAGGGACAAGGTGATATTGAAGCCAGACATTACTTTCTTCACACAGCCCACCCTTTCTCCCTTCAGGGGCTCACCTGGTACTACTTCTGTTTGCTGCCACAGTGCAGATGACCTATAACTAGGGGAATAGCCGTTAGAGTGTGTGGATTAAGGAGGGAGGGCAAACTACATCCAAAACACTTTACTAAAAAACAAAACACTTTGCTAGCCAGAACTTTCCGAACAGTGGCTCTGTGTATGTGCAAGATCCTTATGTGTGAATGCACAGATGTGCACTTGAAGAACATAGGTTACAGGTAAGCAACCTGTCTTTACTCCCAGTTGGAGTCTAGTGTAAATGAAATAAACTTTGACTGGCAGAAGCATGAGTCCAAGAAATTATTTTGGGTATCACACAAGAACAAAAATACAGTTTTCAATAATATAATTTTGAGTAGATCCAGACAGGGTTGCCTTATCTATCAGGCATTGTAAGCACAGTGCCAAGGGCCTACAAAAAGTTTAGGGCCTATGGAAACAGGATTTTAGGGCTTACAAAAACATCTCTAAGTGGTACATTGAGGCAAGGTAGGGAGTCAAATACAACAGTGCCTAGAGCTACGAAAACCTTAATGCAACCCTGGGTTCAGAGGTTTTTGTTTGTTTTTGCTGCCTCTCTCAGACAAATGGGAATGTAAAATCCTTGGCAACCTACCGCATCTTTACTAGGAATCTACCAAAAATTTTTTGATTTACCTTCTGTCTGTCTCTGATCTATTGCTTTGGAGGAAGAGAGGAACTATCTGAAGGCGGAAATCCAACAGCTAGTGAATTGTTTGGGTGGGGAAAAAAAGACATTTCTTCCTGAAGGCAGGAATGTCAAAAGGTTTGAATCATGGATTCAGTGTAATTAAGAAACCTCCACATAACTAGTCGTTTTCAGATGTGGTTGTTCTACTTAATTGATTTTGCCGCCAGAGGAGTAAAATTAAATAAATAAAAAAGGCGCCTTCCCTGTGAATTACTGGAGGCAGCCGAGACTCTGTTTGAATCTAATTGCTGCAAATGTGCCTGTTTGTTCCTGGTAATAGTTATTGTAAAAGAAGTGGATGTGTGTGTGTGTGTGTGTGTGTGGCAGAGGGGTGGAGAGAGAGAGCTGCTGTCGGCAGCTGCATTAGAAGCTGCACCGGACTGCTCTTAAGATGGTGCTTCCCTCCCCCTTCATCAGCATACACAAAAAAGCCCTGCTGAACATTTTGTATGTGAACTCTGTTTAAAAGTGTTTTATTCATATTTAATTGCCGCCTTACTGCAGTTCCCGTCTTTAATTACTGTGTTAGAAAGTAGGATATAAAAATGTGCTAGCATTCAATTTGTTCTCTTTTAATTTCTGCATTATTATGTGTTTCTCAACCATTGGCATCTATTATGTGTTTCTTGACCACTGCTTATCTTTTACAGTATACTGTATACAAGATAAGCAGGGGACAAGCAGTCTTCTGCTGGAGCAACTCTGTAGTTGGTTTTATGAACATGGAGTTGCTCTAGGGAACTCTGCAAGGGTTGAAGGTGAGACCAGGGCCATTTCCGTACTGGACTGTTATAGTGCTATTATTCCACTTTCAACATCCTATGGACTCCTGGTGCTTGCAGTTTAGAGAGGGGCCTTTGAGGTGGCAAACTCCAGGATTCCATAGGATGTTGAAAGTGGAATAATAGCACTATAAGTGTCCAGTGTGGAAATGGCCAAGTTGGCCACTGAAGCCTCTATAGTTATACCTCATGAGCAGACTTTCTGCATTTTCTTACCCTCTTTCCCCCTTCAGGATTTCTGCTATCACTTGTACTCCCATCCCCACTTCTTCCATGCCAGTAGGTTGGTAAATCCCCTCCAGACTGTAGTCCAAAATCTAAAAGAGCTATCCAAGATGCTAAACATAAATCTTTCCTTTAAAATCTGTACCAAATCCTGGAGTGTCCAGACTCCACCCAGTCTTCTAAATCAAGGGTGGTTATTGTGTGGCCCTCCAGATATTGTTCAACTGCAATTCCCAACATTCCTTATGCTATGCTGGCTAAAACTGCTTGGAGTTGCAGTTCAACAGTAATTGGAAGACACAGAAGTCACATCCCTGCTCTAACTGTATTCCAGCATCTGTCTCCAAGGTTGTTTTTATGTGGGAGATAGTTTTTCACAAAACTTGGACTCCATGCAGTGGCTTGACCCAGTGTACCTTTACAAGGATCATGCATTGGGCTGGAAGAATAGATGGGGTGGTAGTGAGGCAGCTAAAGCTGAAGTGGAAATGCAGGCTCTTGAGGATCATGAACAATTAGTTTATTCCCCTAATTCACAAAGGACAGGTGGGAAGAAGGGCACTTTTCTAGGCAGTTTTAAAAGTCCCTTTGTCCTCTCTCCTTGCATGTGCTTCTGTACATCACAGAGGGCTCATGCAACTCACAATATCCCATTGATGTTAAGGGCCTCAGCATGTTAGAAGCAGTGTGAACCTCAGTCACTATGTTCTTTTGGACTATTTAGGTTTTCTGTGGAAAGTGAGAATGGAAATATGCTTAGATTTTGCTAGCTATCTAATCTCACTGATTTCTGGTGCTGGCAGAGTCTTGGAGTATAGAAGTCAGGAGTTGAATGAGCTTTGAATCCAAAGCCTGTAATAATTACTTTTTGGAACTATACCTCCCACAGTTCCCCAGTTATCATGCTATGGCCATACTGGCTGTGGTTCTGAGAACTGTGGGCCAAAAAAAAACAAAACAAAAACAAAACAAAACAACAAAACCCTAACCTTTTAAAGATCTGTTGAACCTATCAAGGCAGAAGAGGGCTAAATCCAGTGTTCTGCTGATGAATGCCTTTTCACACTACGCAATTATATCATTATGATTCCAGTTTAATTGCTATGGTTGTATTGGGTGGGATCCTGGGACTTGCAGTTTGGTGAGGCAATAGAACTCTCTAGATGAGAATTCTAAATACTCCTCCTTAAACTGAAAATCCCAGGATTACATAAGATGGGGGGGGTTCCCCATTCTCCAGTTCTGCTGGATTCCACGGTTGTGCAATTACTGTATACTGTATATTGTATACTTCTATGCAGCTTTATCAAAGGTTCATCAAGAAACTCCTTTTTGTGGAAGAAAACAAAGCCAATATCTGCAAGATTTCTTGTCAGGGCTGCCATCTTATTGTCAGCAAGGCTCCTGTGTTTCCTATAGTGCTGCCAGAGAGAAAGTCAGTAGATTCAGATTGGCTCATTGTGGAGAGGCATTCATAAGAAATACTCCACCCATTGATGGTGGAGGCTGCAGGCCCCAACATAGATTCAGCATCTTGATTAGTTCTTAGATTGGAGACCGCCAAAGAATACCAGGTGCTGTCAGCTGTATTTCAGAGGACAGAACTGGCAAAACCCTCTCTGAGTATTCCTTTCCTAAGAAAACCCTATGAAATGCATGAGATTGCCATAAGTTGACACACAACTTGAAGGCACATACAAAAGCTAGCACAGCCTGTTGGTTTGGCAATTGGGCTACAAGTCTGGAGATCAGGGTTTGAATCCTTGTTTGGCCATGGAAACCTGGGTGACATTAGGCAAATCACACTTTCTCAGTGTCAGAAGAAAGCAATGACAAACCCCCTTTGAACAAATCTGACCAAGAAAACCCTGTGATAGGTTTGTCTTAGGGTTGCCATAAGTCAGAAATAACTTGAAGGTACACAACAACAACAACAACAACAACAACAACAACAAAAAGCAACAGCATACACATTTTGGATATCTCTTTGGAGTTCAGGCTAAAACCCAGAGTGGATTCACCATCCCACTGACAACGGAGCTACAAGCTTCCACTGCCTGTTGAAATATTCATGTCATATTGCTGTTAAAAGCACAAGAGCTCTAAGAGATTGTACTATATTGTATTGGTTTATTCATATCCCTTCTTTTTCCACATTAAGGACCCAAAGCAGATTTGTCTACAGTCCTCAGGGGGTATAGTGTTTTGTCTATTCATTGGTTAATCGTTTTTTTAAAAAGCCTAATTGATTAAAAGACATCTTCAATCAATTAGACAGATTTTAGAAAAAGAATATTGAAATCATTTAAATGCACAAATGTGGGCGGCAGATGGAGTGTTTTCCCATCTCTCTTAAACAGGCGGGGTATGCATGTTTTACTATAGTGCATATCAACATAAAGACATTTGTCAATTTTATAGTTATAGTAATTTTTTTTTAAAGCACTTTCACCATAGCCTTCATCCCAGAGTTCTTCCTTTCTATTTAAAATTTTACTTAAAAATAGAATATATTGTGTAAGAGTTGCATATAATAATACAAGTGATATCAGCAAAAATCAATACTTAATGTAATTATATAGACTTGCTTCCTATCTCTAGTTCTCTAAAATTAATCAGACTTTTCCCCTTAATATTTAAGGTTTAAACATATTCCATGCAATCAAAATGCTCTATAGTTACCTGTCCTCCATATATGTACTTAAACAAATCTATGTAGATGTTGCTGAACAATACGCACAGCACTCCTGTACATCCTTACTCAGACACTGTGTCCAGTGGGACCTTCTCCCAGATAAGGCAGTATAGGATTGAAACGTAAAGCTCAATAAATTGACTAAGATTTTTTAGTTGAACAAATAGCCCTAGCTTTTTCCCATCTTTGATCTGATTCATATCATATGTCAACAAAATATATGATAGTGTCTTCCTGAAGATAAACAACAGTTTTGTTTTCTGACACACATGATGTGTGAAGTCTCCAGTTTTCTAGTGGTGCTTTCTCTGTGAATTACATTGCAGTGGTATATTTCTCAGTTTTATCCTCTGTGACACAGCAGGGCCAAGGGCTAAAGCACTGAGAGATTATACATTCACGCAAGCCTAACAGCTCTCTTTCTTCTTTATTGTGCAGATTAATGAGTTGTTTGTAAGTTTTGAAGATGCTCCACTGGGAGCGGCATCTTTGGCGCAAGTCCACAAGGCTGTGCTACAGGATGGGAGGACAGTGGCTGTGAAAGTCCAGCACCCGAAGGTTCAAGCACAGAGTTCTAAGGATATTCTACTGATGGAGGTAAATCAGTGTACTTCTGGGGTCACCTCAACAGAGTATCTTCTCAGCCTATGAAATGTTGACCGGGGTGGGGTGGGGTCTGGGAGTTGTAGACCAAAAACAAAACAAAACAAAAAAATCCTGAGGTCTGACCTCTATCACCTTTGATGCAGGTAAGCTCAAAAGTCAGATTATATCTTCAGATCACTGCCAGCTCTGTGATTCTGTTGTTTTCAGTCTGTTACGTGCATGACAAATGAAAATCTGATGCTGTTAAAGAGAAATAATATAAGTGCAAGTCTGGTTGGAAAATAAGGAGAAAAAACAGAACTGAAGTGGCTAATACTGTTTCAGGATAGACTTGTGCATTTGCATGAAATTTTGAACTCAGGTCCTGTTCCTTTGTATTTGAGATTGTCAGCCTACTATCTATTACAATGTCCATTCTCTGAAGATGAAATGCAAGCAGGACAGAAACACACACACACACACACACACACACACACACACACAATTAATTAGGTTGCACCAACAGAATCTCTGCTGTCCTCCTAGGGCTGATAACACTTAATGTTTAGACTGGGATTCTAGTGCAGTTGATAGAATCCTTGTTGGTGACAGCAGCTTTTCGCAACATAGCATCCTCCGAATGATTCAGATTATAACTTCTATCATCCCCAGCCAGCACAGCTGACAGTCAGAGATCATGGGAGCTGTAGGTCAAAACATCTGGAAGAGGCATTCTTTTGGGAAGGCTGAACTTGACTATTGCGATACACACTCTGTAATGTCTATGTAGTGTCTATGTGTCTACTGGTGTGCCAAGAAGTGTGATTGGGAAAGGTAACTTCCCCCCCAAATCTATCCACTTCAGGTCTCAGTAATAAAAACAGGTTGGCTTCTTCATGATGCATCAAACAATTGCATTTTAAAATATCATAGCAAATCACATTTGTATATTTTCTGTCTTTGTGTCCATGTATTTTTTTCATCCATCTCTATTATCCCCATCCCAATTTTAGTCACAGTTTGGGTCATACACAAAGTAGAATCACTGAGTCATTTCCCCCCACCCATAGGTGATATATGGACATTTCCTGACAAAATCCATGTAGAGGTGTTCATCTTTAGAGGGAATGGTTATCATGCATTTGACATGGATCTCAAATATGAGGTATGGTGTATATTCATGATGTTGGAGGAGTGCAAAATACAGTGTATTTGTTTGCAAGATCCTCTTACTCTATCTGCTGATTTGTATAATGTAAAGACGTTTGTATATATTTAAAATTATACATTTGCAAGGCTGGACAAAGAGAACCTGGCAATTCATCTTAAAGTCAACTGAGAAGAGGGGAGTGGTAATTGCATAAATGCTATACCTTTTCATAAAACATGGCCCCTTTGGGCTGCCTTCCTGAATTCAGAAATGTTTTGCAGTTTCTTTTATTGTATCAAAAGCTTGGAAAAAGTGCTTTGGCCAGTAGTGACTTTCAACTCTTCAGAATTAAAAGACTGCCTCTCTCTAGCCTTAGGCTTCCAGTAAAATGGCTACCCTCTCCCTTGTTGAGCCACAATAATGCAGACATCACTATGCATACTGGTTCCCATTGCTGGGAGTATTGAAGGTCAAGGAAGCTGATGAAGGAGACCACGCCCCTAATAGTGTACCCATAAAAGACAAGACTGAGGGCCAACTATTGACAGCAGCAACTCTGTGGATTGAAAGATGGAGCTGCATAATGACTTCAGAAAGGGTGGTGTATGTGGCGAACCCTATTTTTAACATCAAACAAAGCATGTAAATGAGGAATGCTGACGCTTTCTGTGCCTGCTTTATCCCCCCACAGCATTTCTCTTCAAGTCCTCTTTTGCCTGAAGTTGCTTTTGCCATTACCTGAGGGAAAAGTATGCAGAGAAAGAAGCTGTGGGGAGAGAAGCTGTATAAGATGGAACCATTACTTACTGTGCATGTTCTTCTGCTCTTACAGTTGGGACCCTTTCCTCTTCTTTTTATGTGACTGAGATGGTTCTGTGTTTAAACTATTGGCTTTCATTGCTGGCTTTCTGTTTCTCTCTGGTACTGCCACTGCCACATAGCAAGCAGTACAGGAATCATTTGGAGACTTAATGGTTTCACTGGTTTGTTTTTCAGATCCTTATCCTGGCTGTGAAGCAGATCTTCCCAGACTTTGAGTTTATGTGGCTAGTGGAAGAGGCAAAGAAAAACTTGCCTCTTGAGCTGGACTTCCTTAACGAGGGAAGAAATGCTGAACAGGTGGCCCACCTGCTTCGACATTTTGACTTTCTGAAGGTAAGGTGTATGTATGCGTTGACTTACCTATATACCTACTTCGTGTGCATCCAGGTGGATGTAATGCAAATATGCAGTAGACACAGTGCGTTACTGAATTACCAAATGGAGAGGAGAATCTAAAGTAATAGGCTTTATAGTAAGTGACTAGTATTCCACTGAAGACGCTAAATTAAAACTTTTAGACATTCAAAGCCTGACCCCATCGAGGCTGAACAGCAGGAAGATAAAGTCTTAACTCTGTACTGAAGGCACTGCCAGGAGAAAGGAAGAAATACTCATTTTTAGCAACCAGTTTTGGGTGCCATAGCAGCGGCTCACTAGAACACAGCTGGGACACTCCTCTTTGAACACACAGCTCAGTAATTTATGTGCTGTATGATTATTTCAGCATTGGCACATCAGGTTCACATAAGCTCAATCTTCTAGGGAAGCAGAGTTCCAGCAGACAGAACAGCTTCTTGGAGTACAGAACATCCTTTTCAATCACCTGGCCAAGCTTTCTAACCCAGAGCTTGCTGGGAGATCAACCAGCAATTCAAATTAATGTCAGGACCTGATGTTATAAAAGTGTGAATATTGGGAAGGATCAACACAGCCAGTTAGTAAGAATTCTAGGCAAGAGTTACTTTCTTTCCTCCTCCTCCAAAAAAAGGACATTACAGAAAAGAAATCTGATTATATCATGTTTTGCTGATGCTACTACCAGTATACACTGAAAGGAAATAACAGGTGATAGCAAAATCTGTCCTGTATATGTCTGCCTAGCAGTTTTCTGTGCCTTTGGTTTGGGGCAGGTTTCTGCAACCTGGTACCCACAACTTATGTTGGACTTTAGCTCCCACTACCTTCAGTCAGTGGGCTAGGGGTGGTGGGAACTGTAATTTGATAAATTTGCAAGTAGTCAAGTTGCAGACAGCTGCTTTAGTATAATATTGCTTAACCTGGAACTCTGAGGGAGGTATTGTTGATAGAAACAAGTGCCTTTTTGCTTTCTCACCAGAAGGCTAGTGTAAATTGTAAGGCTTATATAGATACTGGTTTTCTTTGTTGTGGGCTTCCAGGGGCAGATCCACACAGTGGAAGAATCTTCATGCATTTGTTCTGTGGAGCATGGTTGAGTACAGTTCTGAGAAGTTCAGGACCTCCATACAGGTTTGGAAAGATAGTAAATCTTATTAGTTATTCATCTCTCCTGCTAATCATCTTCTTTAAGTTTGGCTTCCCATTGGGAGAGATTTCAAAGTTTTATAGACTGTGAACTTGCTCTTATCTTAACCGCTGAGCCATCAGAGGGCACCTTTCATGAATTTTCTCAGAATGAGAGAGAAGAAATTGAAATAGGTCTGTTAAGAGCAGAGTGGAAGGAAGCAAATGAGTCTGGAAGGAAGCCTAGCGATGAAGAAAGGAAACTATTGCTTTTTATAAAATGGAAAAACTTAGGAATTCCTTAATGATTCCTCAGTAATTTGTCTATGAGTGCATAGTGACAGACACCCTATAGCAATTTCATATGCCTTCCACAATGTACCACTACAGTTGTACACAGCTGCCATGTCCTGCAACACAGCTATGCCCCAGTATGATTAGACACTCACCTTGTGTATAATCCCACATACAATGCCAGGTACACAATCTTCTTGTTCACTGATTACAACCCCAAGATCAGAGTGGGACCTGTGTTTCCCAGCTGCCTTTGCTGAACAGTAATCAACCATGTGGAGGATCCAGTTTGTATATTGCAGGTGCTGCAAATATGTGTGCAGATATGCATGTCAGAATCATGCCCTGACAAACCATTCCAGGCTTGATTCAAGAGCAACTTTTACATCATGTGAACCATACTCCTTCCTCTCTCAGCAGAAATGGCATCTGGAAAATGCAATTCATGTCCCTGCACAGGCTGCAACAGTCCTACAAAAAAGCCAGTTCCAGAGGAGATAGGTATAACACAAATTCCTCTGATACGGAACTAACAGGGATGTGGAAATCTTTTAAGTCTTGATTTTGTTATGTTTTTCTAAGGCCTGCCTGCACATTTTTCCTGTCTTTATTTCAAAGCAGGTTGTCAGATATTATGGGGGTTTTTCACATGGAAACCTGTGTCCATTTTAAACACACTTTTCCCCTAATTTGCATATTTATTCATTCATTTAACTTAATTTACTCATTCATCCATTGAATAAAGTGAGTTTGTGCATCTCGTTTTTCAATTGTGTGCATTTTAGCTTTTGTAAAATGTGTGCATTTTATTTTTCTGAAATACTCTATAAACCTTGCAAATGTGAAGATTGTCAAAAATGAGTTTTGTTTCTTCTTGTGGTAAGAAAAAGCTGCAGGTATAGCTGAGTTACTGAAGTAAATGTGTTCCTAGGCATTACTTCCTTGATAGAAAATTTGGTACCAGAGGCAGAAATGACATGGAAAGAATGGCAATAGGTTCCTACTGTATAAAAGAGAAGAGCAGTTGAACATGGTGCTAAATAAATAAATAATCTTGTGGAAACAAGTCTTGAGGTAGGGATGTTCAAATTTTAGCCTACCAGGACCAGGTGCTGTTTCCTTGACTGAGTTAAGCAGGCAAACACAGCTATAGCAGTATTGGCTAGAGTAGAATTCCTTTCTTTCCCAGCTCAAGCTTTACTGCATTGTTTACTGCAGGGAAGTTGCTGCAACCCAACGCTGTAAGTCTGTGTTTCATCTTCCTCCCAATGGTGGTGCTGCTAAAAATCTTCCAGCTAGATGGAAGATGAGGAAGAAAGGGCCAGGCTGGGGCCATAAAAACTTTATAAAAGAGAACTTCTTTGTCAGAGGCCTTGTTAACTGAGGTATACTTGTACTTTCATTGAGATTATTGAATCCAATGCAAGACTTTTCCATACTTATGAGTTACACAGAAGGGGTCTTGTAGGCCCTCTTGTCTAGTTTTTTATTCAGTGGAGAAGCTAGAGCTACAGCATCTCTCACAGATGTCTATTCAGCATCTGCTTGAAGATATGAATCAAGAGAGAGACCATAGTTTTTATTCCATCATGTAACTGGCTTTACAGTCAAGATGTTTCTTCTAATGTTTAATTGCAGGCTGTCCAACATAAACCCATTAGATCTAGAGTTGTTTGTTGGAGCAGCAAAGAATAAGTCATTGCCCTGCTCTGTGTTATAGCTCTTTGGGTATATGAGAAGGCTGTTATGTCTTCTTTTTTCCAATAGAAAGTTAAACATGATCTCTGAGAGTCATATGCTGAAATGCATGTTTTTACAGCAGTCATTTGGAGGACCAGATACACATCTGTATTTGCACTTACCGGTATATTCTATCGAGCTGCAAGTACAGGCTCTGCAAACAAATGCCTTTACGCAGGCACGTGTGTTTGCCCATGTAAGCGCTCATGTGAACTTGCTGCCACCTTTGGCTTCTCTCAGAAATCGTGAGATGAAGGTAACTAACATACCCAAAGCCAGCTGAGATGAGTGCGTTTTGAAGGGAGTGAAGCTCCTTTCCTGTACTTTCCTTTCAGACAGTGTGGGGATTAGCCCTTACTAGTCTTGAATGAAGCGCCAGTGACACTCCACAAAACTCCTTCCCATGCTAGGCAAACAGGCCTTAAAAGGGCACAAAAGGCCAAAGGCTGATGGCTTGTTCTAAGCGAATGTTTATCGAGAGCATTGTGCCTTGGAGAGCCATGTCTGTTGCCGCTATAACAACCAGGAGAGTGTGGAGCAAATCCCCATGGAGACAGCCAATCATGTCCTTGCTGGGTTAAAGAGCCACTGCCTGCTCTATCGATTCAGGGAATAATAACAAATTGCTGCAAAAATGGCTAAATAATAGATTTCCCCTGTCCAACCCGTCGATTTCAAGACATTTTCATCAAGCCCAGAGGCATCAAAAGAGTCGGCTCCTGTATAAATACACTTCTGTTCCTGGGGGTGGGAAACCCACAGAGCAGCTGGGAAACGGATTTCTAACCGTGAACCTGGTTGAGCTTGTAAAGCCAGAGATAAATTGTTTCCATGCGTAGGCATTAAGGGCCAAACGTCTGTGCATAATTTAAGCTTGCCAGAGACTATGACTCTGTGCGAGTGAGACTTCTACACAGCTTAATAATGACCGTAGACTACTGCTGTAAATTTTGCAATGGGGATAAATATTGACTCAGGGTTAAAATAAGCGTTGGCCTTTGCGATCAATGGATTTTAGAGGCATTACATGTAACAGCAGTAGCAGCAACAGAGGAAACTGTTGGTGTCAGGCATGGTGTGCATTGGCTGTGGAGTTTTTAAAATGTTTAAAATAAAAGAGGGCCTAGAGATGGCTCTGAACAGAGCTTGTATAAGTTAATTTTGGGAACCACTTTTGGGGACTGCAGTTCCTAGAATCCTTTAGGCACTAAGGGCGTATTCTGGGAGTTGCAATAAATAAATAAAAAAACCTTTCTCAAACACTGGTTCTGAGCAAGCCTAAAGATTCAGATATTTGCCTTTTGCCTTGGTGATATGGCTTCCTCTAGTAAGTGCTACAGATGGTTGATGGTGCAACAGAAGGGCCAGAAAGGCTCAGTATGATATAGCTCAGGAGAAGAGTTCAGAGACCCAGAATGAAAAGCAGTGGCACAAATATTCATCTCCTTCAACCTCTGCCTTGGATGGCCTTGAATGGGCCTAAGGGGATAATGAACCATGGCTCATTGCTAGCACATGTGATTTGTATGCATAACAGCCTTGTGGTGATGACCTTGTTGCTAGTCAACCATCTTCCAGTGGGCATCTGAATGTTGGCACCTGTCCAGATTTGGAGAGAAGCAAGACACAAGGGAAGTATTATATATCACAGCTTTGTCTGTGGGTATGCACTTTCAAGTTTCTTGTTAACTTATGGCAACCCCATGAATTTCATAGAGTTTCTTAGGCAAGGTATACTCAGAGATGGTTTGCCATGGCCTTCCTCTGAGTATAGTCTGGGGTCTGTTCACACTACACAATTAACAGTGCTATCATTCCACTCTAACTGCTATGGTTCTATTCTGTGGTATCCTGCAGTCTGTAGTCTGTAGTTCCAAATGCCCACCTCTAAACTGCTAATCCAAGGGTTCTATAGGATGAAACCATGGCAATTGAAGTGGAATAATATTGTGATCTTTCTGTAGTATGAGTGGGGTTACTATCAGTGAAATCTCTCTGTGTTGAACATGAATATATAAATTTACTTCATTATCCTTCGATGCGGAATGTATGAGGATTTTAGATTTCAGGACCTGATCCCAGATTAGTCCATTTCAGGTTAGCAATCAAACAGTGTTCTGACTTTCACGTAGTTTTGACTTGCATATAGGCAAGCAATCTAACACCGTTCTAACAGACAATCATGGGCTTTGCTGTTTTGATTGTCTTATGCAGGTTGTAGGAAAAAGACTCTCACTCCAGAGTCCTGGACACTGATCATGCCTTTATTTGAACAGACTTCTGGTATTTAGGCTGGATTGCTGCCTAAGGGGCTATTAACTGTTTGGGTGCTTTTAGTTTCCTTTGACACATTTCTGATTGTGCTTTTTGTCTGTTTTGTAATGTTTTAAGTGTATTTGCTTTTATTTGAATTTCCCTACTGTTTAAAGCCCTGAGTGTCATCTTTAACAGAAAAGCAGTGTATACATTTGTTAAATGAGGCAGTAGATGAATATTTCTTCCTATGTTTTTGCTCTTGTGCTTAACCCAACCCCTGTTTTGTTGGGAGGTGGTTGATAAACTACAGGAAGAAAAAGAGAAGGAATACCAGGTAAAACAAGTAATCTTTGGATAAAACGGTGGAAGGAGCAGAAAACATTTGATGGGTGCACCTGATAGGAAAGCCAGGAAGGAAGCTAATTGAGTGCTTGACCACATAATTTTGTGGAAGGCAAAGTAAAGCACCAGTGTTTGCGCTTTAGAGATTATGTTGCTTGATTCAGGCTCTTTACTCCTTTCTCTTTATGCCAGCCTAGCTTCCCCTCTCTTCTGTTGGATTGTTGCTTTCTGGAACCTGAAAGAATGCTTAGTTGCCCTATTTGTATCAGATTATGTCTCTTGGCTATAGTTAAAGCCATAAATGATTGCTCCCTTAGGATTTGTCCTCATACCATGCTGCTTAACTCTGGCTCTGTTGACTGCCATCTGAAGGGGGACCCATACTTACTGTGTACACCACACTCTTGACCTCTGCCCTATCTGTCTGATAGCTTGCAGGACTGACTCCTCTGGATCCTGCAGGCAGGAAAGGTGATCTTACTGTAAAAGGCATTGCATTTTCAGAAGGTGACTTAATGAACTCTGGGAGTAAGGTTGCAAGTATGTGCGTGTGTGTGTGTATGTATATGTGTATGTATGTGTATGTGTGTATATATATATCCGCTATCAACTTTGTATTTGTAATGGACTATTCTTACCCACCCCTTGATGTTGTGGAGGCCTGTTTGTGGAGCTTGTCAGCTCACTGAATCTGTGCTCAGAAGGACAGTTTTGAATTTCAGAATATGACTGTTTGTTACATTCAGAACAATGCTGGGCCTGCATTGTGCATAAGAAATAAGAGGTGTGAGTCTTCTTCTGAGCAGCTGTTTCTGTAATTCTGACATTTGCAACAGGTAGAAAGCAGCCCCTGAGAAGGGCTAAACACCGCACATGCTCATTGAGTTCATTTCCAGATCACAGCATATCATCTCCTCTAGTGAATACAGGAACACCTCAATGAATATACAAAATTGCTTTCAACTGAAGGAAACAAGGACTCCATCGAATCCAGTATTCTTTTGTCAGAGTAGCAGTAGTGTTCCAGAGTAGCAGTAGTAGTTTATAGCCAAGACATAGAGATCTTTGACTCATGATGCATGTAGACCAAGTACTCTTGTACTGATATTAAGGAAGACCTGCAAAGATGGGCAAAACTTAAATTATCATTACTGGGCAGAATTTCAGTGTTCAAAATAAATGTTTTGCTGAGAATGTTGTTTCTCTTTCAGACCCTATCGATTTTGACTAAAGATGTCTTATTTAAACAATAGCATGCAGATCAAAGTGTATATGGCAAGGGAAGAAACCTACAGTAAAATATAAAATTTTACAAGATGCCAAATGAAGAGGGGGATTGGGACTCCCAGATCTGAAATTGTATTTTTCTGCATGCTGTCTTGTGTGGTTGAAAGAATGGATCTTGTTGGATTCTGAACCTTCTGAATGGCCTTTATTACAGTCAACAGGCCATGAGGCAATAAACAATTAAACACAACAATACTAAAAATAGCATATAAATATGCAATGCAATTACAGTATAAATATACAAATACACAGGGTGTACTTATTAAAATATTTTAAAATTATTAGTATAAGTTTAATAGTAAAGCATAATCAATGCAACCTTCCCTTTATTCTACAAAAAAAGGTCTCTTATTTGGAAGTCTTACAATATTTGTCCTTGTCTACTCCCAGTCATATTATCAAATGTAATATAGCCCTTTAGGTTTTGATAGCAGAGAAGATGAATTTTGCAACCTCTTCCATTAACTTTTTCTGGTTTCTCTTAGCAGGTATCTCAAGTACCAGTCCAGGGGTTTTCCCAGAAACTTGTTTAGTAATGGTGTTATTAGTCTTGCCTTGTCATTTTTATAAAAGGTACACAAGAAAAGAACATGTGATGGGGATTCTGTTAATCCTACTCTGCAATCTAATTGTTCATTATGTTCAATTTGTTGGAACCAACCCTCTAATATGGCAGATGGAATTACTTTAAATCTAACTTTGCTAAATGCCCAGTGATATTTTGGGATAGTCATAATTTTTAAATAGTTTGCACCCATGTTTGGGTGAAATGACAAACCTAAACTAATAGAAGGGCAAGTAGTATGTGCAGTGGATAAGGAGTATTGAGTATCAGTATCCCTAATTCTTGTGCGAAGATTGACTTTGCTGTGGACAAATTAAGTGTAAGAAGGAAACTATCTGAGAAGTGTAATCTCTGAAATTTTTCTTTAACAGCTTTGGACAATTTTGTTTTATATGTGTCTTTCTAATAAGGCTGATATAACCCATCTCTGGACCCGCAAAAAGGAGTCTCAACCAATACCCTAGTGCCTATCTCCATGCAGTACACTGTTAACGATGAACAACCAAATTCCCAACATAAGACCACTGATGGAACACATTTTGGTACTCTGAGCAATTTCCTAAGAAGAGTTGATAAAACACATTCTATTAGTGAAGAAAATTCCAAAATCCACAGTGGAATGCCAAACAATAATTGAAGTAGAACCTTAACCTGTAAAAGCAGCAGGTAAAAATGATCTTGTTGGAGAAAAAAAATCAGTGGTGACTTTCAAGAAGGATTGGGAACTTTTAATATTCTTTCTGTGAGAAAAAGAGTATTGTAAGATTATGGTAGGATTTAACAATTAGTATTTTTGGAAAAGAGAGCTAGCAGGTATAGTGGTTTGAACATTGGACTAAAACCATGGAGATCAAGATTTGATTCCTGCTTGGCCGTGGAAACCTACTGAGTGACTTTGGACACGTCGCATACCCTCAGCCCCCAAAAACCCTGTAATACGTTTGCCTTAGGGTTGCCATAAGTTGGAAGGCACACAACAACAACAGTTTTTGGAAAAGTAGTACAGTCATCCCTCCGCATTCGCTAGGGCTAGGGGCACTGGACTCCCGTGAAAGTGAAAAAAAGTGAATAACTCTAGGCCCTCCCAAATCATATTTAACACACACACAAAAGTGTGACCACCATATTCAACCCACCATGGATTCCTTTGAGGCACCAGAGTTCCTTCCCAAGGCAGAAGTGGGTGGCTGGTGGGGATTACTGTCACCTCCACTGTTGCCCCACACCATTTTTAATAGGGACTTACAAGCCTTGTTTGCAGTGTCTCCAGACCTTTTTGCAATTCACCCATTTTCAGCGCTGGGGTGTGGTGCTTACGCGAGCAGCCTCCGGAGAGAGGCTCTAGCTTCCTTGCTCCTTTGGCTCCGCATGAGCTTCCTGCTTGCGCAAGAGCCCCATCTCTTCCTTTTGTAGTGCAGCCTGGGACCTTCCCAGCCTGCACTGGACAGGAAGCGCAACCGGCCCAGCTCCCGAGGCTCCACACACAAGGTAAGTGTGCATGGGGCCCTGGAGCGATGCGTGACTGTGCAGCAATTTTGTTTGCGCGGTCCATGTCAGGCCCTGGAGCATCGTGCAAATGTGAGTGTGTTGTGTGGACTGCTTCTCACATTTGCACGATGCTAAAGGGGCCCTTTTGCATCGGAAATGCCGTGCAAAAAGGGCCTCAGTCTCATGAGGCTTGCAGTCCATATTAAAAATGGACAGGGAGGCAGCAGAGGTGACAGCAAATAATCCGTGAATAATCAAATCTGCAAAAGTGAAACCCGCAAATGTGGAGGGCTGACTGTAGTTGAAGCATTTAAATGGTATTAGTAGCTAGAAAAGTTGTTTTATATAGAATTATCAATAGTCTGTGTTAGGAAAGCTGGAGACCACCTTCTTTTTTTAAAATATTTTAGTATTTATGTTTTCTGTTTGTTGTGTTCTTTCTTTTCTCCACTGTCTACTATTTGTTGTCATTTGTTGCCGTTTTCTTTTGTTTGTGTGCAATTTGTACTTTTAACAGAATTTTGTATCAAGTGAATCCTTTGCAGATAATAAAAAATGCACTACATGTTAACAGTGCTTTCCCTGCATACTGTATTTTGACACTCTGATCACAGGTTTTCTGATTTCAGTGGCCAAATGGAAAGAAAGACAGAGTGCCTATGCCTTTAACAGCTGTATAAAAGATAGGATTTCTATAATTGTTGTAGAAGACTGCAGCTTCTATACTCCAAAATTCAGTCTTCTACACAACTGTTAAAGGGGCATAAGCTCAGTCCTCTTATCTATTTGTCCACTCAGGTCAGAAACCATGTGATCAGAATGCTGAAATGCAGGAGAAAGTACCCAACAGTGTGGGGAAAGTATATAACAAATGCGCAGCAAATGGTGGTTATGTTTCAGCAGCCAAGATGGATTGCTTACTCATGTTGAGTTATAAGGCCTTTGTTTCAAGTTTTATTTCTGCTTCCTTCAACAACCTGGATATTTTTTGTGGAAAATTTACTATTTGTTACACATAACACATACACACTTTCTCGTCTGCCTCTCCTCATCTCATGTTATTCAGAGAGTTATGTTCTGTTTCAGGTTCCAAAGATTCACTGGGAGCTTTCAACAAGGCGTGTTCTCTTCATGGAGTTCATGGAAGGTGGGCAAGTGAATGACAAAGCCTACATGGAGAGAAACTGCATCAATGTCAATGAGGTAACATTCTAGCCGTGACAACCATAATGCATAAAAACACCAACATCTCTAAGTGTTTGAAAGCAAGTAGTATTTATAAAAAACTGGTAGAAAATGAATAATTTAGGAGTAAAGAAAGGTGTGTGAATACAGACAGATCCTCTACAGATGCCACTAGTCCCCAGTCCATTGTGCCATCACTCATTCTAGTTCTCCATGAGGATCAGGGTGCCTTCTTGGCATCTGAAGTGTCTCTGTTGTTATGCAATTGCACAGGGCAAGTGATCTAAATGATTGTTGGAGTTGACCTCTCTTATATATGAGTGGATGTTATGAGTAATGTCTGTAATGGAACTGTACCAGCTAAAGGATGCTTGAGGAATCTTTGGCTTCGGGGCCAGATATAGCCCACAGGGGTCCTTCACCCAGCTGGCCAGCTTCTCCCCAGGTATCACTTGTCTTCCGTAGGTGCAGAAAAGCTGTCATAACATTTCAGGACTGTGCAGTGACAAAGGGAATTGTGAGTGTTTTCTGACTTGCTCAGGTGAATATTATTTTTATCTAGTGCTATTTCATTTTCAGCCCAAGAATATCCAATATACAAAAATAAACCCTAAAATCACAACTGTTAGAACAACAAATAAAACAGAACAGAAATAGTGGCAGAATGCACCAAATGTTAGTGAAAATAGTACTGTCTTCAGCTTGCAGGGAAAAGTATGCAGGGAAAGAGCAAGTTAAGTGGAAGGTTCCAAAGGGGGTGGGTATCACAGTTTGGAGGGACCTGCTTTGCATTCTTGGAAACTTTATCAAAGTAAAACATAAACCAACTAAGAGATTTACCCTTGAAGATTTAGTAAAATAGAGCAACACATATGAATAACAATGCATTTCACAGTGCAAATTTATATAACTGTTATGTGCATAGAGGGTATCATTTTCTGACATGCTCTTCATTCTTATGATTTGTATATGTCATTAACATTCTGCAAAATATGAGTAATGGGTTAGGACACCTTTTAAGGACTTTGCATTTAGGGGAACCTTGTTTCTTATGGGGCAACTGTGGGGTGTAAGAAAACATTGCTTTTCAAAAATGCAAGATTATTGTTGTAATGATTATCAACAACATTGCAAAATTCAGGTTGTCATCTATGCTTCCCTGTCCATATTCCAGCACAGTTTATTGTGTTCTAGGACTGATCTGTTGCTCAATGACTTTTGAGGGCATTTTCGCTAAAAGGATGCAAAAATGTTCACTTTTCAAACTAAGAGCCATGCTGATGTAGAAACTGTGGCCTTGTTCTCAATTGACATCATTTTCTCCAAGTAATCTCATCATATAACCAATCTCATTGGTCATATCTTGTCATTATATCATAAAGTGATCCCTGATTGGCTGGGATTGCCCATGTAACTATTCCCATTCAGGAAGAAGTCAAGAAAAAAATGGAGCTGAAGCAGTAGTAGAGGAGAGAAACAGAGAAAGCAAACAGCGAATAAAAAGATTAGCAGTTCTGTGATTAGTATTGTGATGGTGTTGTAAACTATTCTGGCACTCCCCCAAAGCATTGTTGCATTGCTTTTGGCTGTTCAAATGACGTGAGCATTGACCACAACTCAACTTATAGTTCTGTGTATCAGTGCAAAGGCACAACTTCCTCTGTCTGTTCTTCACCCTCTCACTCTGAATTCAAGTTGTGCATTTTGAAATGTCACATAAATCTAAATGTAGACATGTTTCATTGGCTGATGCCATGAGTACCTGGGACATGTAGTTGGTTCTTTAAGTAATAAAATGTAAAATCAGAAGTGGAGGAAAGATCCTGGTTTTATTTTCAAGAGATTGGATAGACTCAGCCTGTCAACCTTGCCCTCCGAGTCAGTGAATTTTGATTGAATCAGTGCTGCCTGCCTTCCCCTGTGCACTATTGATGGGCATCAAAATGCCACTTGGCTGACGAGCTATCAAAGAGTTCCAGCATAAAATCAATTGTACTTAATCTGTCTGTCTGTCTGCCTCTGAAGCTTAGATGCTTCCCACCGTCATCTTTCTATTTTGTGGCAGAGTTCACTCTGCCTCTGTTATAGACGTTCCAAAATATATCAAGAGAGGGAGTGAAGTCATGTGTTCATTATTATCTAAGAGACTACATCTGTATTCTGTAACTTTCCACTAGAAGGAATTGCTCACATTTGTGATTAGGCACACACAAAGCACATTAATGCACTAATTGCCAGTAGCATGAAGTGATATTAAGACTCAGAATTACTGCCTCATTCCCTTCCTACACCATTGCTATGATATATGTATGTGTATATCAGTCTCTAACATTCTATTATGCTTTGTTATAATCAA